>JBBGBA010000040.1:0-438848 GCA_038088335.1 Mesorhabditis sp. LJ9110
AACGATGCCCTCCGCAACGCTACGTTACGCAGCACGCCGCATTGAACCGCTTTGGCTCACTATCTGGCGTTCTTCTACCGTAGCGAAATTTTCACCGCTGTTTAACGGAATCTTGGGCCCTGAAAACTGGTCCCAGCCAGCACGGTTGTTTTTGGTTGTCACGCGTAGCTGTCGACGCCAGGTCATGTTTTTAAGATAGAACTTTTGAGCAAGGATCAACAGAAATATCCAAAAACCCATCCCTCAAGCGTCTAAATTCGTGCTCAGCTAGAAATAGCTTCAGCCGTTTTTTTAGTCGCCCGTCCAGGAACTTCCGGAAGATCTTTGTTTTTAAATTACGATGCCACGTCCGGGTAAAGAAATCGAAGGCCTTTTCTGCCTCAATTACGATTATACGCTCTCTTCCGGTTCGTACTTGCTTTACCGAACCTACCTAATGACGCGCATGTTGCTTGCCCTTTCAATTGGCCTGATTTAGGGGTGGTGAATGCTGGTCGTTGAGCCAGATTTTTGTTCAAATTTTTGCAGCTCACTTGTTCTGTCTAGGCTTTGCTTGCTCTGGATTTCGCTTAGCTTATGCTCAGACTCTGGCTCGGGCTCTGGCTATAAGCTTGAGCTTGAGCTCGACTTCCGAATTTTGAGCACCAGACCACCATTTTTACGAACTCGACGAGAGCCATGCTAAAAACTGGAAGCAATCAACCCCTGTCGACCCTCGACACTTTTTGCTGGGTTTGGGACTCGTGCTTTGGACCCTTTAGCGGGCCCTCCTCCCGCCTCTACGGATAATCGGGTTACTCAATGCTTCGGAATAAAGAGTTTGTGGGTGGGGGCTGACCTTCCGCAAATGTCTAAGTCGTCCTGCTAACGCTATGCTAATTTGTTGCTACTTTTAGGGGGTATTGTTGCTCATTCTCATGGAGGAACGTTGTTTGGTTTCAGTACTACGCTCCTGGAAATTTCTAGACGTATTTTTGCCATCTTGAAAAATGAAGATTTTTTTCAGCGAAAGCGAGAGAAAGAGAGAGCGGGAGAGAGAGCGAGAGTGAGAGAAAGAGAGAGTTAGAGAGAGCGAGAGACGGGGAGAGAGCGAGAGAGTGAGAGAGCGAGTGAGCGAGAAAGAGAGAGAGAGCGAGAGAGAGGGAGACAGCCAAGGCAGAGTTTTTATAAGAAAATCCAACTCCTTGCAAGCTCAACCCCTCCTCCTAGCTCCTCCCAAATTTTATTGGCTTCTGCATCTGCATCCTCATGGGATGCATCCAAAAAAGTCCCAAAAAGGGAAAAGAGTAGTCGTGATGCGTTCTAGTTATCGCAGAACGAACAGCAGTGTCGCAATTTTTGACAATCTCTCTCTCTCTCTGTCTACCTTACTCGCTCGCTCGCTCTCTCTCTCTCTCTCTGTCTACCTTACTCGCTCGCTCTCTCTCGCTGTCTCTCTCGCTCTTCTCTCTCTCTCTCTCTCTCTCTCTCTCTCTCGGTCTATCTTACTCGCTTTCTCTCTCGCTCTCTCGCTCTTTCGCTCTCTCTCCCTGTCTCTCTATCTCACTCTCCCCCTCTTTCTCTCACCCGCTCTCGCCTTTGATACATTTTGTTAACGTTCTGGCGCCTTACCTTTAAACTAGAAGGTTTTTTGAATTTTGTTAAACTTCCGATACTTTAAAAACCTATGCGTTTCCACCCCCTTAGACGCCATGACGTCTTCAACTTTTCTCTAATCTGCTCAATTTTTTCTCGCCGTGTTGCCTTCACGCTCAAAAATGTAAAAGAGCCGAGAAGGAGATCCGCAGAAAATCGCGTGCAACGAGTGAGCGATCAGAAATTGGCCACTTTCCCGTCCCCCTGGCCCCTTTTTCATTCTTGCTTGCTTGGCCACACTTTTTGGACCCTCCTTCTTCTTTCTGTCCTTTGGACGTAAAGGATGATCGTGGAAGCAATTTTGGTTGGGAACGAGAGAATCGGGAGCAGGGCCTTGATTCCAATTTTCTGCGCGTTCTCTTTGCATTGGCAGCCATCGGGTTGGCCACACAATGTGGCCACCGAATCACATCAGCAGCGCCTTTTTGGTGGGCTCATTGGGGAGGGTGTAGCTTAGAGTTTGAGCCGAATCACGTTTCTTTTGCTCCACGTTATGTTACGGTGTCGTGAAACCGGACTATTCAAAAAAATTGTTAGATTCGGAGGTCATTTTGCTATATCGTGACATCTGGGAAAAATCCCAAAAATAAGTTTATCGCCGTCATCTTGTAGCTCTCAAGATACATTATTTGCAAAAAAAATCGAAAACAAAAATGCAAAAACTATGGTAGTCGAGATTCGGCGCCGCGCGTTTCGTGTATTATCGAAAACTTGCCACCAAGCAACGGTGTTTACTGTTAATAAACATGCTTAACAATCTGGTGCTTTTGATGTATTTTTCGTAATTATAGAATTTGCAGAAACATGCTAAACAATGTGATAGTAATAAAAATATACCCGGGAACAAGATCGCAAAGAAATGGATGCGAATCATCACCTTAAAATTACCAAAAAAATTGATCTCATTTTGCATGCTTGCGCTCAAACATCACGTCCTTCCCAGAAAACCCAATTCCAGATCCATTGGATTACACATTCCGCACTAATTACCCGATGTCTTTTGTATCGTGGTGTAGTCCGTCCCTTCCATGGCGCGTCTAGGATTTTCCAGACCAGTGAATACACGTATTCATCTGCTACTTTTGAAGATTTTCCGAACTGCAGGCCCCGTAGGAATTTTTTCTACCTCAACTGCCGGGATTTCGGAGCTACGGTGGAATGTACGGGGCTCAAATAAGACTGGTTTATTTTCAGCCCAACGGGATTTTGCAGCGCATCTGGGGCGGAAGTTTATAATGGGAAGGACCCCACCGTATCTCAAAGAAAAACGGGGAGATTTCCGGGAGAAAGCCGAGCGGAGGGTGTCTGGAATCCTGGCCGGAAGCGATTTTAGGTCAGGTTAAAGACCGGTGCAAACCTCGGGCTTAAAACACGATAGAAAAGGGAGTAACTGGAGGCAAACGTTCGTAAATAATTTTTACTATGTTTACGCCTAGAAAATTTGCTAATTTTTATTAAAAAATGCCATATAAACTCAATTTTTGATAAAATCTGGCTTTTTTTTTGCGCATTTTTTAAAGTTACTTTATTACTTTATTTAAATGCTCGATCATTTATCAATATAAGTATATATAAGACTATATTTTGGGGAAAGATCATACTTGAGACCAGCTGGAACACTTTTTCCGTCCGTTAAGCCCTATTTATTATTAGCTCTCTGCTTCGTCATCCGCTTTTTCTAACATATGCAAATGGCCCAAATTTGGCGACCCCTATATTAGCCGAATTCATCCGACCAAATGCCCATTGAAAAGGCGTTTCCTCCCCCATATCCATGCAGAATCCGCGTCCGGTCCCGCGCCTAATCCCATTGATTCGGGGTCAAATTTTCCGGAGGCCAATATGGAATAGGCTAAGGAAATTAGGCCGGAAAAACATTCGATAGATACACATCATTTTCTGAATCATAGTGCCGAAGTTTTTTCTCTGGCTATAGAATTGTTTGGAAAGCCTAGATCCAAAAAACAGCGCCTCCAAAAAGCCCATTAATTTTATTGCTGTGGGAGATTCCGGCTTCTTGTTGCTATTTCGGGCCCTCCCCCATTAAGGGATGGATTTTAAAAAATCAATTCCGGGTCTTGCGTGTTTTTTTGCATTGGTTTTAACGTTCCAAGACGCCCCCACAATCCATTCTCCATTTTCAACCACAACCTCCTCAAAGCACCTCCCCCCGTAGGACCATAAAATGGAGGATGACTTATGGAAAGCAAACATTCGGCTTTTGAGCCGCAAAATGGCCCGATTTCCATATATTTTTTTGTTGTTGTTTTGTTTGGTTGGAAACTCCAATGTAATGAGTTTTTCCCTATGCGGCAAAAATGTTCTAAAAACGCCTGCAAGCGAAAAAATTTGGCTGATTCGTTGCGCGTTTCCTCATCTCGGCTGTGGTCGCTTTCAAGGAACTTAGAGGTTTGAAACGCTTTCACTCCTCGCACTCTCTCTCTCCCTCTCGCTCTCTCTCTCTCTCTCGCTCTCCCTCTCTCTCTTTGTCTCTCTTTGTCTCTCTCTCTCTCGGTCGCGCTCTCTCTCTTTCGCTTTATCCAGCTTTCTTAAAAGCCTGTATCGAAAATTCGTCATTTTACCAAACTACGAACTACACTCTATTTTTCAACAATCAAATAAAAAAACCGGAATAACTTTTTTACCACGAGCACAACAGTTAGTTCAATGCTCCCCGCAGCGCTACAATTCCCCTTCCGTAGCCAAAACAGGATTTATACCCGGCAAAAATAGCCTGTGAATGCCATTCTGCCTTAAATTCCGTAAAAAGAATAGGCCTGCCAGCCCAGACAGTTCACCCAATCTCCCATCCCGAAATGCCCATTCACATCCTGGTGTCTGTCTTGTCTGCCTGTGTTCGGCTTTTGGCAGCCAGTCTAAATTTGCTAATTATTTTGCTGTGCTGTGTGCGGATGGTTCTTCGTGTTTTCCGAGGGGTGGGTTGACTGGTTGGGTGGTGGATTGTATGGGGTTGTCTAGAAGATCTAGAATCCTCTCCCGGATGTCTAGAAATATGCAGACAGAAAGACAAACACATTCATAGATCGAGCGTCAAACACATAAATTCAACTACAAATGCCATTCTTAGATGCACAAAGCTCTCCGGGGATTCACTGAATCCGTCAAAGGACATTTGCCGGAAATTATTAATTTACGGCGATTCCGCTTTCGGGTTACATTTTTCAAAATTCTATCGTGTTCCGATAGGTTCTGATTTTGCTTTTTCATGGTTTTGACACCTCCGCATAGGCTGTGTTTTGCTATTGAAATGTGTAACCATGACTGCCAGTTAGGCGCTAAAAAGCGGATCAGCACGCGTCGCAAAGTTAGTAACAGATAGTTCGCTGCCATTTGACCCTAACAGTATCACTTAAGCTATCTTGAAACGACGATGGTACGTTTCATAAATAATTCTGTAGTTGATTACTAACAAACTTTCTTCTGCTTGAATTCTATCAGCTCGTCCTTTTAAAGGGACCGGCACGGCATAAATGGAAATAGTTGGCTATGGATTTCATCACCGAAGATTCCTTCTGAGTTTGACCGCAACTAAGACACGAGAAGCAGGGAATTTAGCGGTTGCCTAATGTATTGCCGTGGCTACACGGTGGCTATCGTACGTACGCCATGAAATTCATTTCGATCCGTCACCCAAGGAATTCCTTGTATTACCCGTTCCTTTAAAACTCGGCAATAGGCTTTGATCCCCTAGACATGGAGCTTCCCGTGTCTACCTGACCAAATCCGAAAAGCCATAGTTAAGGTAGAACCAAGCGCGCTGTCTTTTTGCTCTCGCTTCAACCACCTTTTCGGGAGCAAGAAGTGAAGTGCTCGGTGCTCATCGAAATATGGGCATTGTTTCATCAGTGCGTGGTATTTCTTTTACATTCTCCCCCCAGCCCCCCTGCTGGACACTTCTGGGGCTCGACGCAGGGTGAGGAATGGCCCACCGACGGGAGCTGATCCTGGGCCCTAAAAGCTACTTTTACCACCTCTTTTCAAGACACCGCTTATCGCCATCAAGAAGTCATTTCATGCCGTCAAAGAGGGGAGGCCTATAGGTGCACTAGGAGCACTCTACTACTCGTCCTCCCCGTGCAAGGAAGTACCCAGTCAGGTGGGGGTGGGGGCCCGGAAAATCTTCTTCTTTTGCTGCCTCTCATTGCTTCCGGAATCTGCCACCCTTGTGCGCCCTGATTTTTTCTGGTCGTTAATTGAAATGGCCTCTAGAGTCTGGACTCCATTGTGCCTCGAAAATCGTTGACCTCACGACGAGTTTTTCCTAATTACGCAAGATTTTATTCAATTCCGTTCATTTTCGAGGTGCTATGAAGGCTCTGAAGATATGTCTAACCATTTAACGCTACTAATGTTTTTGTTTTAGTAGAGGCAGGATGCAGTCATAAAAATTAAGATAGATTTCGTGCCCAAAGGGTATGTAATTGCAGTTGAAGCGTGGTCAACCAGTTCCTAAAAAAAAAACGAAAAAATAAAAAACCATGGTCTACAACTTATAAGACTCCGTACGAACTACCATTCCCCCAAAAAGCAAAAAGACTTGCGTCGGCCGGGAATCGAACCCGGGTCGCCCGCGTGGCAGGCGAGCATTCTACCACTGAACCACCGACGCTTGTGGGCAGGGCGATAGGGCGAGACTAGAGGGGTGGGAGCGCCCCCCCGCCAATAGGGGATTGGGATAGGGCTGGATGTCAAGGCAAAAGCCACATATTTTCAGTTTACATTTCATGGAACATATCACTACTACCATAATGCTCAATTAAGGTTTCCTTTTGCGCCTTAAATATACCTTATAACGAGACCAACAATGAATGACGTGGTTTTAGAACAGTTTTTAAGCCAGTATTTACCTTTTTAACGATATTTTTCCTATTAAAAAATATCGGTGCGTAAAATCACAGATTTCGGGTATCAACTTTGCTTTAAATAGATCTTAAAATTTGACAGAATGATACCTTTGCCAAACTAACCTTCTGGTTTGTACCCACCCAAATTACGTGCCTTCCGTGCCTTCCCATTTTTGCCGATTGTTTTTCGGTATTACGGGCCCATCCGGGGATCCTCCATTCTAAATCCTGTCCTCTTCCTCAGTCCTCCTCTCGACTGGCGGAGACCCACCATATTGTTTCCATTAGGTGGTTTATGCCCCGACTCGGCCCGCCGGTCGCCCCCACCGGCGACTCCGGAAAAAGCGAAATCGTCCCGAACCCTGCTGGGGGCCCCCGCAGATTTTACGGGCTATTTTTAGAACGTTGTGCTCCAGAGGGCAAAGGTTTCAATTTTTATCGTTCACATGCGGCAGGAGAAAAAGATCGTTTGGATTCGGAATCGGCGGTTTTGGGTCGAGTTCGGGAATCTGACTTGAGCCCGATGTCAGATTTTGGCAATCCCGGCAACGGTATTTCTAGCTCAACTGGGCTGTTTTTTCCGGGTTCTATTTTTATTTTTGGTGCTTTTGGCATTAGGCGAATTTTTGCAAGTCTACGCAGATCGGCTAACAGCAATCTTCAAGGAGTCTGCGTTTTTTGACTAAAAGGTTTTGATCAAATTTGCTTTTTTAGTTGGAATTTTTAGTTAAACTATATTTTGCTCGTAAATTTGGCTAGTTTTGGAACCTATGCCCTTTCTGATGTTATCCTTACTCTTATTGGCGGAAACAGCGGTTTTCAATTGGAAACTCTCAGCAGAAAAAAGCCTAAAGTAACTTCTAAGCGCTAAAATCTGCTTTAAATACGCCTAAAATTTAAACGACAGATTTTTCGTATCTTTAAGCTTTAGATGAATTATTCTTCTACCCCCCAGATCTAGCTATGAATAACCCCCGATTCATTAGACCATCCACCAGATCCTCGCCCATTCCACCAAATTCGAATTTGCCCCAATTTTTCTGTGTTTTAAAACTCCGCGAAACTTTTTGGCTGATATTGAGGTTTTCCTACTGTACCTTTTCAACCGATGCGAATTCCGCTTGAATAAAGCGAAAATATACTAGTTAAAAAATTTTATGTTATTCTTAAATGCTTAAAAGCCCAAATTTTTATGCAATTTTTCGCATTTCTGAGAGCTCTGCAAGATTTCAAAGTATTTGTATCGTCTCTTGTTATTATTTTTTTTCAATATGTAGTTTCCGTTCAAACATTGTCCAGAAAACACTCGAAATATGTTGTTTTCAGCGAAAATGGACACCACACATCCTCCAAACTTTTTCGAAGCATCACCATCGTCGTCATTTTTTGACCAAGAAATTGTCCCGACTACAGTAGCACCGCCACGAACGGACGCTGTTTCGCTTGGAGAGGTACGGTATAGATATACGAAACTGATAATTAGTATATAAGGTACCAGATCTTATTTTGACCGTTTAGTTAATTTTCTACACCGGTTCTGGCGTTAGCGGGACGCTGCTCAACATCCTCGTCTTATTTATTGCTATTCGGCATATTGACACGGATGATAAGCCAAGACAGGTGAGAAAGGAGAGAGAGAGAGAGAGAGAGAGAGAGAGAGAGAGAGAGAGGGAGAAATAGGTGACATCCACAAACTCTTCGTTTCTAGATCCTAATCATGAACATGACTTTTGCCGACCTCGCTTTTTGCCTCGTCTACGTTGTCACTCGGCCGTTCCTACAGTACTTCCCAGCAGATACTTGCCGTGCTTACTATTTTGCGATTTGGCTGGTCCAAATGTGCAGCTGTATTTATTTGTTGTGGTAAGTAAAGGAATTACCGTTGCTTCAGATTAATTTACGGCATTTTCCACAAAACGTTGAAGGTATTAGACGCAGATCTTCAAGGTTCCTAAAGCTAGTTAAAGGGCTAGTTCAGCCAATAAAACAAAAGAATTTCCGCGGCCAGGAGTCGAACCCTCTCTGCGTTTTTGTGTCTGCGTCTCTCTCATGTCCCCGATCTCTAATAGCTGTCGTAATCGGGGACCGTTCGGGCGCACTGTGCCTACGTCCATAGTTTCCCAAGGTACCAGCCCAAGCTCTAAAAGTCGAACTAGCCCTTTAAGTGCGTTTTTTTAGGCTGAACGTTGACAAGCTGCTCTACATCCAGTTTCCGCTCCACTACTATTCGATGGTCAGCCGGAAAAAATTCCTATTGTTGACGATTGCAACGTGGATGTTTCTGATCAGCTTCATCGGCTTGATGAATTATTTCTTCCGGGTTGGGGTGAGTGATTTTTGGCTATGTGCTTCCCAGCCCCTTTAATTTCTTAATATCGCAATTGGAAACTGGTTCAAGCATTTTTACCGATATACTGGGTGTCCCAAAAAAAAAGCACCCCCCCTCCTGCGGTCCGGGGGAAGCTCAGATCGGGATAATTTTTATACCATTCGAAAGCTCTCGGAAAGGCGAGAAAACAAGCGGATTTATTTTATGAGATTTATTTTTATACGCTGGATATTCAACGTTTTTCTAAAAAAACAGGTAGATTTTCAATAGGAATTTCACGATTAGCATGCAGATCTCGCGTAAATCTGCCGTTTTGATGGTTTTTGGACGTAAAATTTGCTAATAGAAACAGATAATAAAGAAAATTAACCCTCCTTGTTTTCTCGCCTTTTCAAGAGCTTTCGATAGATACCTAAACGCTAAAAATCGGACACGACTGCGCGCCGCTAGAGGGGGGTGCTTTTTTTTGGGACACCCTGTAGTTTTAGGGCCAGCAACATCCCCCTTTAATACGAAACAAATTCTCTTTTTCAGAACAGTTGCTTGGAAATTTCCTTCAACGACCACACCCTTTACATCATCATGTGCTTCTATTACCTGGTGGTGATCGTTGCTTCATTCTCCATTTCGGCCATCATCTATTGCATCGCCCAGACGACGACTAGGATGGAGCATCGGGCACGAACCGTAAGTTTTTTTCCACATGCGCAGCTTCAACAAATGCTAAAAATTTTACCTACCTTGCGTAATCGATTGGCTTTCGGGTTTAAAATATTGATTGACTAATCGATTCAAAATAACACTTTTCGACAAAGTTTACAGTAGTAACTTTTAAGCTGAGTATTGCCTAATTCGAGTTTCCAGATAAATTAAATAATAATTAAAACGCTTACTAACACCAAATTCTTTTGCGGTTTTTCAAAAATAATATTTTCGCTTTTTCATTGCTATTGGTGTATGCCTGATTCACGTTTGAAAATATAAATATAACAAGATTATTAACACTATAACATTTTGCGACAAAAATTCGCCTAACCCAACTAACTGGAGCTTTCCCATTTCCCAGGGTCGCGCCAGTATCTATCCCGCCAAACCGGATCAGGTAATTCCTACAAACAATTCATTCCAAAGCGATAAATTGCTTGTGTTTTACATCATCCCGTCAGTGGTTCGACAACTCCCGCGTGTTTTTGCAGCTTCTCCCAGTGATACCATACCGCCTTGTTAACCCCGAAAATCGGAGTGCTACCCCAAAAGCGTGAATCCTAAGAAGTGCAGTGACTTACCCCAAATCCCCCGATTTGCATGGCGTGTGCTTTGATTTTGAAGTGAATCCCCTAGGTTGTTTGGACCCAGTTTTGTATATTTTTGTCGTTTCTGATTAAAATCTACATTTCAGAAGCTCTTCCAACGACTTTTCTTCCTTTTCTCCTCAACGTTGTGGACGTTCATCACCTGCGTCCCGTTCAGGGTGCTCTTTTTGGTGAATATGATGTGTAAGTTTCCAGCAGTCGTTAAAAATATATGGTTAGCATAAGTTGGGGCTTAACTTAGGTTTAGCTTAGGCTTAGCTTAGGCTTGGATTAGGCTTAGCTTAGGCTTGGATTAGGCTTAGCTTAGGCTTAGCTTAGGCTTGGCTTAGCTTAGCTTAGGCGTATCTTAGGCTTATCTTGTCTTAGCTTAGGCTCGCTAGCGCTTCAGGAGCTGGAGTAGCTAGCAGGGATCTTTCGATCCATTTTACAGATGACATCTGTTTTTTTAGTCGGCGTCCGGAGCGAGTGGCAGCGACTGCTGACTGACGTCTCCTTCAAATTGCTCGTCAGTGGAAGCATTGTAAATCCGGTGATCACGATCGCTACCCAACGCATCTATCGCGATCGACTCATCAAGTATCTTGGGTTGTTCAAGGAGGTGAGTAGATACTCATTTACGGGAATTAATTGAAAATAGTTGAACGTGAGTGCCATAAAAATAATCCTGTATAATTCAAGGTTTTAAAACTTCATTTTATGGCATAACATCCCCCTTATGTTTTTTAATTGCTACTTGAAAGTGGCGATTTTTCAGGGCAAACAAGCAGAGGCACTTTAATGCCAATACATTTTAGGTAGTCTCCAAAAACAGCACCACTTCCGGTTTCGACGACAACTCGCTGATGGATAAGCGTCGCCAATCCTCGAAAACTACGATTATCTTGGAAAGTGCCCCGCTTAACATCCCATCAACTGCCCTTTAACCCATTTCGCACTCATTTCTATCAGACCAAATATCCGCCAGATCTCATCACCACACTTTTATACCCTTTTTTCTACCACCAATAACTCATATCACTCTCGTCTCTACCGGTCCCCACCCAACTATTAGTTTCCGGTCATTCGTTTCTTAATTTTTCTCGCAAAACCATTGATCTCACATCACTCGCCGTGTGCATAATAAATACTGATTTTTGGGGTAGTATATTTAATGACAACGGCATTTTTTGGTACCTGGAACAACATAATTTATCAAAAAGGAACAGTCGAAGTTTTTCAAGCTTGCGTCAATTTCTGGAGTCGACGCAGCATCTCCTGGCCGTAGGCGGAGCGGACGTGGGCCGGGAACATTTCTTGGAGATACGGGGCTGAAATTAGCATCTTTATAGATTTTTACTGATTAACTCAGATACTATTAGGTTGGAACATAAGTTCGCGCAATCGAACTTCGGAAATTTCTTTCTGAAAATTTAGTGGCCAGATTCCGATATTCTCTCTTTGCATATATCTATTGGGTTCATGAGGATGTGGGATCATAATTACAGGTTTTTAGCCCCAGTAGTTTTAAAGATTTTTGCGTTTCTCTCGAGGGCACTTCAAATTTTTGACCCGGACATCTTTCCGAAGCGCCATAAAGTCACCATCGAAATTGATCATCAATCTGATAATAAGTTGTATCTACTGGCTGCATGCCGAATTAGCCTAAAAAGGAAGCCAAATTTGTTTTGTAAAGGCGGTCCGAAGCGATTTTTCATTTTCGCTTAAATCTAGCTTTAAAAAATTCTAATAGGGAAGCAACGCGATTCCGTCCCACACATCGAATAGAGAATTTTATTGCATATCCGTTCATCCAAAAAACATTTTGGTTCTTGCCCGTTTTCCGGTCCGAAAATTACAAAGAAAGGAAAATATTGCGCGAACTTTAGTTCCAACCTAATACAATAAGAAAAGTGAAAATCAACTTTTTGGTTTCGATTTGACTAAATTACGATATCAAAATAGCCAGAAATGTTTGTTAGAATATCAGTAAAACCTTGCCAAATATATTCCCCAAAAGCAAAAAGGAAGGTCCCGGGGAGATTTGAACTCCCGTCGCAGGATTCAGAGTCCTGAGTGCTAACCGCTACACCACGGGACCGGGTGGTGGCGGGGTGGGAAGAGGGCGCTATCAGCGGAGGGGCTAATCCGCCGCTCGGCGCTTCCTCGAAAGAGGCAGGGGTCGTCTGCTAACGTTTCCTGTCGTAATGGACTAATAACAGGCACCGTTTCAGTTTTTGACGAAAGACAGCGCTTTACAAATTTAAATTACAGCTTTATCAATACCTTTTTATTAATATTAACAGCTTCAGGCTATACAAATCTCTCTAGCAAATTAAATTCAGCGGATTTTGTTAGTTTCCGCGATTTTTGGTTTTTAAGATTGCAACTTCACTTACAACTCCTTGGAACATCGACTGAAGGAACGCCAAGTTCTGCGAACGAGTAGTATTTTCGGGAGAAAGGGTTCATCTCGGCCGCCCGGCGATAGAGCTCATTTGTAGGCTGCTGCGCCGGAATCGAGGCTAAATTTGGGGCGCTGTTTGTCAACAAGCTGTTTTGCAAGAAGTTAGCATTAAGCTACGTATTTGTGTGGCTTTTTGCTATTAAAAAAGAAAAAGGCGAAAGAAACTATTCAAAAATTTGAAAAATTCCTAAATTTGAAGCTTTGATAAACCGGAACTACCTACCTAAAAAAATCCGCCAAGTCAATGACGCATATCAATTATTCACAACGCTTTTATAAAATTCTTTGAAAAGAATTTCCTACCTGCAAACAATCCCGCGACGCAAACCGCCGCCAAGAAGCCGATCATCATCCTGCTGCTGCCCATATTTCTGTTTCACCCGGAATTCGCCTACGAATGAGAAAATGGTGAAGCGCAACCTGACTGTAAAGTGTTTTTACTCAACTTGGAGTTTCGATTCGGGACCGAGTGCATCTTGTACAGAATTTTTCGCTGATTCCGAATATGTTTTCCAAATTTGCTACGGACCGTTATTCTGAAAGTTATACGGCAATTATGCCCCTAGTTTTCACCAAAATGAAGGTATCGTTATAGTTTTTGGATTTTCTTCATTATTTCAACGTCAAAATTGACTAGACGTTGGTTCGACAAGCATCCTACAGCTCAAAACAAGCATTTTAGCTAAAAAATGAGATTTTTATGCAAAAAGCAAAAGAAATGATGCAGGCGGGGTTCGAACCGCCGCCCTGCGCTTGGCAAGCGAGTGCTTTGCCAATGAACCATGGTGCCAACTAGGAAAGATGCTGTCAGAGGGTACTTCAGGGCCCCTGGGAACCATAGCCCCAAACAAGGAATAGTGGGCCAGCGTCTGAATTTTTGGCATTTTTCGGCCTAATTGTTACCAAAAATGATTTTTTAAATAACAGTCCGTAGCAAATTTGGAAAACATATTCGGAATCAGCGAAAAATTCTGCACAAGATGTGAGCGGAAGCATTTGAAATCTAGCGAGGACTATAATTACAGCAAATTACAGACTTTGACGAGCTGATACGCGGAAAGTGAGACTCGATGAATGATCGACAACACGCCTAATGGCTAGTATGAAGCATGACAAGAGCAAAACCCGTGTAATATGGCCGTATAGTTGAACTTTATGGGACTTGAAAAATACCTGCAAATTTGAAAACTAGATCCGTTTCTGTGGAACCAGCCACAAAATTCGCTAGAACTCGGGTTTTTTTACTAGTCAATTTACTATTCCAAAAAATTCAGGGTAATTTACACGCCCAGGAATTTTTTTTGGGTTTTGCAGCGCATTTTGACACATTGCAATTCGGACAACTGACATGACAAGGCAGTCAAAAAGCAAAAAAAGCAAATGCAAGAAGCGGGCGCACGAGGTCAAAGAATTAGAGCCAGAGGGATTAGATACCTCGACACCAGAAGCCGACTCAAACGTCAAAGAGGCAAGTAAAGAAGTAATTTACGATTGTGTGACGCGAGAAAACCAATTCTAGTCAATTTGCCTGTTTTATATCATATTCTCGGTAATAGCTTTTCCAGGTAATGATTTATCGCACATTACAAGAAAGGCGACCGATCGCATAATAAAATTGGTAGGCAAAAGCAGACTTTACTGGATACTACTACTATTTTGGATCTTTTTTTTTAATTTTTCCAGTTAAATTTCTGCCGAGCAATAAGTCTCCAAAAGAATACCATAGTATTTATATCTCACCACGATTGCATGAAACTCGTAAAATAGGTCGAAATAGGGCGAAAATTAACCCGGACTATGCTACTGTGATATTTTATGACAACGCACTTTGGCGTTTTTATGGCTGTCGGAGCAAAACTCGTAATACTCGATAAGCTACTAGGTTCTGGCCAGCCGAAACTAGACTCCAAAGACCTTAAAAAGCGTGTTTTTAGAGCCTTTGAGACTATTCTGTAACCGGATAAAGGCCGAACCAAAGTCCAGCCTTCCGGTTTTTCGCCTCACTTTATTGGCAAAACCTCAAAAACTCGAGCTAATTGGGTTTGGCAGGTGTGCACACGCCACTTTTTACGCCCGCGCAGGTGCCAGCCAGAGAAATGGCCGGAAGCGCTTTCTAAGCCTTACTACGGTGCTGCCAAAAAACACTCGCTTCAATAGGGCCAATCGCAAAATCGTGTTGCTTTTTTACATCATCAACACCTTTTGAAGGGATGGTTTTTGAACCTGAAGGCAAGAAAGGGGATTGGTTCTCGACATTGCTAAAAAAATAAAGCTATCTGAATTTCGTCGTTTTGCTGCAAATCGAAACAATGCGTGATTAGCGCAAAAACGCAATTTTACATTCTCAGGGCAATAAGCTATTTTAGGAAAATGTGACTATATTTGTAAAGCCTGGGGAAAACTCAAAACGTACCAGCTTTTTGGCTTATTGGACATGAAAATCAGCTTTTTCAGAAGCAACCAAAAATAACCTTGGTTTTGGTTTTGCGGGCCTGGTTACAAAATCAAAGAAATCCTCGATGTGCAGCGAGCAAACGGCAAAAACCGGGTTTGATCTGGAACGTATCATTAAATACAGGAAGTTCTCGGAATCCTTCTGCTGGCGCGTGCCGGAAGTTAGTTAGAAGCTGGTGAAAAATGTGAACGGCCTGAAGAAGCTGTCAAAAAAGCAAAAATAATCTTGTACCAGGGTTGAAAAGCCGCTTCGCGACTTTTCAACCCTGGCCCCGTCTGACCCCGTTTTATCCTTCACTTTGCATAATTTTCCTGAATTCTGATGACAAAAAATGAAAAACTACCTGTTGAGCCCCTTTATATAGTCGAATCCCCACTTCCGGTCTACGCTAATTGTTTCTAACAAAGAGGTTTTTACAAAAACTTCTTTTTAATGTCGAAAATAGGTGATTTTGTTAAATCTTATATGTGTGCAGTCATCTCCAGTCCATTACGCATCTAATGACGCATCATACATACCTTAAAATTCATCCCCTATCGAGATATCCTCCGGACAGACAGACGGAAGTGGATGCAAAGTGGCACACACACACAGACACACACAGACACTATTTTTTTATATACCAGGGTTGAAAAGCCGCTTCGCGACTTTTCAACCCTGGCCCCGTCTCCGACCCCATACTATTCTGCCCTTTGCATAATTGTCCTCCATTCAATCAGAAGACAAAAAATGAAAACAACCGTTTCTGCCTCTTTATATAGGCGACCACCCACTTCCGCTCTATGCTAATTATTCCTAACAAAGAGGTTTTTACAAAAACCTAAATTTAATAGCGAAAATGGCTAATTTTTAAAAATCTGATATGTGTGCAGTCATCCCTAGACCATTACGCACCTAATGACGTATCATACATACCTTAAAATTCATGCCCTATCGAGATATTCTCCGGACAGACAGACGGAAGTGGATGCAAAGTGGCACACACACACACACAAACACACAAACACTATTTTTTATATATAGTAGGATAGTAGGATAGGATACTCGAGCTAGAGCCCTCAAAAACTGCTTTTTTGATGCCAAAAAGTCAGGGTTATTTCGAGAAGCGATCGACAAAAGTGCCCAGCAGCATGGCAGAAACTTACATACTTTTTAAAGGACTGAGCATGGCAGGGCTATGGAGTATATTGACAAGGGTGGCGATAGAGTCGTATGTCATGCGTTGCGTGTCGCGGATGCGGCGAACTCCATAGAGTCGTTGGCGAACAAAATACATAGGAATGTCTTGGCCGGCCCTTTAATGACAGATAAAAGAACAAAGTAGAAATAATCTAAAGCTTTACAACAAATCAACCAATTTGTTTAGTTTGTTTATTAAATCCAAAGCAAAAAGCTTTAGCAATGTATCTCGGCAATCTCAGGGACATCATCAATTTTCGGGATTGACGCATCACATAAAGACATTGGCTGATGGACCAGTGGTAGTTGGGTTGAGTTTTTGAAGCTCTTCTGAGGACTCCTCGGATCAGATGAGGCCGACTTCTTCGGACTCCGCCCCACCTTTTCTGTTTTCGCCGCCGAGCAGATCTGGGCGGCCTTTGACGGAGACGAGGAGACCTGGAGCATAATAGGACTGGATTTTATGCACTTTAAATTCGATTTTGCTCGGCTTTTCAAGGCTCACTAGACCTAAAAAGGCGTATGTACCTCGAATTTGACAACAACACCTGTCTACATATTGGTCACTTCTATTTTTCCCCCTTAATATTAAATTATAGCGGCTGTTTTCAGGAACTTTTCAGTCGCCTGGGCATCAAAAATGTACACGCGAGACTCGCCAAAAAACATGTTCGCGTTCCTTCCCCAGGAGTTAGACGCGAAAATTTGATCCAAAGGAGTTGAAAGAAACCTATGATTCCGATGCCATCTTTGCAACAACACGAAGAAGTTCAAAACGTCTCGGAGCTACGTGTAAAATGACCTTTCTGAATTGAGACGGCTGCCTCGCTTTTTTCTTTTATACTTTCTAGGTATACTTTTGGCCCTCGGCTTCTCAAAGAATTCAAAAACCAAATCTACGTAGCGATAAACACCCTCAATTACGTGATAATTGCTTGGAAGTTTGCAACTTACAAAGAGCCAACGACGCTACTTCTTGAACACTAAAATGAAATTCAAGTTCCTCATTTTGAACAACCAGAAGCTCAAATTAACGTAACGGCTTTGACGTGGGCTTCCGGGTTCCGAAAATATCTTTGATTAGATTACTAAAAACACGGAAGTTTCGCCATAGACGCAGATCCTGCCTTGGCAAAGTACGTTAGAGCGCGCTGGCGTTAAAATGTTTTAAAGGCCGTCCGCGACTCACGAACAGGCCCTTAGACTGGCACAGTTTTTTCGACCCCGTTTTTTGATGGCATCGGATGAGCATGGTCAAATTAGTAGGGCATAGTTTGAAAGTTTCAAAAGTTTAATTTGGGGTTTAAATGAACGTTAAAGTTGCGACCTCAGAAAACTATCTCGAAAATACCCAACAAAATTTGCTAAAAATTTGACAATACTAATTTGGGGTGGGATCATTTCTAATACATTGTGAAGCATGAAATGCGGAAGTGATTAAATCAAATTAAAACAGTTTTCGACTTTTCGACATTTAAGAAACCGGCGCATATTGGCTATATCCTAGGCAGACGCACCTCACGTTTCTGCATCGAATGGTGTATCGCGATTGCCGACTTCTCTAAAATTAGTTTATCCGCTTTTATGTGTGAAAATAGGGGTAAAACTGACCCCAAAAAAATGAAAATTTTTGCTTTCGAAAAATCTGAGATATAGAAATGCATCTAGAGACCGAGACGAATCGATTGCAAAAAAGATCAAAAAGAAATTCGGCTTCTGAGAGGGGGCTGGGATTGAACTGGCGCCACCTCGGGATTGGCACGCCGACGTTTACCATTGCGCCACGGGCTCCCAGGGGAGGGTCCGGGTTCGATTCCGCGACATCGAAAGAGCCGAATTTTTTTGCCCTTTTGCAATCGATTCGTCTCGGTCTCTAGATGCATTTCTATATCTGATTTTCGAAGCAAAATTTTCATTTTTCGGGGTCAATTTTACCCCCATTTTCACACATAAAAGCGGATAAAACTAATTTTTAGAGAAGTCGGCGCATATCAAGCGATACACCATTCGATGCAGAAACGTGAGGTGCGTCTGCCTAGGATATAGCCAATATGCGCCGGTTTCTCTAAATGTCAAAATGTCGAAAAACTGCTTTTAGTATTTGATTTAATCACGTTCCGGCCATTTTCATGCTTCACAATGTATTAGAGAAATGATCCCCATCCCAAAATTAGTATTGTCAAATTTTAGCAATTTTGTTGGTATTTTCGAGAAAGTTTTTTGAGGTCGGCAACTTTAACGTTCATTTAAACCCCAAAATTAAACTTTTGAAACTTTCAAAACTATGCAGCCCTACTAATTTGGCCATGCTCTATCCGATGCCGTCGAAAAAACGGGGTCGAAAAAAACTGTGCCAAGCCTTGTTCGGGTGGCTCGCAAACGGTCTTTTAAACATCTTGTATGCATACTTGAACAAAACGACCGGTGTCCGTACTGCGTACCGCAAGGTAACCTACGGTTCCGTTATCAGAGGCTTGCAAATAAAAAGGAAAGGTAACGCCATTAAAAAAATCCTATGAAAAGGCACGCTTTAACGCCATTAATGCATGGCAACTTCGTTTGGGAGTCAAAGTTATCAAGTCCATAAAAATCGATAGATAAAGTTTCTCAGGGCCGCCATCTGGATTTTCCACAACGGTCAAAGGGTGCAAGAAACGTAATTTCGTACGTAATTATTACAAAAAAACAAGCGCGAAGGTTTGGAGTATAGTGAAGCTAAAATTTTGTTAATACGGTGTGGTATGATAGAGTTATTGAATGCAAGGAAGGAACGATGCGCAAAAATTCTTTGGTCCATGCCAAAATGAACCCAGCGCGCAACATCCGGATGTCACATCAGGAAGTCTTCAAACAGGAATCATAAAAAGCGACCGCAAAATGGAAAAGGACGCCCTCGCGCGCGCATACTCTATACACCTTCCAAATACCCATACATCATCTTCCCCAAGAGCCAAAAGCGCGTAATTGAATGCGTTGGGGAGATCGAGATCGGTGCGGCCCGGAATGGGCAGGGATGTAGCTCTAGCTAGTTCCGCCAAAACTTGGATGCCAGGGACCCCCAAAACGGCATAATTATTCAAGCACTTCCCACATGCCTCGTAAAAATAAACACCCAGATTTGGGGTCGGGACCCGGGTTCTCGCGTCATTGGTAATACTAATACTAGTAGTAGGTTGGACTGGAATAGATGGCATAAAAAGCTGGGCTGGGTTGGTCTGCTAGGAACTTTTTTAAGCGATGAAACTCAGAATTGACGAAAAATTCGTGGTGATAATTTAACGGCATAGAAAAACTATAATTAGCGTTCCTCTGTACAAACGCAGGTCGTGGAGAATTTACAATTACAAAATATCTTGGGATCCCTTCGAAAACGTACCTTAAATTTAGATCAAAGCTACACATTTTTCCAGCCTCATGAAACCGAAAAGAAGCGCCGCAAGGTTTGCGACTTAAAAATGCCAACCTAATCTCCCAAAAATTATCAAATATCGTCTGTTAATTGAATGGCAAGTACTATCATAAAATCTAAGCAAAATAATGCTGAAATCTTCGGGTTTCTGCAACATCCAGAGATTGAAAATTGCCCTCCAAGCTTCTTTGGAAAATTCTATGCCCTGGGGGTGAACGCCTCGTGCAAGAGGTCTATTTTAGAGCCCGATACAATTCGGAATTCGGAAGCCTACGTCAATGCCGTCATCGCCGATTCAACTCAAAGTCCCTCGCATTATAACCGCCCAAAAGAAGGCTTTCAGAACGCTCGCCCGAAATAAGGATTTCTGCACGCCTGAGCCGTTCCCATGATAGCTAATGAATTGAAACGCTCAATTTTAATAGGATTAGAGCCGTTTGGGCAATTTGTTTACTTTTCGGCGATTTTAAGTTTTTAAGTATAGTACCTTCTCCATTTTCTGCCCCTTCTCCAGCTTGTCAAAGTGGTTCTGATGACCACCACAAGAAATTTCTTCTGGCGTCCGGAAAAACGACTTTGTCCTCTGGATATAGTCATGACAATTTCGGACCACCAAAAAGGCATAGATCTGAAAATCAACGCTTGATTAAATTGCCAAAACCTCACCTTTAGCAATGAAAATATCAATAGGAAAAGCGCCTTTCCGGTGGCATATCTCACCAGCGGCTTCTCGTAGGAATTTACTTAAAAATTATTTTAGTAAAAGGGGTCTTCTTACCATTTCCAACAAATATGCATAAAAATAAGATAACAAAGAATGAGGTAAGGAAAATAGCAATCCGAATACATAGGCCACACATGTAGACGATCAGTAGGGATAATCGGAAATCTCTGATACCTAAAAAATGAAGGTCACGAAAATTCATGGTGTAATTGATTGACACTACCTTTCATCAAATGAACGACCAGTACGATTTGTAATAATACGGTCAGGAAGCCAAGGAATATGTTCATCGGTGACCAGCCACCTAAAAAAGCCGAATGCGTTTAGAATTCAAATAACGATTTTTAGCTTAAAAATGACGCGAATTACTAAACATAAAATGCCGTTCAATGTTAAATTAACAAAATTATTATGGTGACGTTTTTATGAAGATTTTCATTACCTGTGACAGCTTGCGCTGCCCAAAAGGAAGCCTGCGTGGTAATCCATAACATTTCGCCGTAAGCTATCCACATGGAACCGGTCTAAAAATATTGCGAAAAAATTAATTGGCGCTGTTATTTGGTACACAAGCTCCAAATGACCTAGTAATAGCTTATAACTACTCACCCGAATATGCATAATCTTGAAACAGCAAACAGGTGACGGCAGTTCCCGAGGTTTGGGGTAAACACCAAATGCCGATGGGGAGAGGGCTTTTTCTTTCGGGATCATCATCTAAAAAGAATGGCTTTCTAGCGAAAGTATGAGACTGGAAAGCCTGTTTTTTTTGCTGACTACTCGCAGATTCCATGCAAGAAAACTATGCAGTTCGGCATGCTCTTGGTCGTAATCTAACTCCCCTACGATACGCTCCAAAATACACCCACATCCCATCAAATTAATTAATCAAAATTACGCACCAGCGCCTCGGGGCTAAGCAGCCCGAGGATGATGTGCTGGCGGATGGCGTCTTCCATTTTGCTCTCTTTCTCTCGTTCGCTCTCTGTCTCGCTTTCCGCGTTCTTTCGCCCCCGAACGACGATCCTATTTATGGGCGAAATGGATTCCGGAATTGGGGGGTTTCTGGAGCAGCACATGGAGGCGGAGAGAGGCGTAAAACGGAGCACCAACATCCCCTTTTTTGAGCGAAATGCCTAGAGGGCACACTGCCTGAGGGGCCCCAGGTGGTGGTTGTGGAATGAGCAATTGGGACCGGCAGCTGGTAGAGGGGGATTTACTAGGGTAAATAGGGTGTTTTGTGGGATTTTTCAAGAAGAAGACATTGTGTTCGGTTTAAATATTGACTTAAGTCCAAGCCAAGGTTCAGGATTAGGCTTGTGTTCTTACCCCCTGTTTTTAATCAGATCGGATCATAAATCACTGCTTCTATTTTAAGTGGATTTATTCAGTGGGTTTGCCTTGAAATGATCGACTCGTACCTATAATCAATCAACACAATAATAGACTATTAAAAGGGCAAATTTGTAAGTGAAACACAAATCGTAATTTGTAAACCGCCGCACCAAAAATCGAAAAAAGTGAGACGTGCTTGTTTCGCGGTTCTCAAATTCTATGAGTAAATAATTGACGTTTCCCCGGTGAAGTTTTATTAGAATTAGAAACATTCAGTTGACAAACGAGGCTATAAGGAAGAGCTTTTAAAGTAGACGCATGATTTCTACCTCCTGAAATTCTCTCCCTCCCACAATCGCTATTAGGGCTTCTGACTCAATTCCCTGGCTTTTTTGGCTTGCAAAAAACGAGCGAACACCCGAAGAGGGGTAAAATTTAATTTGCCATTCCCGGCTTTTGGGTGGGTAAGATCCGCATGGCTGAAGTGGTAGAAAAATCACGAAATATAGGAAAAGGCTCAAACTCTTAAAGAGGCGCTTAAAGGGAAGAGCATGACACGAGAATAAAACAAAACTGTGGACGGCCCAGAAATTTTGTCGCGTCCGTGAAACGCGACGCGCAACCCGCCCGCAGCGCTTTGCAACCATAACTGTGCAATCTAGCAAACAGTGAACAGAAAGCTTCAACGTACGCGTCGCGTGGCGCGTTCGCAGCAAAATCGACGAGCAATCCGTGGCACCAAATCCCATAAGTTTGTTTTGCCAGCAAAGAGCAGATCAACAACGTGAAAAGGACCTTCCTAAAAACCCGGAAATGGCAGAGCGCCAAACTCTGGATTTTTGGCCGTTATGTGGGAGCGTGGAGGAACCTAAAGTGGATGATCGGAGGTGCTTTTCGGGTCCGTTTCCTTTTCGAGGGTCTCTCCAGGGCCCGAATATTCCCATGGGAGCCTAAAAGATGCCCCCGAAAACGGCTCCCAAACATGCAATCACTGCTCGATTACTGCGGGAAAACAGTGGTAGGGGGTTCATGGAATCCGGGCGGGAAATTCTAAGTGTTGTGAATGATGGGTGCTTGTTGAGAGGGTTAGATGCTCATTGGTTTAGGGAAAAAATTAAATTCAGGCAGTGGGTTAGTATGATAATCCCTATATAGAGCTACCGTAATTGTCTTAACGGCTAGCTTTTCCTAGATGTTCTATCATAAAACCTGCTGTAATATAAACTGGCTGCCTCGACTGTGTGAATACATCTGTTTCTGGTCGTGGGAAAGCTTGACTAATTTTTTTGAAGTCATGCAAGTTGTAGCGTCTCAAAATACGCAATTTTCCGCGAAAAAATATGTTAAGTTGATAAGCTATTGGATATCTGTATGTCGGACATTAGCGTTCGTAGCCCTAAAGCTTTTGCACGCGTTTCTTGGTGCGCCGCGTAGTTACCGAGACCTAACAGACACAAAGGGTTGGTTCTTGCGTTCCGTAGACAGTTGGAAGGTATCAAAGTCATCAAGGCACGCACTAAGGAAGAAGTGAAAGAATCCTTTTCCATTGACTGCGTCGCGTCAGCTACACAATACATCAAAACACGACCTGCTAAAGGATTGTAATCACTTTCGGATTTGCGCTCTAACTTTACGTTTCTGTTGTCATTCAAATGTTTGAAAAGACGTAGATATCTAGTCGTTACTGATAGCGTTTGACACCTAGCACCGTAACGTACGCATTAAATACAGTGACAGCAACCGCGCGGAGGGAGCGTCGCGTTTGGCCGGTCAGCGGTTGTGGTTACTGTATTTAATACATACGTCACGGTGCAACGAATTTAGCGTCGCCGGAACCGGAATATTCTAGGTGAAATCCGTGCCATGTTTTAGCTAAAAAAACTCATAAAATTGGAGGATTATAGGACCGAAAGACATTTTCGTTCAGTTGATGTTCTAAGTTTTTTTATTATTTTTTGGCATAATTCTGCAAAAAGCGATCTAGCCAAGCCAAAAACAGCATAACCTGCATGCCAGACAAACGCCATTCGCAGCTGCCATCTCATGCGCCGAAACACCAAATAGATGGGCCGATTCCCGAAAACAACGAGGGCCCATTTCCGCGGCCCCACCAATTTTCCAAAGCATAATACGAACCCCCATCCTCAAAAAACGACCTACCCGATGATAGAAGGCTGTGGTGAATCGTCGAACGATGTCCATCCCTTCCGAAAAGCCTGCCCCGCTCCGGCCTATTTGGGCGTTGAATCGATGGCCGAAATGCCTTTTTAGGGGCTGTAAATGAGGAGCTGGTGGCGCTGACTGAAATTGAGAACGAGTGAGTTCGGGCCCGGGCCAAACTTAAGGTTTTTCGGACCCGAAAGAAGCCCTGGAGCGAAAGGTGTTAGATGTGTCAGGGGGTCGGTGCATGGCAATAAACGAATGGATAAACGAAACGAATAAACGAATAAACGAACTAGAATTCCAGCCCTGAAATGAAGTAGTTTGAATTAAAAAAACAAACTAACAAAAACCAAAACTATTAAAACAACTAAAAAACAAAAACTTTGTGTTTAGAAAATCGGCTTAGCTTTTTTTTAAAGCGTTAAACTGGAAGATTCAAAAAAATTAGAAAACTAATTTTAGATTTTAAAAAAGCAGTAGATATTAATACAGCAAAATTGGGTTCAAATAGACAAATAAACATTTTTAAATCCTGCAAAAATCCGAAAAAATGTATGAAATAAGAACTTAACCAGCGCACTCTAAATCTGCTAACTCATCAAATAGCTCTTAATAAATATTCTTGAAGGTTCGAAGAAGCGGAAGATTGATGAATTTTGGGACTCTTTTTGAGGGAACAACTTCGGTGAAAATCTTGGAAGAATTCTAAGGGATTTTTGAGCTCTCGTTGCTTCCAATACTTATCAAAAAGCACGAAGAGCATAGAAAATTCTAGAATACAACAAAAGCCCCGGAGTTCGGAATAGAAAGGCCGTTCGCCTCACATGGGGCATCATAAAACAGTAATTTTGAAAATTAATGTAAAGAATTCAGGTAGCGAAAACGAAAAGAGTGAGAGAGAGAGAGAGAGAGTGAGCGAGAGAGAGATAGCGAGAGAGAGCGAGCAAGAAGGCGAGTGTGAAAGAGAGAGCGAGAAAGAGATAGACAAAGAAAGTTCAGAAAATCGGTAAAAACAAACCTCACTAGAGATCAAACCCGAAAAACTAAAGTTTTCCAGCTGACGCATATTCCAGATCAACCCCAAATGACTCTGGCAATACTCGTGGGGTGCCCGAATCTTTTGTGATGAATGCCGCTGGACACCCCGTATCTAATTGGTGGCTTCGACTGGCCGGCTGATATGCATAAATGATGAGTTAGTCTCGTTGTGAGAGTGGGTCGCGTTGCTGCTAGCCACTGGGCTCTTTAACTTTACCACGACCACGATGTGAGGATACTCTGCAGCGTCAGACTGCTATTGCATCAAAAGCTAGAGTTCAGTTTTTAAGTTCATCATCAATTCCTCGATCACCAGACGCATTAGCGAAAATGGCCATTCGAAGTCATAGTCATCGAGGTATAAAAAAACATCAAGATAAAAAACCCGTGACCCTGTGACCAGAATTTTAAACAGTAGAGAGTGTGTAAGTACACACACAGTGTCACAGACGACAACCCCAGGCAAAGGTTAGCCTAGGCAGTCTAGCAGAGGCTTCTGAGGGCCGTCAAGGATTTTGACGAATTTGGCTCGGGGTTGCTCAAAAAGCAAGACATTGTACTTTCTTTTGGAAGCGTTGTTGTAGAATCTAAATTGTGAGTCATAAAAGGAGCGAAGAAGCGCAAGAATTTAAAATTTCAAAAATCCTGCCTGGGCTTGGTATTAAGCTGAGCACGAGTGTTCTCCCCAAATTCACTTTTTTGCTCGGATTGCTAATATCCAACATTTTCAGGTGGGTGCAGACCGCAGGTGGGTGAGCCAGCCATGCTAGGTACAATCCCTTGCCTTCCACAGTCCTTTAAAATCTGAAATCTAGAACATCTCTTATTACGAGCCAACGATGGATGCCACACCAATGCCAGTTTACTTCCTGATGTCCCGGTATCACCGTATTCCACGCTTCAATCCCTAGACAAGTTTGCATCCGGGTATGCTTGACTAATGGCGGTTTGCCTCATCGCCCTACACAGCTGCTCCCCCAATAAAGGAGCCACTCCGATTACCCAGTAGATAGGCGAGGAGCAGGTGAGTGAGTGGGTTGGCACGGGATGGGTTGATATTAAAGAGGTCCATTAGGGCCCTTCCGGTTTGGATTTGACGCCGAGGAGAGGATGGGGATGGGGGATGGGCAGGAGGAGGTGAGTGGGTTCGGCCACCACGATAGGATCGTCTACTGATTTACCAATCTCATGAGATATTTTCCTAGAAATTTTCATGGATTAACGCTAAAAATAAAAGCTACTGATAATCTTTAACTCCTCCAAAACTAGATAAAATAAATTGTTATTAGAGGTGTTGGATGATCTTGATTTCGAAAAAATCGGACTATCGAGATTTCACAAGTTTTCCTTTTGGTTTTTACCTTTTTGAGTGCACTATCATTCTAATAAAACCAGTTATTGTATTCTGATTTTTTACAATATTAATAGGGTTTAGCATAGATTTTAATACAGGATTTTTTAAAGTTTCAACAGTTTTTGAGTCAGTAAAATTAAACAGAAAACGTGAAAATAGTGTGTAAAATACAAAAATTTTATTTTACATCAGGATGCGGTGGAGAGCACTACTCCTAATCTCAATATTCCTATCGCCGACCTACGCAATCAGACTACGACCTGAAGATCTGCGAGCACTAAATCGTAAAAATGTCGGCTCTGGCGGTGTTGTCAAAATTGGGCATTTACTACCAAATAATCCGCAGGTACTATCATAAGTTATTAAGGATTCTATCAAATTCTTCTTAAGATAGCACATGAGCCAGATATTCTCCGGATGGGGTACGCCGACCTAAAGGAGAGGAAAATATTGCCGAAGAATTTTACTATTGAGTCAGTCGCGTGAAGTGTCTCAAAAACTCGAATCCATTTTAGGGTGATCACCTACGAGAGCTGTAACAAGTATAGCGGTGTTGAGAATGCGGCATATCTGCACTACATGAAAAACGCGACGATATATTTTGGGCCGGGTTGTAATAATGGTAATAACGAAACTTATCGGTTAACCGGGATTGCAAAATTTTGGCTCTGGAGATTACCAGACTCCGGCACTAAAGAATGCTACGCACCCTCCGGAAAGACGGACGTGAACGCCAGGCAGGCGCGTGGCGCTGTGTTCACTCTAATCGTACACGCCATTAAATGATTTTTTCTTCCATAAAATCACGCTGCCATCGCCTCCTGAAAATGGCACACATCCCAGCAAATTTCTATTTAACTCTCAATGCTCCTTTTTCCAGAAATGCTCGTCATCGGCCGTCTCGCACCTCGTTGGAACGTACCAATTGTTGCCCACATGTCTGGAGATGACATCCTGTCTGATCGAACTGTCTTCCCGACACTCGGTTCTGTCGCTCTCACATCAGCTGGTGAAATGGCGAGGGCAACGATGGCTTTTCTGCAGTTGAACAATTGGGAGCAGGTACCGATATTTCCTTTAAGTTTTTTCCAATTTCCGCTTTTTTATTCGCGTCGTTACAATTTTTCCTGACTATACACGCCTTAACGGACTCATTAGAATTTCAAACGGAACCATAGATCGGGAATTTTGCGTTTTTAGGTCGGCATGGTTCGACCCACCAACGGCTACGATCGCTTGAGTCTGCACTCCTTGAATAATTTAATCAAGAAAAAGGATGCGCAGGTAGTTGTTCATTGAAATTTTAGTGAAACGATTAGTTCGCCTTCAAATCCAAGAAAAAAATTTTTAGCTCCAAGTCAACATACTAGTCGAAATCGATCCCTATGCTTCAGCCGATGAGATTTTGGCGTCGGGAAAATTGAAGCAATTGAAAGCAAATGCTAGGAGTATGTCTTGGCCAAACCATTCCTAAATGATCTTTGCTAGCTTGCCCTTCTATTTATTATGTTCATTTTCAGTCATCCTCGTCGAGCTGGGCATGGATTTGCATGCGAACACCAACTTCATGCAAGCCGTGTATCGAGCTGAGATGAAAACCGAGGAATACGTCTACATTTTGCCTTGGTTATCACATGTAGGTGGATCCTAAATTGTATCTGCTAGCTAGCCATAAGCGTGTTAGATAGGGGCTATTTCCCAAATGTTCCCTGCTAGCCTACCTCAATTCTACCGAGTATGAACTCTTCCCAAACGCTCGCCGACCTCACGCCAAGCTTCCTTGTCCTCTAATCTGCTAGCCTGTGCCTCAAGTCTACCGTGCATCCTCGAGTTCCTGACTCAGCTCGGCTATCCCAAACATTAAGTTTTCTTTTCCCCAATCCATCTCTGCTAGATTGCCCCCTTCGGATTACTCGCTACTATGGCACCAAATCGACGCCAATTTTTTAGTTTCATTATAATTGGTATTATTATTACCAGTGTCTACCCAAATTCTCCGGAAATGGCCGCGCTGACTGCCTTGGCCGGGCACAAATACGGATTACAGTAGTCGTAATTCCCCTGCCTTGATTTGACTGAGCATCCCCTTGCCCGCCAAGTGCTTACGTAACCGGAAACGAGGATATGCGAGGAAGAGAGGAAAAATGTGGGGAGGTGGCGACAAAAGGATTTGAGCTCTTGGGCTAAAGTACATAGCTCAAAGGTGCCACTCGGTAATTGATCGGATCTAACAGGGCCCTAGGCGTGAACCATCGTCGATAAGCCGACGGGCATGCCTTGCCGGCTCCTTTAAAGGAGAAATACACTTGCCAAGGCCACTGTAACGTTAAGTTTAGACTATCGCATTTTCAGATAAACGACCATCACCCCTGGGAAGCAACCACCGTAGACAAACAAGAAGTAAAGGCTGCTTATGAAAACACGATGATCATCACCGCCCACGGCTACGACGCAAAATTCTTCGACGATTTTCAAGAGAAATTTATCAAAACCACCGGAATGCTGGCTACTCATGTAGGACTTACCTTTTTTACGTCAAAACGGCTTGTTGCAGTACGCCACCCTGGCCTACATGACGTTATACGATGCCCTTTTCCTCTACGGCCTGGCGTTGAGGGATGCGTTTGAGGATACCGGGGACTACGATGTACACTTTAACGGCTCGTTTATCTGGGAGAAGATGACGAATCGGCAATTTATGGGTAGGTTAGGCCTTTTTAGAGCTCTTAGATACCGGCTAACAGCTATTTCTATTGCGTAAGGTGCCACTGAACCATGAAAGTTCAAAGGTTGATTTTAGGCGTCACTGGGCTGGTGTTGATGAACAACAAGGCCATCCGGGTCCCGTCGTATGCAACCTATCATACCTCGAATGGTACCTTACGGATTGTCGTCGAGCTAGAGGCAAAACTCGGCGAGCGCGACAAGTGCAATTCGAACTTGGAATTGTGCTCGGAGCATGTGGGTCTACAATCAAATAAATAAAGAAAGAGCGAGAGGAGGGGGAGAGAGAGAGAGAGAGAGATAGGCAGATAAAGGGAAAGAGAGAAAAACGAGATCATGAGAGACAAAGAGCGGGCAAACCAGCCGTGATCCTTTAGGAACTCCAAGGTTAGCTAGCGAATCCTGGAGAACTTTGAAGCCTTTAGTGCGAGGTTATTTTCCTGCAGGTAGCCCACGAGGTCGTCCAATTCTATTGGAACAGCCACAACGGCCAACTCCCCCAATCAGTACCGTCCTGTGGATTTACGGGTATTTTCTAGTTTCTAAAACTGCATAAGATTATCCCACTCAGGAGCTGATTGTGACTACACAACCTACTTCGTACTGATGGGCGTCACCTTGTTCATTCTGACCATATTTCCACTATCCTACTTTTTGTATACCAAACAGTAAGTGCTTGAACAATTATAGCTTTAGGCTTTAAAACATCATTCAACGGTTTGATTTAGAAAAGAGCGCTTGCTCTACGACATGACTTGGCGAATTCCGAGAGATAGCGTTCGGCTGGTCGATGCCTCAAAAATGGTAAGTATCTTACTATTAACTTTGGCAACTTTCAAGCTTGAAAAGGCGTATGAACTTCCACCCTAAAGACAAAAATTGAAATCCTGAGTCGTTCAGAAATCCGAACACTCCCTTGCCAGCAAGTCTCAATCGTCCGGCTCGTTTTCGGGCAGCTTGACGTCCAAGCAAAATGGCATGGTCGGCGCCAAGCAGGCTATATCGAATGGTGTTCGGTGGGTTGTCCTTTGCACACAGACCGTTAATTGGTTTTAGATTGGCGATCAAACGCTTCACCCAGATGCGGAATATCACCTTCCAGAAGGAAGATTTGCGGACGCTGAAGGAAGTAAGCCCAACTTTCTGAATCTTTAGAGGCAATCTAGCGGAGATCATTTGGTTTCCTATATTCCGGTGACAAAGCCCGACTCGAATTAGTCGGAGAAAAGCAGAAAATGTAATACCTCAGAAGACCACAAAAATCCCCACCCCAAGATTAGAATCCGGATTTGCCTAGCCGACGGCGGCTTTTTGGTGCCTTCTCGGATCCGTGTACCCAAAGTTAGACGGGACGGACGGATGAGAAGGGGCATCACTAGACCCTCCCTCAACTCAAATTTCTGCCCCAGTCCTAATTGGGATGAGATGACACGCTGGGATCTAAAGCTCACCATCCCCCTGATGCTCATTATTTCCCCAAGTATAGCATCTTGGATCCGTTCGCTTCTAGTGCAATGTCTCGAGAGACTGTTGGGTATAAGTAAATTAGTTTTGTAAGTTTTAAATTTTCAGAAATACTTTTCCGAGCACGGCTTGGATAGAGGTTTTTAACCTATTTTTTTACCAGCTTTTTGTAGAAACCTAGAAGTTGTTTTTGGCGTTGTTCAGCGAAGAAACATGTGATTATCACGGCCCGATTAATTCTCGATCAACGTTTTCCCATACTGTTTTCTAGCTGAAACTCATCGAAAATGAGAACCTGAATAAATTCTACGGGATCGCCTTCAACCAGCAGAATGAATTTGTCGTCATGTGGATTCTGTGCTCGAGGGGGAGCTTGGAGGTATTTTTCCATTAAACGGATCCTTTGCAACCCGAGAAATAGCTTTTATTGTTTGGAAAACATAGCAAAAGTTTTTGTCTAGAAAACCCACGGTTTTTCAACCCAACGAACCTTCTATTTTTTGGAAAGCAATGGTAGAAACCAAAACTCAATTTCCAGGACATCCTTTTCAACGACGAGCTCAAACTCGGCCGCAATTTCCAAGTATCGTTTGCCAAGGATGTTGTCAAGGTACGCCTATACCTTCTAAGATCAAAAATTCTGTATTTTAGGCCCTGGCCTTTATACATGCCTCCCCAATCATGTACCACGGCCTTCTCTGCCTCCAGAATTGCCTGGTCGACTCGAATTGGACGGTCAAGCTCACCAATTTCCGAACCGAGGAGATCATCTCCGACAAGATGTACCATAATGAGATCCGGGCCGTGACTTCCGAGTTGGAGGACGAGAGCGAGCGGTTGATTGATAGGAGTGGGTGTTAAGGAAGGGAAAATTCTTTTGGAAGGCATGCTAGAGGAGATTCTTTAGGAAATCACGTGACATAATCGCTCTTACGAATCTTTTTAATATATTGGTTTAGCCGCACCCAAGTAATCTAAACATGACTATTTTAAGTGATTTTTGCTCCGTTGGCGATACATATAACTTGCTAAATCTTGTTTTAGAATACATCCAACAAGCTCCGGAAGTGATTCGAGAAATCGTTACCCGGAAAGCTTTACCGCCTGGCGGCCAGCCTCAGGATATCTATGCTTGTGGAATGGTGCTCTACCAGATTCTCTACAGAGTCGAGCCGTTCCATGAAAGAGGGAAATCAATAGCGAGTAAGTTTCTCTCCCTCTCTCCTCTCCCTTCTCCTCCTCTCTTCTCTCTCTCTCTCGCTATCTCTGACTATGATAAATTTTAGAGCTTATGGACCTCATCGCAATGTCAAACGATGACGACCAGCTGATCAGGCCCAGCTTTCCATCGACAGTCGGTGAGTCAGCATATTTTAATTTTCACCCATAGTCCACTTCAGTACAATAACCCGGTGATCATGTTTAGGTAAAGACACGGAGTCCTACAACCTCCAACTACTCTCTTGCATCGAGGCATGCTGGCTGGAGATACCAGAAATGAGGCCGAATATAAAGAAAGTTCGCTCGCTGACGAATTCGAATCTGAAGAGCACGTAAGTGATAGTGTGAGAAAAGCGAGAGAGAGACAGAGAGATAGAGAGAGAGAGTGAGATAGACGGAGAGCGCGCGCTAGATGTCAAGAAAATAAGTTTTTTAGAGGCAAAGGCTCCCTCGTCGACCAAATGATGAAGATGATGGAGGAGTACACAACAAATCTCGAATCGCTGGTTCGAGATCGGACTGCTATGTTAGAAGAAGCACAAAAGCAAGCGGATCGGTTGCTGAATAACATGTTGCCAAGGTACGAGTGGACTCGCTCTCTCTCTCTCTCCTTCCCCAAGAATCCCACCACGGCCTACAGAAGGAATGATTGGCACAACTTTCATAGGTTTGTGCAAATCAGTTCTTCTGTAAGCTGAGGCGGCGATGAACAAGCGGCCCAAAGGATGATGTGATGCAGCCATAAATTAATTATTGGTACAATAAGATCAATTCTTTGTTTTAGATCTGTTGCGGAAGATCTCAAGGTTGGGAAACCTGTGCTTCCTCAGCTCTATCCATGCGCTACTGTCCTATTTTCCGACATTCGCGGCTTTACAAGAATATCATCGACCTCGACACCTTTGCAGGTACCCCCACACACCATTGAAAAAATAAATCAGTTCATAGTTAAACCTTGAGGCTTCGAGTTTAGAAATTGGAAACAAGGCAGCGTTATCCATTGAGGAAATCAATTTTCTCCATTTTTAGGTCGTCACCTTCCTCAACGACATGTTCTCCGGGTTCGACTCCATCATCGCCAAGCATGATGCGTACAAAGTAAACTAGCGCATCTGAAATTTTTATGGCTCAAATCCCAGGTCGAAACAATCGGTGACGCCTACATGATCGTATCTGGAGTTCCAAAAGAAAATGGAAACTATCACGTTCAGAATATTGCCGATGTGGCCTTGAAGATGAGGACTGTAAGAAAGCTTTTTTCTAAAAGAACAGCGGGAATATTTTTAGTTTGTCTCCAACTTTAAATTGGCGCATCGGCCCGAGGAACTGATGATGGTGAGGATTGGATTCCACTCGGGGTCTGTGGCAGCCGGAGTCGTCGGACTGGCGGCACCGAGGTGATTTTCACAGAAAAAGAGAGACTTTAGTTTAGAAAGAGTAATGGGTTTAAATTTATAGGTATAAATATGTGTCTTATGCATAGATATAAGGTTAACGTTTCAAAATTGTCGTTTTAAATACCTTTCATTTTTCCAGTAAAAATGTTAGATGCCGCTTTTCACGTTGTTCCTATAGCAGTTCACGTCGTTTATTTATGCCAGTTTCAAGAACGTGAAGGCTCGTTTGTTTAGTGTCCGTTAAAGTACAATTCTATAGCTTCAAGCGAATTTCTGCCTAATCATGATGAATTGTTGCAATTTAAGACTGTTTTCGGGCTGGTGATGCAGCTTATTGGCTTATTAGGGTAAATTCTTGGCTAGTTTTTCCAGGAATACCTTCAAAAATTACCTTTTTAGATACTGTCTCTTTGGGGATACTGTCAACACGGCTTCCAGGATGGAAAGTACAGGCGTGGCAAATAAAATTCAGGTCCAAATACCTTTTTTTATTTCATTGTTCAATTCTTTCAGATATCCGAACAAGCCTACAACCTTCTCCACTGCTTCTTCCCCCAATTTAACATGTCCGAAAGGGGCAAAATTGAAGTAAAGGTATCTTTTTCTAAAGTTTCTGCCGTAAGGTCTAATTTTCAGGGAAAAGGAGAATGCCTCACGTTCTGGCTTGATAGCAGCAAAGCGCCTCCGCAATCTGCAAAGTAGGTGCTAAAATCCTCATTTCTTTAGCTTATAGAAGTCGGTTTAAAAGTCAGATGCAACTGTCGTGATGCCATGAGAGGATCGACGAATAAGAAGCCCCGCAGAATTTGCAATTCGACTCCGAACCTCATTTGCACTACTTGTTTTCAATTTTGTATGCTTTTTGTAACGATAAACTTTGCTCGGAAGAGGATCCCGGCTTGCTCCGACATTATGGCTACCGTTTAAATTTTTGAACACGTGTTGCAATAAGTTTTTTATCTTCTCGCTATATTAAACGAAGTTTAGCGCGGCATTGTCGCCGGTTTTGGAAATTCGTTGCAAATTAACGCTGGGGTGATCATTTCACGGTCAAATGAAGGCATATTCCCTTTAGAAAGGCATACTTCCCTGGTTCGGAAAATCGAAGCTCAGCCTAAGGCCACTCGTGTAAAAAACGAAGCAAGGTCCGTCTCAAATTTTTTTTGACATGCGTTTTTGTGATAGCACCTATAGAGACCGTTTTCTGATAACGCGGCTGCACGGATTAAGGGTGATCTGCCGGCCTCGCTGGCCTTCTTGAAGCTTTGCTAGCATTTTCTGCTCGTCCGAGCGGCATTTTCTCATCGATCCGCTTCATTCAAACCGTATGCGTAGCGTTTAAACTCACACAGACTTTTGAGTTTTCCATATTTTTTGCCGTTTTCGATTTAATCGTTTTTTCAGAGTGTTATATTTACAATGCGAATAACACTATTCGATTGCCCAACATGCGGCTCGCCCTTTGATGGAGACGAAGATGCGCCAAAGAGACCAGTTTGGCACAATGATGCCTGGTATTGTAGACAATGTTGTCCGGAGGAAAAACCCATTGGTGTGAACCAATTTGCGAAGATGTTGTCTATGAACCCTGGGCTTCGGGTAAGCGTTTGGCGTCGTTAGGGTAGCAACCTGCTATTGCTCTTCCAGAGGGTTGTTGGTTGGTCAAAAACAATGTAGTTAAAGTAAAAGTTAAGTTCAAGTTCTGTTTGCAGAGCACAAATGACGGATGGCAGTGTGTCGGACCGATGGAACCGCTAAAATGCTTCAACTTCTTGATGTGCGGGAAGATTTTCAATGATAGCGATTGCAAGCCTATCTTTGGCCAAAGCCCCGAACACTGGGACGTTAAAACTCAATGGTTTTGTCCGTTTTGCCACCCAATCTTTGGAAAGGCGCACCAAAGAATTGACACCTATTCCACATATATCCTCAAACTCCAAAGTTTCATCCTCCGGCACAATCACGAGTTGGGATATGATGAAGAGGCAACAAATGCATTCTTTTCAACGCCGTTCGTTGAGCGAACGTTGTGTTGTGCCTACTGTGGTTGCACATTCAAAGCGGACTTGGGTTGGCCCATGTCCTGTCGGATGATTGTTTGTGTGAGCTGCGTTCTGTCCGCAAAATTGCCTCAGAAGTGTCCGGTGTGCCCGCTGCCGAAGGATGAGCACAAAGATTGGTTCCAGAATCTCGTCAATGAACTGGTGAAGACGAAAGTAGCCGGCATTGAGGGAGATGCAGCTCACTTATACTTTGCACAAGAACGATTTGTCGCGCTCGCTACGAAGTTGAACGATTTTTTAGACGAAAAGAGCAGGGGACTTGAGCTAGCGAAAGAAAAACAGGAAAGACAAGAAGCAGAAGAAGAAGCCTGCGGACCAAAACAAAACGAAGACGAAGATACAGAGGTAGCAGATTGCATGAAATGCTCGAGGTCCTTTGGAATCAATGATCTATTTTGCTGCATGCAATGTGACCGGAAAACATTCTGTGGAACCTGTTACGTGCGCCACCACCTAAACGTCAAGTTGGTAGACTTCCGACAAGGCAAAATGTACGAATTGCAAGAGTCAACCAAGCAATTCTTGACGCAACACTATGAAGGATTGTTCGGGAATATTCAAGGGGTTCATTCGGAAATTGACAAGGAACAAAAGGAGCTGCTGGAAAGCAATGAACAACCACTGAAGGCAATTCCCGAGCAGAAAGAACCTTCTGACGGCTCAAAAATCGCCGCAAAGCTCAAGGTGGTGGCTGAGAATTTTGAGAAATGCTTCGAAGAATATTTACCGCATGCCCGGATTTACAGCACCAATTTACAGAAACTGAAAGAAATGACCGAAGAAGTTATGCGTGAATTTGTGTCTGAATAAATGCGTTTGAATCGAAACTGCATCGCATGTGCATTTTTAAAGAGCAAGGTTTACAGGCAAGAGTTCAACCACGCAAATCGACGACAATATCTCGGTCTAAAAAAATTAATTCTTACCTATTAGTCTGAAATTTTGATTTAAAACCGCGTAGAATGAATCACAAAAGTTTCTCGCGTTTCAGAACCTTAAATTTCCGGCTAGGTTTTGAAGCCAGCAAATCGAAAATCACCTTTTTAGCGGCATCTTCAACATGCAACAAATTTTTCCTACATCGGGCGGTCCAAAATAGATTCTCTAGTTTCGGCCGCATGAAAAGAAAAATAGCCAGGGTGTGGCTTTTTTACGAGCACGGTTGGCCTCGATCACCATCGCCCCAGCCATGGCGATTCACGTCATTCCGGCAGGAACCAGGAATCGTCAGAGATACAAGGTCAGCGCAAATGGACTCATGGCCTGGTTTACTGGACGTACGATCTGAACATTTTATAAAGCGATTAAATTCCGTAGCAAGTCGCGAATACATCACGATTCAATTGCATGAAAGTATAGATATTTTAGTCTCAAAAAATTATATCCTATCTGTCGATCGTTTACAAGAATGGCATTGGGCATTTCTTGAGCTAAACTTAATTTATAACTTTTATATTTCGATTCGTAAGAAATCGATAAAAAACTAGTTTATAGGCCAGGTTGCTATTTAAACATCTATTAAATAACATTCAAAAACTACATCTTTCCACAACAATTCCGCCCAGCCGCATAATACTCTAAGGGGGGTCATGTTCATTTTTCCTAAAAATGATTTTTCCTAAATTCATTTTTCCTAAATTTTTTTAATCATTTTTCCTAAAAGTCATTTTTCCTAAAAATCGTTTTTCCTAAAGTTCATTTTTCCTAAAATTTTTCATTCAATAGGGATGCGTAAAAATATCAAGAAAGGCCAAATGTTGTCATTTTTAGCAGTATTTGTTTGGTTTGGTTATTAGTAGGCTTTTATCGAAAATCTTTCTTATTATCATTGATCCTTTTTCACTTCAAATCACCCAAATCTAGGCTAAACGCGCAACTAAAATACTTCCCATGGCCATTCTAGGCATATCTAAATCCATTATAAAAAATTTCGATTTTTGGATGCATCATACTAAAGAACCGAGACTTTTTCGATATTTAACCGGTTTTAGGAAAAATGATTTTTAGGAAAAATGACTTTTAGGAAAAATGACTTTTAGGAAAGATGACTTTTAGGAAAAATGACTTTTAGGAAAAATGACTTTTAGGAAAAATGACTTTTAGGAAAGATGGCTTTTAGGAAAGATGACTTTTAGGAAAAATTACTTTTAGGAAAAATGACTTTTAGGAAGATGACTTTTAGGAAGATGACTTTTAGGAAAAATGACTTTAGGGAAGATGACTTTAGGAAAAATGACTTTTAGGGAAGATGACTTTTAGGAAGATGACTTTTAGGAAAATGACTTTTAGGAAAAATGACTTTTAGGAAAGATGACTTTTAGGGAAGATGACTTTTAGGAAAAATGACTTTTAGGAAAAATGACAGTAATTCCTCTAGGGGTCAGCCGGGGCCCCAGGGCAAGGCGACTCACCCTTATATAGCCTTTTTGGCGACTGACCCTTGGCTCTCCTCTTTCAAGTACTATCTCGATACCCTGTTTCTCTGCCCTCTCCACAGCTAGAGATCACGCTTCCTTTTTTGGGCGTTTTTGGCGTGCTACGACCTACTCTGCCCCCCACAGCTCAATCCAGCCGCGCAACCCGCCCCGGTGATTGGGGGGTTATTGCCAATCCATCGGCAGTTTTACGAAATTTTTGTAGAGTGGACAGTTTTTCAGCCCATTCGCTGTTTTGAGAACTGAATTTCCGCAACAACTTTGTTTCACTTATTATTCGCTCGTGGCCAGTCTGCTAAATCCATTTTCATTGGAAGCTTTGCAATTTGGGGTTTCAGGTTGACTGTGCATATCTTAGTCTAAACCTTGCTATACTTGAGTTAAATTAATGCGGTTGTCTGGCCACAGATCCATCCACACGCCTGCTTACCCTCTTATCACTCTTCACAGAGCTGTTTTGCGTCTTTTGGCCAGCCATCTCAAGCATCGACTTTGCGTAGCTTAACCAAACAAAAACAAGATGTTAGAGTTTATTCAGGTGGATCATTTTGGTTTTGGCTTCAGTCGGGTCTTCCGGTCAGCCACCTTTGACTATTGGCTGCTTTTGAAGCTTGGAACTGCATAATCACCAGATCGCAATGTCCCTTAAAAATCCTCGCTAATTTTAAGGTACCCAGAATAATTGTATCATGACCATTTCCACTCAGAAACTATTCTCTAACCGCTATTATTGGCCGTTTTGATTGTGAGGTCCCGGGGGTACATTTCACGGGCCGCGCGGATCTCCTAGGGGACAGCCGCCCGCCACCCAGCCCTGCCGGAATACAATCACTTTTGGCACCCCCCAAACGGCTGCATATTACGGCCAGAGGGAGGTTGGGTCTTTTGAGGGACCAGAGGGCCAAGGCACAGACAACAAAGAAACAAAGGGAACCGTCTTTTTGGCTTAAAAATGTCCCGGTAAAACTGTAAAATTGCCTTTAATGTCCTTTTCTTGCATGTTCTTGCTATTCCTTTATGAAAACTGAAGGAAGCATTGCAATCAGATTTTTTGAACTTGCAGGCTGTAGCAGATCAATCTAAGCTTTCCAAGATTGTTATGGTTTTTTAAACTTTAAAATCTAGCCTGTTGATTTCCGGTTGCCTTTTTTCGTTCTGGTATTGGGTTTTTTCGAGAACGGCTGAGGAATAACTATTTTTGTTGAAACTTTTCCTTATAATTTCTATTGTTTTGCGGCGCCCGCGACACGCAACGCGCACTACGTTGTAGAGCGATTAAGCTATCGTAATCAATTACGCAATTGAACATGGTTGCAAGGGTGGTCGCGTTGCGTGTCGCTGGTACGCAAAATCTTGACTCATTACGGTTTTAGCCTGGATTTTTGACCGCGACACGCAACGTATAGTCTGGTCTTTTGCTTGCGTAATCGATTACGACACTAAAAATAAGGTCGGCCCGTACGCGCGTTGCGTATCGCGCTGGCTTTATAGCACCCAATAATCGATGGTCAATAAAATCCATGTTTCTGCCTTGCCCCTCCCTTTAAACCAGATCCTGGCCCAAATTCTATACCCAGATTCCCCGCGCAGCTTGTTCAACTGCTCAATGTATTCACTAGGACAGATTAGCCAGGCAGAGGCCCTGTGTTGCCATTTTGCCTCGGATGTTTGTAGTGTCGGGAAGGTATCCTGGGGGTCGAGGAGGTAGGGGCTGAACAAATATCCGCGCGGCTCGACCATTTGCTGCCTATAGTGGCCGAGCACGACCTCCACCATCCACCCAAAACCTTCCCCAGGCCTCCCCGTCACCTCAATGGCCCTTCAAGGGCAAACCTCAACGCGCGCGCTTGCGTACAGTTCATTTCAACATGCTACGCGCTGACCACCTTGCGCGGAGCATTATAACTGACTTTTTGCGAACTTTGAACACTTCTGGATCTGGCATTGATTACTTTTTGATCGTCTAAAAAGCTTTACAAGGATTTGTAATGCGTTTATGCGTGGCTTTGTCACATTTGACAATACTTCAAGAACTATTCCATCGTTTTATTCGCGTTTTATTCCCGTTTGCGTTAAATTTCTTCTTTTAAAAAACTTTTGACAATTCTGACCCGAAGAGCCAACTCGGCTAATCTTATTTTCTAGAACTTTTGCGGCCGAAAAGTAATTGTCAACATATAAAACTATTTATGCCTTTTTTATGAGCGTACAAAAGGTGGAAAACACTTTTGACGCACCATGTCGGTCTCATTTGATCAGATTGCAGCCTTGAATGTCCTTTCCTTACGTGACAAATCCCTTCCCTCCCCACTAATGCATTTTCCAGTAGGGGCTATCCGCGCACTTGCTGTGATTCAAATGCATATAAATTCCAAATCATCTTTTAGTTCAGAAGTCGGAAAATGCTGTATTTACAGTAAATTCCATTCGAGTACTGAAAAAAAACAATTTTTCGCTATTATTTTTTTGCTTTTTAAAACTCGGCGATTAGAACTTTTTAATACGGTATTTTAATAAGCGTATACTTCGAAAACCTTGTAAAGGTAAAAACGTCATCTACTTCGAAAAAATGCTTAGTCTCCAGGGCTTTGCACTTGCCAAAAACGCCAACCAACTTTTTCCTAAATCAAAGTACATTTTTTTGAACGACAGCTTCCATCCATCCAACTCTACAAATTTGCACATCGAAACCCAATCCCTTTGCTATTGAAAAAAGTTTCCGTGCAAAGCCCCCCGTTCTCCACCACCCGGGAAAATTAATTTCCGCCCGCCCACTACACAGCGCCCGAACTGACTAATTCAGTGTTGTGAGTCGATTCCGCCAGAATTCTCCGTTTTTTGTGGCTGGCATCGATCCAAAAATTGGACACATTTGAGGTTTCTTTTGCCGTTCTTTTCAGCTTTTCATGGGGCTGTGCGGCATTTTTTTCGACTCCGAAAGAGAGTCGATTCTTGTTTGCTCGGTGCTAGGCGAAAAATAAACTTTCTTGGCCCAGGTGAAGCCGGGCGGTCATTCCCTCTTTGATGATATTTGATGAGTGGTTTCGAGAGTGATAAACCTAACTGAATGTTACGTTTTTTGAAATTTAGATCTTGTATAAAACTTGTTTTTATTGTAAATTGGTCTTTAAACGTTTTTGACACGTTATTCTGAAATTTTTTAGCTTAAATTGCATTGACCCGGAATTTAATAAATATAACAAAGCCTAAATATTTATTTTTTATTATTTATGTATTTTTATGATCAAGATCCCTGTAAATTGATAGGAAGGTTTTTCAGACACATAGGCACTTTCAAAACTTTTCAAGTTAACGCTGAAGACAAATTAAACTGGCGGCGCCTTATCCATTTTCTCTGATTTTGGTATATATAAATTTTATTTCTAGTTGTAAATTAAGAACTTCTCTTGAATATTTCGCATAAAATAGTTTTTTTTACCTTGCATGCCCCAAAATTCCATGCCGCCGTCAAAATTGCCTCCACTTTTTCCCCGCGGTCCATCCATTTTTCCATCCTGACTCATTCGACCTCCACGAGAACCATCCTAAAACGTTTTTTTCTATGGGGGCCTAAAACGGGTTTTGAGTGTTTTGTGGCGCCTGGGCAAATTTGTCGTTACTGTTTTTTTGGGACTTTGCGGGATGGCGGGCCAGATTTGGAAAATTCCTGAGGATTACAGGCCCTCAAAGTCCCAAAAACCACCTTAATTTCGAGAGAACATGTTTTAAATAATGATTTTAATTGTATCGTGATTTCCGGCTAGTTGGGAAAGATCGCTTTCTCAAATAAACTCTGCGAGTTTGCTACAAAAGTAATATTTACTAATTTTTTCGGGCAGATTTTCTGCCATTTTCTCTTCAATTTCGTTTAACCGGCTTTACTAAGGTAATCTTGGTATATGTTCAGGTAATAACGGTCCATTCGGGGAATGGTCAACGTCTCGCACCAATGCCGTGACGGAATCCTAATCCCGGCCCTGGCCACCTCGAACCGAAATGCGTTCATCTACCTGGCCGGGTTGTTGTACTGTTTTCTCGGTATCGCCATCGCGGCCGACATTTTTATGTGCGCCATCGAGAAGATTACTTCGAAAACCAAGTGAGTTGCAGTTTTCACATACCTTATCATCTAGGTCTCAATTTCCGAACCATAAAAATGTAATAACGTGAAACCCTAGCTCGAAGGTAATCAGGGCGTCCGGTCACTACCCCGAAAAGTCACTACCCAAACCCCAAAGTCACTACCCCAAAAGTCACTACCCCGAAAAGTCATTACCCCGAAAAGTCACTACCCCGAAAAGTCACTACCCCAAAATCGTTTACCCCGAAAAATGATAGCATTGTTTTTCCCGGAAAAAGTCCAGTTTTCATCCGTTTTCCTATGAAAATCATGCAAAATATTTCGGGGTAGTGACTTTTCGGGGTAGTGACTTTCGGGTAGTGACTTTCGGGGTAGTGACTTTTCGGGGTAGTGACTGCACCCCGTAATCAGCTTCAAAACGTATTGTTAAATTTCAGAAAAATCAAGATCAAACAAGAATCCGGTAAGCTCGTGGCTGCTGGAAACGAGCCCGATCAACCGGAGGAATATGAAGAGGTTCGGGTCTGGAACCCGACCGTTGCCAACCTCACATTAATGGTAGGTAAATCGATACCTTTGCAGCTTAGTTTTCGTTGTTTAGGCCCTTGGAAGTTCCGCGCCTGAAATCCTGCTCTCCATCATCGAAATTGTTGGCAATAACTTCCATTCGGGTGACTTGGGTCCCGGCACGATTGTTGGTAAGTTACAGTAATTTTACAGCTCCAAAAATTGCTTTAAAATTGGATCGAAACATTAAAATTCTGAAAAACCCCGAATTCAGGCTCTGCCGCCTTCAACCTCTCTGCATCTCTGCCATCTGCGTCCTCACAGTCGGCAAGAAAACCAAGCGCATCGCACTCTTCAAGGTGTTCTGCGTGACGGCCTTTTTCGGAACGTTTGCCTATATTTGGCTCCTCATTGTAAGTGATAGTAGCTCTTTTGGATAATCCGTCATGTGCCCTAGGTCCTGGCATGGATCTCTCCAGACGTCGTCGAGCTCTGGGAGGCCATCCTGACGCTATTGTTCTTCGGAATTCTCGTCGTTGCCTCGTACTGTGTTGACGTCGAGATTTGGAATAAGAATAAGAAGGCAAATCTGGAGACGGAATTGCAGGATATCGAGGTGGATTTTCTAAGGATATAAGGATGAAGAAGAATTTTAGGATCGTTCCTCTAAGAAACCGTCGAAAAATCTTGACGTCGAGATTCGGAATGTGGCCCGAAGGTTGAGCTATGTTGATGGAGAGGTAAATTACTTTATACTCGTAGTCAGCTCGTTTTTCAGTCGGTCCTCGATGCTCTTCCGGCTCCAGAAGAGGGCGACGTCCGGAAAATGGCGAGAGATGTAGCTAGGGTCTATCCAGGGCTAGAAGCCGACGACCAGGCAAAGATTCTGGCGTATCGGTTGAACCAGAATAAGGTTTGTTAAGCTTTACCATTGGCTTATTTCAGAACGTTCTGTGAATTTAGATACCTTTAACCTTAACTTTTGATCATTTTTCAGGTCCGTGACCGTCTCTACTACCGCATCCGGGCCATTCGTCAACTGACGTCTTCCTGGAAGAAGACCGACGAGGAGAAGGAGGTTCAAGAATTGGAGGAGAAAGAAGCCGTCAGCCCGGATCATACATCGCAAAGTAAGTTCGAGCCATGTCTCAAAATTCTGCTTCCAGAATTGAAGCCCCGTATCGAGTTCACAGCCCGTGTCTACGCTGTTTATCCACAGGACAAGATGGTCAAGCTGTCGGTACGTTTTTTTAGGAGCACGATCCTCCGATTGGGAAAAAACCCTTACAAAAATAATATGATCTTAGGTGATCCGTCGAGGTAACAGTGACGCAGCCCTGACGCTGAACTACAGTACCGTGGATGGCATTGGGAAGAAAGATTTGCACTACTTACCAAAGGTGAGCCTTTTTGGATCCGTCGTATTCGGATTACGGTTATAGATATGTTCTATTCAAAACGGAAGTTTACTATTATCTAATCATGATACCTTTCAGATGGAAAACCTGCGCTTTGCCCCGCAGGAAATGCAAAAAGACATCGTCATCGATTTGGTCGATGGAGCGGATTGGAGACCAAACACCGTCTTCTACGTCCACCTGAAAATTGTGGTGCGTTAAAGCGACTAAAATCGGAGATTCTCATCTTTTTAGAGTCTTCCGGTTCAATTTCACGGTTTGATAGTTGTTGTATAGTTTGGTTTGCATTGCTTTTTTAGCTTGTAGTTTTTGTAGTTTTCTCGGCGGCTATTGCGGGTTTAAAGGCAACTGCTGTGTCGGTGTTTTGAAAAATTGCTTGAAACGACTGAACCACGGAAACAAAGATAGTTTTAGGACCAGGACGAGGGCGGCAAAACGAAGCTTGGTGAATGCAATATCGCTCACGTCAAATGCCCCGAGGATACCACGTCCTTTAGTGGAACGCCGAACGTCGAATTTGTCAAGGGAAACTATGTAAGTTTCGGCTTATATTATTTAAGGTATCTCTTAGATACTATTCATTTTCATCCATTATCCACCTTTTTAGGTTTGCAAGGAAAACTGCGGCTGGGTGCGGGTCTTCATCACAAAGAGGGGCAAGACTAAAACTCCTCATGATGTCGGCGTTCGTTTCGAAACTGAAGACATTTCGGCGAATGCTAATGAAGACTACGTTCCCTATAAGAATGCGCTGTTGTATTTCAAGTACGCTTGCATAGGATACCTCACTTTTTATGTGACTTTCAGGGGCCAAGAATACGAAAAATACATCGATGTTGAAGTCGTTGACGATAAGGACGACGAGAAAGATGAAACGTTTTCGGTTGAATTGCTCGGAACTGAAGATCGGGGTATGTTTTTCATAAAATCACCTCCATTTGACTAAAAAGAGTCTAAAACTTCATGTCCCGGCTTAGAAACTACAATCGGCAACAAGAAACGCACAATCGTGACCATCATTTCGGACGACAATGTCTTGAAAAACATTACAAATACCAAAAAATTGGTCGGCTATTATTTGAAGCGAATGACGCCTGGACAGGTAGGGTAAATTTAAACCTTTTCGAAGTTTTGTTTTAGCCAAAAACTATAAAATACCATAATCTTTCAGGCCACCTGGCGCGAGCAAATCATCAACGCCGCTTCGGTAAATTCTGGAGATGTGGCCAACGCTACTGTGCTCGATTGCGTATTGCATGGATTGGCTTTCCCGTGGAAGGTAGGTTTGTTGCAATATGATTAATTTACCGTGTCAGGCTGCAATTTTGAATACTGGTATTTTTATTCACTATATAATAAGATTTTTGTAACCTAAAAATGTTTAAATCAATGACTCAATAGAATTTCAAGTCGTCTTTAGTTCGCCTTCGCCTTCGTCCCGCCGCCAATGATGATGGGCGGCTGGTTGTGTTTCGTTGTCGCATTAATAGCCATTGGATTGGTGACGGCCGTCGTAGGTAGGTCAAAGGCTGGTATCAGAAAATCCTCAAGTTTCTTCATTACGTGGCGTAAGCTAATAATCACTCTTCAGGTGATATCGCCTCAATCTTCGGTTGCATGGTCGGAATGCCGGACGCTATTACGGCCATCACATTGGTGGCCCTTGGAACGTCACTTCCGGATACTTTTGCGAGCAAAATCGCTGCTGAAAACGTTAGTCATAGATAACCCCTGTTGATCAACTATCGTATGCGGTGCAACGTATAACTTGTACCGTGAATTCTAGGATGATTCCGCAGACAATGCAGTCGGAAACGTGACCGGCTCGAATTCGGTGAACGTCTTCCTCGGCCTTGGTCTGCCGTGGTTGGTCGCCGCTTTCTACTGGTGCGACAAGGGACAACCTTTCGTCGTGAAGGCCGGAGATCTAGGCTTTAGGTGAGTAGGCTCTCAAAAATTCTTTTTCAGGCTCTGCTCTCTCTCTCTCTATTTATCACTCAATCGCTCTCTCGCTCTGTCTCTCCCTCCCTTCGCTCGTTCTCTCTCACTCTCTCTTTCTCTAAATCTCTCGCTGTCTCTCTCGCTCTGCTCTCTCCTTTTTTCTCTGCCCGTTCATCCAAAATCAACAATTGATAATCAAATTCCAAATTTTAGCGTTGCCGTCTTCACAATCTTTTCCATCATCTTCCTCATCGTCCTCATCGCCCGCAGAATGCTGGCCGTCTTCGGAAAAGGAGAACTCGGTGGGCCACCAGGTCCGAAAATCGCTTGCGGCGTCTTCTTCATCCTCCTCTGGGTCGCTTATATCGGCCTTTCCATCTGGAAAACACAGTAGACCCGAATTCCATTGTCTACAAATTGTCTTTGTACCAATTCCTATCTTTTTCCTTGAATTACGGTCACTAAAACCATCCCAAATATCGCCTCACTGCCAAAGCCCAAATTTTTTTGCATAATAACTTCCCAAGCTTTTGAGATTCGCATGTGGTTGTGGTTGTCTATGTATTCTTAGGTTTCATTTCTCTCTTTTTTGCTTTATTCAAACTTACTAGCAAAATAACGTGAACAGTTTTTGAACTAATGTGATATCAATATTGTGAAGTGGTTGTGACGTTGCGCTTTTTTATACGATAAAACGATATTTATTTGGGATTCCACTATTGAATTCTTGTAACAGAAAAAACAAATGTTTAATGATGATTAATTGGGCTTCGCTGAGAAGTTTATAAAGAATCATAATTTCGTAAGCAGGTAGAGACTGCAGCAAAAAAATCGAAAAGGAACGGGTTTAGGAAAACGGGTCGTCTTTCACAGGCTCTGCCGAAGTCTCAACGACTTGACAAACTTCTGTGTCACTATTCTCCGAAATTGTGGAAATGGAGAGATCTTCTTTAAACTCGTGCATCAACGTCCGATTTTCATCGGCCAGCTCCATCAGTTTTTCATTGTAAATTCGAGCGCAAGGCAGGTATTCCTGGAATTCATTATTGCGAATTGATCATGAAATTGCGTAGATTATCAGAGACATTTGAGGTTTTCACAATGAAAAGACGGCTAACAACATCGGATACAAATGATGGTTCCGGACTGTTAACGGGGGTGGGATTTTTAGCAGGGGAATCATTTTCTGTTTTTCCACACACATCTAGCTCTTGATGATATATGACCTTTTTTTAAAGTGTTTTTAACAGTTTCTGATTGCTTGAAAGCTGGAAAAATTATTTTATAGTTTTTAAAAATTCCAATATGTTATCAATTTTTGTCATTTTTCATACATTTTTGACCAAAAAGCCGAAAATTTTGGTAAATTTTATTATTTTTTAGAATGTTTTTATATCTAAAAACTAGTAAAATGCTATAAAAATGGTTTATATTTTGTCATAGGGCCGTAGAGAATTACAGAGCATTTGGTTCACTGCCCCCGCTAACAGCCCAGCCCCCGAGTAACAATACCTCGAAATGCTTGTCGAAATCGTCGGCGTTTTTACGCAGAGCATCGCTGATCAAGGCGCCATTTGCGTAGACCTTTTGCGTTAAAATCACCTGAAAAAACACATTTTGTTCCGCACCAACGCAATTTCGAAAAGGCTCCAAAACCAACCTTCGAATTCTTGGCCGCCTCCTCGGCCAACCGCTTCACATTCCCGTCAATCTGCTCGTGGATGAGTCGAACCATCCCCTTCACTCCATCATACTGCTGTTCGACAACACTCGCCGTTTGCTCCTCGAGTTTTTTCAACTTCTCCAGGCCGATGTCCACCACCTGGTGAGCCCGATGCTCGCGCATCGAACAAGTGCCACAATGAATCGAATTGTCGCAGCTAACACAGGAAAACATTTGCGAGGCCAAGAAGGTTTCGCGGCATCCATGGCAGCGAATCATTCGATCGTCGGCATCTTCGAAACATTCTTTTAGTTGCAGAATTTCGAATGTTTCTCCTCCCTCGGAAACGGGATCCGCGTGTGCTTCATCTTTTGTAGGCCAAGATTTAGGGACGACAGCTTTCCCGGATTTCCACCCTTCCAAAAGTTCTCGTCCGGGCATCAGATGCGAATCCGGTGTTTCATGGCAAACATGACACAAGGTCTGTGTGTCCGTTGTGTAGTAGCAATCCGAGCAGAGGATGCTGGTACACGATATCACCAGCCGATCCTCGACCTGCCCGATTCGCTTCTTGCATTTGCCGCATAGCGACTTCTGGATGAGCTCGCCTCCAGCTCCTTGACTTTTCGTTGGCCTCATTGTACAGGTCGACATAGCGACGATAAGTGCCGAGCAACGTCGTAAGGCCGTAAGAACCATCGGATATTGCCCCGCGGTAATCGTGGTTGCAGAACTGAAAAATTATTTGATTGAGGTGCCGGAACCTATGGAGACCACTGATATCCGTGAGTCCTGATGTCATTCAACGGGTCCCAAGGAGTTTTTACGGCGGCTTACAAGAGTACCTTCTAAAGTCATGGTGGGATTTCGATATGGTGCACAGCCTTCTTTTGCAGAATTTAGGAAAAATTAATTTTACGAACCTGCTTTCAAAAATTGGAAAATAACTCGGATTCAAAAGTTATAAAGCATTTTAGTGCGGGTTTTTGACCCCGGACAAGTCCCGGGGCCAAAAAACCGCACTTAAATGTGGCCCGGCCGTGGCGCCGTCTTGTTTGTTTTACTCTTTTAACTCACCAAGAAAAGACTACCTGATAGAAAATTTTTGATTTGATAAGTAAATTTGATTAAAACATGGCAGCTTCTGGTCCGCGGCTTGCCGGCTTGCGGAATACGCAGTTTTGTCAAGTCCCATACATATTTTTGTCAAGTCCCATTTCGTTTTGCAGGCGCTACATATCTTTAGATTTTTGACAATTTTGAGTTGAGGCACTTATTCGATAGAAAAAATTCTGAACACGAGGGAATTCTTTTTTAGAAAATCAATCAGGAATATGAAGTAAATCGAGCGTTAAATTTGATAATTTTTGCTGAAAGTGGTCTAATAATCTTGTAACTTTTGAATCCGATTGCGGTTTTTGAAAGCAGATCCGGAATCAGCGAAAAATTGCAAAAGACTTGCAAGTTCTCGTTTTACAATCCCACCTAGTCTTTGAGAGGTTCTCTAGTGGACGGAAAAAGTATCGTTAAAAAAAACTTGCCGAACATTTCCCGTCCACCGCAGCACAACACTGCTCGCATCCGATCCGGCGACAGCAATAGGACGCGTGGGGTTTGGACCACGGCTTGCCACAGTCGCAAACGAATGGGTCCAATGGGCCCACAGCCACCCAGCCCTTCGGGGTTTGTTTCAAATTAGGTTGTTCGAAGAGTAGAGGGACTAATTGGGCTGGCTGAGCAAGCGGCTCACACATTCCGCATAATATGTATGGCGGAGTGAACGCAGGGTAGACAGGCGCACGCGGAAGGCCAGTTCGGTCGTATGGAAGCGAACATTTTGGGCAATTGAAGCACTCGAGCAGCATTCCTGAAATTAAAGAATTTACAGGGTTTCCCAAAAAAGTCGAGTCCCTCTCTAACGGGCCGGATTAAGCTTCGATCGGGATGATTTTTACACAGAAAAAGCGCTTTTCCTTTTACCGAGTAATGATCTACTGAGCTATTTTTCGCTAAATTTACTGGATGGCGCGAGGTATGCAAAATTTTCTTGGCCGCCCACAAACCATCAATTCCCTTTTTACTCCGCTTAAAAAGGCGGAAACATGCGAAATGTGATGGCTAATTGAAGTCCACTTGTTAAAATACCACGCGCACACGGAGACATTTCCGAAAAAAACGAAAAACGCAAGGTGCCAATTTACGCGCGTACGGAAACCGGAAAGTCATAATTGGTACTCAAGACTTTTGTGATATGCAGTGTCAAAACGAATAAGTAATAGATAATCAAGGGTAATAAGGATAATTAAGTAAGGAATTGTTGAAATCCTTTGGCATCTGCCCTGACCGAAATTAAGTTGGCGGGGGCCGCGACGCAGACGGCACCATGACCTGTCATTTACCAAACATTAACGATGAATGTGTTTGCCTACACTAGCGGACTTGCGCAGAGAGTCAACGTCAATGCATTTTAGGCATATTGAAATGCTAAAAATTGCTTGTTTGGAATGTCATTTGGGACACAAAATTCTTTAACATCGTTTATTTGGCTGGAAAAAGTCAGGTTATGCAATTTGATGGGGGAAGGCGTCTTTCACGTTTTTTAAAATTCTTTTTGCGTCTCCTGGTCTGAGAGCTGTCGTGCGGATCCCCCATCAGACCGGGTAGACGCTTCCGCCTCTTCGTTCTTTTCCGAGCTCTCAGCAATGGCGAGACCCTTTTTGAATTGGCGGATCAGCGCTTGATTTTCATCGGCGAGGTCCGTCAACTTTTCGTTGTAGATTCTGGCGAGAGGCAGGTATTCCTGGAATTAGGGCTTTTTGAGATATCTCTAGAGCTCTCGAATACCTCTCATACTACTAGAGCTAACTGGAAAGTGTTTTTACTCAGGCTGGCGTTTTAGAATGGGACCAAGCCTACCTTGTGCAAAATTTTTCGCTGATTCCGAATCTGGTTTCCAAATTTGCTGCCGACCTTTATTTAAAAAGTTATTCGACATTTATACTAAAAAATTGACTAAATCTGAATTTTTTGCGTTATTTTTTTAAGTTGTCGTCACCTCCGACGTTAAAACTGGCTCGGTAATGGTTTTAGAGGGAGAGCACGCTTTTATGCAAAAAAATCATGCGTTTTTGTGCAAAAAGCAAAAGAGTTTGTGCAAGGCGGGGATCGAACCGCCGCCCTGTGCCTGGCAAGAGAACCGCTTACCAATGCACCATGGTGACAACTGGGAAAGGGGCTTCGGGACGGTAGATAAGGGGCACAACAATACCTGGACCAAGACAGGGAATAGTGGGCCAGCATACGAATTTATGTCGTTTAAGCTTAATTTAGACCAAAAATGACTTTTCAACGCGAAGTCCGCAGCAAATTTGGAAAACGCATTCGGAATCAGCAAAAAATTCTGCACAAGATAGGCTTGGTCCCATCCTAAAACGCCAGCCTGAGTAAAAACACTTTACAGTAAGACGCTCTTACCTCAAAGTGTCTCTCGAAAGCGTCCGCTTTTTCTCTCAAAGTGTCGCTGATCGAGAGACCATCGGCATAGACGTTTTGCACCGAGATCAGCTAAAATAAGTAGTTATTCTGATTTTCCTACCAACTACTTTTTTTTCTAAATTTACTCTAAACTTCCAGGTCAACCCTATTTTTTCTAAGACCAAAAATACTCTTTCTTGAATCCAGAAAATTTGTGGAAACCCTATATATCTTTGGCTCTTGTTCGTTATCGGGGGAGGGATTTTATGTCAACAGCGACCTTATCTTAAATTGCATTATTTTTAGTCGTACATAAAACGCCTTGTGCTTTTTTTAATCATGTTCTTACTTCAAATAGCATTCACAGAATGGCGAAAAACAGCGAAATTCCCGAAAAATGGCGTTCCAACCCTATTTCCAAGGCTTTTTTGCCTTTATTATACCCATCTTAAATTATTGTGTTTTGAGCGAGGGTTAAAATTCTATTTCATATTTTTGATGCTATACGAGGTGGCAATAATACAGTCTCCGAAAAGTAATGAAATTGTGAAAAATCTACGTCATTAAACCCACCCTTCAGAGAAACGCCCCCCGCTAACGAACCAGAACGTGTTTGTTCTACTTAGTTCTGACGACGCTCCCTAACGACATGAAACCCAAAATATGAAATATTGAAAAACTTACTACATTAAGCACCCCCCGCTAACGAATCAGAATCATATTTTTACATACGTCTACCCCTAACGACATGAAAATTCGACCAACCTTCGAATTCTCGACAGCTTCCTCGGCCAAACGCTTCATATTTTCCGCAATTTTCTCGTGGATGTGTATGACCATGCCCTTCAGTCCAGCATACTGCTGCTCCACTGCTTCCAAGGTTTGCTGCTCAAGCTTCTTCAACTTCTCCGACCCCACGTCTACCAACTCGTGAGTTCGATGTTGACGCACCGAACATGTGCCACAAAGGATTGAATTATTGCAATTGACGCAGGAGAACATCTTTGACGCTAGAGATTCTTCGCCACATCCTCGGCATGGCGTCATCAAATCTTCCGTGGATTCTATCGATTTCTTTTCGAGCTGCAATAGCTCGACTTCGTCTTCTTTCTCATCACTGGCTTTTGCTGTGATTTCTTCACGTAAATTCGCTGGTATTTGTTCCATCGTAGTTTCCTTTTTTGTCAGGACGCTTGTCTCTTTTCCGGTCTCTGTCTCTAGCGCTTGGCCCAGATAGACATGCGCTGCGAAGGAAAGCTCGCAAAGATGACACTCGTTCTGTAGATCGGTCTCGTAGTAACAATCCGGGCAGTAGACGCTTGAGCACGCCACAACCAGCCGGTTCTTCGTTGGCCCTAACCGCTTCTGGCATCGTGAGCAGTTGGGTTTTCGCATAAGGCTCGGCTCGCAGAAGGCGGCAAGTTTTTCAAAAGCTTCGCTGACTTTGTTTTTCCAATTATTGTAGTTTTGGAGCACTAATCCTTCCGCGCTACTGGATGGGCAAGAATCAAAGCCCTGCTGAAAATCATGTAACCATGAAATTGTATTGCTGTCAGATGCAAATCCCAATCTCTCCACTTACCGGGCATGTAGGGGCGCCAAAGCATTTTAGGCAAAGAAGTCGTTTTCGACAGCATTTGTTAAGAACTGGGGCACAGCCCAGGGGAGACGAACAGCCCTGACAAGTGAGCTCCATCAAAGGGCCGACTGCAACCCAGCCATGTCGTGTCCGCTTGACGTTGCGCTGTTCGAGAAGTGGGTTCAGGCGGTGAGGCCTAGATTTGCTTTTATCAAAGTTCAGAATCGGCGATGGTTGTAATCGATGAAGCTACTTTTTAAATTACTTGCTCATCTCCAGTTGATCAAGTTTTACCGTAACCCCTCCACTACGTGACCGCATTGGCAAAGATAGTATTCCTGCAAACATGGCCGCTGCGGAATTTCGTTCACAAATGGCCGTGCACATCTTGGGCATTCGAAGCACTCGAGCAGCATATCTGGAACATTGTTGGTCGAGAAATATGGAAAGCAATTGTTCTTTTTCAGAAAAATGCATGAAAAAGCGCCAGGGTCTCATTGTATGTATTGGTAGCTCGCCAGGAGCCGCTTTCTAGTCTAGCAGGGGGGTCTCAAGCTTGGAGCCAAGCTTCGCTTGTGCAGAATTTTGCACTGATTCCGAATACGGAACCAAACTTGCGGAATCGCGAGCTACCCAAGATTACGAACGATCGAAGACCGGGAAAAGTCCAAGATGAGCCATTTCCTATGGTTTTCATTCATTCATCCTACTATATATAAAAAAATAGTGTTTGTGTGTTTGTGTGTGTGTGCCACTTTGCATCCACTTCCGTCTGTCTGTCCGGAGGATATCTCAAGAAGGAACGGGTATTAGGCTACGTATGATACGTCATTAGGTGCGTAATGGTCTAGGGATGATTGCACACATATCCGATTTTAAAAAATTTGCCATTTTCGCTATTAACTTTAGGTTTTTGTAAAAACCTCTTTGTTAGGAATAATTAACATAGAGCGGAAATGGGTGGTCGCCTATATAAAGAGGCAGAAACGGTTGTTTTCATTTTTTGTCTTCTGATTGAATGGAGAACAATTATGCAAAGGGGAGAATAGTATGGGGGTCCGAGACGGGGCCAGAGTTGAAAAGTCGCGAAGCGGCTTTTCAACCCTGGTCATTCATAATTTGGTAAGTATAGTAGTTAGTAAGAGAGCAAAATTCTATACAAGATTCAAATCTTGGTGCAAATTAAAATACCGGCGACACCTAAAAACGTCTCTTTGGTAGCGTTTATTGTCTGCGAAACAAGATATTATTTTCTTTTATTAAGGGTCTTGAGCTCGTCAATAACTATTGGGTTGGAACGGAAATCTCTGCGTATTTTCCAGCGCAATTTTCGCGCGGCACCAATAGCCGCTTATTTTATAGGCGTTATTTTCGAATGAATTTCGGGGAACGAAGTATCGACAAAAATGACCCTCGAAGCCTCGACGACCGCGCCATGCAAAATTTTGCCATACCATAATTATCAAATTAAATTTGCTCTTATAGGTACTCACCCAGTAGTACTACAGCTTGCTGCCAAATATTAACAGGTTTTTTGGATTCGTTTACGCTAAACCCGGGCTCAAATTATCACACCAAACAGTGTTCCTCCTTAGTTGATGTTTTTCCATGAAAATTTCAGGATAGCTCTGTGTGATTTTGAACGTTGTAGTTTCTTTTAAATAAGCAGAAAAGTCGATCATGAGCTTGTGATGAGCGAAATAATTGTTATTAACGCAGAAATCAGCAAGCGAAGGAAGGGCGCATCTTGGTCAATTTTTCGATCTGTTAAAAATTAGTGAAAAGTTATTTTAAAAAATAAACTAATTACATGAAAAGGTAGAAGAATACAAACTCCTTCAAAGCCCAATAGGTCAACTGTAAAAATAATTGGTGATCGTTCTCAAAATCGAGCTCAAAGGAAAGCGACGATTTTTATTCTAACCCCTTAATTACGAGCAATGTGGAAGTAGAAAATAAAACAATAAATGATAGAGCAATAAAAGCTCTTTCGAATGATATATGACACTTGGTCCAAAACCCAGGATTAAGAGAAGCAGCGACCTTGAAAAAAGCGCAGAGATATGTTCTAACCCAATATTTATCCCGACCTATTACGGATGTAGAAATTTCCGTCAATTTTTAAAAACTTTACCAGGGGTTATGCAACGGCAATGAACAACACGGCGAAAACAGTCTGGTTTAAAAGCCAGACAATTTATCTGAAGACAATGCATGTAAAAAATTAGGTTTCTATTGAATTCCGTAAGCTCATAGAATCGCCAAAGACATGTGGCTTTTAGAAATCGGTAGTTAAGGCGTTAATTTTAGCAACATGCTTTCCAGTTGTAAGGAACTAAACAGTCCAGCGGCGTACTTTCTGGAACTAGGCGGATTTTTTACCATTGCGCTGGTTGCGATCGGCGAGGGAGTGCGGATTAGGCTGAGGGAGCAGAGAGGTCTTTTCATCTCGTCAGCGAAACCTTGCTCCCGACAAGACCCAAATCGAGCACGAGTTTAACAGGGAGCAAATGTATTTTTCTGGTCAAATCACGACAGGGGCCGGCAGCAATTAACAGGGGTCGCCTCCCTTCCATAAACATCAAGACGTATTCAAAATAATTACAGCTACGTACAGTTTTTTTGGGTATCGGTCCCATATGCACTTTTGTTTGTTTAGAAGATTGCATGTCTATTTGAACGTCGCAAGGAAATACAGAAATTTAGGAAAATTTATCCTACCAAAAAGATAGAAGACACACGGTCGGAAAAAAGCTCTAAATTTTCTTTATGATTCCCGCTCTTTAACTCCCCATAGAGAGGGCTCGTGCAGGTCCAATTGTTTAAGGCTATGCTCCAATTCTTCTTGCAAGTCCTCCAAGCGCCCATGGTAGATGCGGGCATGCGGCAGATATTCTTCAAAATGCTTTTCAAATTGGTTGACAGTATCTCTCAATGTATCGCTGAGCAACACTCCGGTGGAATAGACCTCCTGGATGGGGATGAGCTGAAATATTCTTAATTTTATGGCGACTTCAGAACAGCACTTTGAACATACAGATTTCCCAAACGCCCTCCAGCTAGTGTTGGTTTTTTACCGGTACCAAGTGAGTACCGAAGGCATCTGTACTTTTTCGGTACCGGTACCAAGTGAGTACCGAAGGCATCTGTACTTTTTCGGTACCGGTACCAAGTGAGTACCGACGGCATCGGTACCTTTCCGGTACCGGTACCAAACCGACCGGTAACGGTACTGCGGGTCGGTACTGGCGAGGGCACAGGGGGCCGGCTTGCTTCCGGGCAGTGGGACAGACGCGTGGCGTGTCGCCGCTGCGTACCTTTTTTTACAAAATAAATCAGATTCCTGCCTTTATTTATACTGGGTTTTGTATTGTTATCTGTTATGACTAAACTCTGCTCTTGCCTTGATTTATATAGGCTTTAATTCGAAAAGAAATACCGGCGGGCCCTTCCCAGTCACCGCGGCGACACGCCACGCGTCTGGCCCACTGCCAGAAAGCAAGCCGACCCCGGTGCCCCCGCCAGTACCGGTCCCGGAAAAAGTACCGATCGGTCGGTACTCACTTGGTACCGGTACCGAAAAAGTACAGATGCCATCGGTACTGACTTAGTACCGGTACCGAAAAAGTACCGACCCTCTCGGTACATGCTTGGTACCGGTACCGGAGGTCCGGTACCGGTAAAAAACCAACACTACCTCCAGCGGTCCGCAAAAAGGGCGGATTGGGATGGTTTTTACACCCGTTCGAAAAGGCTTTTTGTTTTACAAAATTCAAAAAATTCACAAAATTCGCGCGATATTCACGATTTCCTAAATCAGCGTAAGATTAGCGCCATGCTGGTTTTGCATAAAAACTGCAGTTTTCATGAATTTTTGTCCTAAAATTCGCGAATTAAAACATCCATATTGAAAACCCACAATTGCTTTTTTCTCGCCTTCCCGGGGGTTTTCGATAGATACCTAGATCGTCAAAATCGACTGCTTCTGCGGACCACTGGGTGGTCGATTTTGTTTGGGGACATCCTAGGCATAGTCAAGGAATTTACTGTGTTTTGGGCCAAAACCAATTTAATAAATTATTAAACTGCTGATTTTTGATAGTACCGAACTGCGAGTGAAGCCAAAACATACCGTTGCACGATTCATGGAGCGATCAATTAACAGCTTCGTGTTTACCTCGATATTCGCCTGTATATACGTCACCATCTTTCGCAATCCATCGTACTGTTCGCCCACATCCTCAGTAGTGCGTCTTTTGATCCGACTTAACTCATAGGGGAAATGTTCGTTTACGGAATGATCATTATGATTGCGCACCGAGCACTTGCCACAAATTGCCTTCTCGCCTTGGTGGCACTTGTAGCAAGTGAATAAGTCCGAGATCGGTTGAACCTCGTGACATTCTCCACATGGCTGTTTTTCTTTCTCTATCTGTTTGCGTTTCGAGTGCAAAGTTTTGGTGACCTTGCATAGGTTTTCCTTCCATTGGCGCACCTTCCAAATATCTGAGCATGGGATACGGTGATCAGCAACCTTATAGCAGCAAGTTTTGCATGTTTTCTCGACTGCACGCTTCTCATGGCATTCCCGGCAAAATAACTTTCCGGATTCCAAGTCGGATGGCTCTTGGCTAGCAACGATTTGGCTCTCACAACCCTGACAGCTCGCCATCACGATACTGCCCTCCATGATTTTTTGCAAATACGGTTGTTTCAGGCTAATAAATTCGTTGAATTTGTTGATTATCCGATCTTTGGGGGAAACATTGTGCGCTTCGCTGCGGTACGAGCAATGCGGGCATACGCAATATCGTTGCTTCGGCCAATTGCTTTTCTCGCAACCGCATAAGTCGGCATATTTCTGCCCTTCCTTCGCCGTCCACCAAAGTAGGCTCCAGTGGCGACATTTGATGACGCGTCGCACGAGATGTGCGTTGTCTATCACCGCTTTACAGTCCGGGCAGGTAATTGGTTTCAACGGACCTAAAAAATGAAAATAATTCTGCATGGTCAAGACGCTAAACAGGGTGTCCCCAACCCCCACTCCCGCCCCCCTTTAGCCGCACGCAGACATGTCACATTTTTATGTTTTATTCATCTATCTAAAGCGCTGAGTCTGAGGCGAGATGCTTTATCCGTTATTCGAAATTCCGTAACTTTTTGCATTTGCAAGGATTTTTGTGAAACTGGCTGGATTTCTGAAAATTTTGTCAAGAAACGGCGTGCAGCAAAAATCACAATTCCTGGTTTCGCTTTTTTGACACCCCGAAAAGGCTTTGGCAGTTTTGAAAGCCATTTAAGGAAACGCTACTGGGGCCGCCCTTAAAGGCAAATTTTTAGCGATAGGCACATCTTCGTAAGTGTACTTTTTCAAACCTCATGCATGTTTTCAAATTGTCCTCTGATAGTACGCTACAGTACTAGGACCGGGTGTCTCACGGACGGACAATCAAAAAGATGGTAATAACTTGCCGATAACCATCCATCCAGTCTTGTGTCGAAATAACCCAGGTTGTTTGAGGATGTCGATAATATATTGGGCGGGATAACCATGGCCTTTCGAGCAACGGCGGCAACAAATAATGTCTCCGTAAAGCATTGGCGACCTCGAATTCTTATACTGCGCCTTGAACGGCTGCTTGCATTTTTCGCAATTCAGGAAATAGAGTAGCATCTCTAAAAACAGCTGTTTAGCAACAAGAATTTAAGCTAAGCGAGTTGTAAACTAGCAGCCGAACAACTATAGTGGGTTTGAATGTGGCGCAGAGGCTGCGAACGGGCTAGAACTCTTGCGTTGGCCGCTGATCCGCTAATAATGAGGGTCAATAGCGCGCCGTTTTGTGATCCAAAGCTCACCGTTATTTTAACCAAGCCCATGTACTTGCGAATATTTCCGCTTTTTTGTGATTTTCGTAAAGAAATTAGTTTATTGTTGCAGAACCAGAACATCTGAAAACACGTCGTGGATAGTGTTGGTTTTTTACCGGTACCGAAACCCAGTACCGGTACCGACAGCCATTTTTTACCGACGCCATTTTCCGGTACCGGACCTCCGGTACCGGTACCAAGGTACCGAGAGGGTCGGTACTTTTTCGGTACCGGTACCAAGTGAGTACCGACCGATCGGTACTTTTTCCGGTACCGGTACCAAACCGACCGGTAACGGTACTGCGGGTCGGTACTGGCGGGGTCACAGGGGGCCGCCTTGGTTCCTGGCAGTGGGCCAGACGCGTGGTGTGTCGCCGCGGTGACAGGCAAGGGCCCGCCGGTATTTCTTATCGAATTAAAGCCTATATATCGAAGGCAAGAGCAGAATTTCTTTAGAACAGATAGCAATACAAACCCCAGTATAAATAAATGCAGGAATATGATTTATTTTTGTAAAAAAAGGTACGCAGCGGCGACACGCCACGCGTCTGGCCCACTGCCCTGAAGCAAGGCGGCCCCTGTGACCCCGCCAGTACCGACCCGCAGTACCGTTACCGGTCGGTTTGGTACCGGTACCGGAAAAGTACCGAAGCCGTCGGTACTCACTTGGTACCGGTACCGAAAAAGTACCGACCCTCTCGGACCACTGGTACCGGTACCGGAAAATACCGATGCCATCGGTACTCACTTTGGGACCGTACGCTCCCCGTACCGATGTTCGGTACCGTACCCGCCGAGTACCGCGGTACCCAGGGGGTTCGGTACCGGTACTGGGTTTCGGTACCGGTAAAAAACCAACACTAGTCGTGGACCAGGCGAGAGATAGAGAACTCGTAGAAAAACAAGACAGATTGTAAAGGATAGGAAATCCAATCGAGGGTTTTCAGGAGTTGCTTTCGGGATCTTTAAAGGGGCTCGGAAGTCAAAATTCGTGCGTGCGGGGATTGCACCTACTGGTCAAAAAACCAAAGGTTTACTGCCGAGAAGTACCAAAAAGTTGATTTCATTCCGAAAACACGTAAAATATTTGAATAAAACCGGAAGGTTCGTGGGGCGAAAACGACATTTTGAGTGGTGGGGATTACAAATCGTAATGCCTTGTAAGGTCCAACTCTCGATCTCGGTGATTCTCTGGTCACTTTTCATAATTATTTCGACTATAATGAATAAAATTCGACGAGGATTACAGAAATGGCTTCAGATCCTCGGCCTCTTCAGTCAGGTCTATCAATTTGTCGTTGTAGATCCGGGCATGGGGCAGGTATTTCTGAAAAAAAAATGGATTTGGTCTATTTTACTATACTTTAGATCCTTTATGGTTACTTTCACCGTCGGTTAATTTTGCTAAATCCGCGCTTCCGTTAGAAGTTAAATTGGCCAAACCTCAAAGTGATTCTCGAACTCGTCAGCCTTCTGCTGCAGCATTTCCCGAAGGGTCGCTCCTTCAGCATATGTTTTCTGGCTGGCGATCAACTAAAATAGTCATGTTCGTTGGCCACTTTTTTAGATGCTTATAAATCACCAGCGCCCAAACCCCGCTTCGCGGGCCTTGGGCGCTGGATTGCGGCCTTTGCATGAGAAATTTGACTTTCCGATAGCTTGGGTCCTTCGAACCCCTCCCTTCTTCATCCGACTACACCCGCGCGTGCAATTTGCAAGAATGAGGAAATTTGTATTTTTTGGAAATATGCAAAGTAGCCCTCCCTGACGCCGGACACACACACACAGAGATACATCCCAAAATTATATAAGGTAGGATACTAATAATTAACGACCAACCTCCGCATGCCGCATGGTCACTTGGAGGAGCCGCCGCATATTGGAGTCCATTTGCTCATTAATGTCCACCACCATTTTCCGCAGTCCTTCGTACTGTTCCTCGAGGTGGAACGGCGTCTGCACGCCCATTTCAGCCAATTTCGCCGCTCCGAAGTCTATGAGCTCGTGTGTTTTGTGCCCACGCACCGAGCACCCGCCACACAACACTGAATCCCCGCAGTCAACGCATGAAAACAGTTCCGACATGGCGTGTTCTGTTCCACACCCACTACATGACGTCTTCAGATTGTTTTCAGCCTCGAGGCGCCGCCGTTTCAAATTGAGAATGAAAGCATTCCGTTTTTGCATGCTGGCGCGTCTGATCGGAATTTCGTCGCAGGGAATGCGATGTTCTGAGGGCGCATGGAAGCAGGTCGTACATCTCTTATATTTCTCACCATCGTCGTAGCACCTCCTGCACGCGACCGAGCTTCCATCAATAATCGTCAGCCCGTGATCCAAGGTCTCCTTGCATCGATGGCATGAGGTATGGAAGTTTGCCGTTCTTACAAGTTGCTGCAGAGCAGGAAAGGTGTGCACCACGAACTCGTTGAACTTGGCTAGAAGATGGTTTTTCGTGGTGATCTGAATCTCGCATTCGTAATCAGCCCAGCAGATGATGCATCTTTGCATTCCCGATGGCTTCATACATCCGATGACGTGACGCCGTTCCCCCTTTTTAGATGTGCCCAGCAAACAGCTTTTTTTATGGTGGCAAATCGTCAATTGTCGAAACGTGGGGTGAACAAGTGGCTCAATGTTTTTGCGGCAATATAGGCATACCGCGGGCTTCAGCGTGCCGATAGCAACCCAACCGTTGGCGGTGCGCAAGAGCCCGGGTTGCCTGAGCAAATCGATGACATATTGGACTGGCGATCCGCTGGAACATCTCCTACAGTAAACTTCGCCGGTTTTCGGTTCCGCCACCGGGGTTCGCCGCGTCCCATACTTGGCTTTGAACGGCTTTTTGCATTTCGGGCAGTTGAGGAATTCCAACAACATCTGGTCCTGCAAAAAAGTGCTAAGAATTTTGTCCAATCATCGAAAAGGCAAGATTAAATCCAAAAACTACAGGGCAAAATAATAACGGAGCCGAGGGGCGCAGCAGAATTTTTCTACAGTTTTTATACAAGCACCAGGTGGTGTCGCTTCATTACAAAGATGGTAATTTAGTGTGAATGAAAGAGAAAATCGCTCAAAGGTGTTTTAGATATTTTGGAAAAACGGGAGACATATGGCCAAGATTGCCGTCACAAACAGAGTTTAGGTGAAAGCAACGTGGCCCGCGTTTTCACCAAATCCATAGCAACCGAAGTACGAGGAGGAAACCGACAACCAGTTTTCCCGAATTAGAATTCGGCGGCTTCCTTTCCGATACTGCGCAAATAAATATTTTAATGTCGCTGCCATGGATCCTACGAATTTCAAAAACCGTTGTTCTGATAGATGCATAAATGCATAAGACAACAAATGTTATAATCAGATTCACGAAAAAAATTTGTTCGTGCATTTATTATTGATCCGCGTATCGGCAGAGCTCAATTTATCAGATGTTAATCGTAGATCAAAGCTGCTGTTTATTTCAGAAATCATTTTGGATTGAAATAGTCACAAAATAGCCTATGAGGCTAGTGAAGGCCAGACTTGGCAAATTTTTCTCACGAATTCATTCAGGCACGGTAGAGTCTTTAACCGACAGGGAATGTTTAACTGCCAGCTGATAACCACCATTTCCCGAATTTTCAGGCGACACCGGGGCACACTGAAGATCCTCGACGAGCTCGTGGCTCTCATCCACCAACTGTAGCAATTTTTCGTTGTAGATCCGAACGTGAGGCAGGTATGCCTAAACGATTAATTCATGAGAAAACGTAAATAGATATTAGACGGCTATATTTTACCTCAAAGTGTTTTTCATAATCGTTTGCCCTTGTTCTCAAAAACTCGCTGATCGCAATACCATTGGCAAACATGTGCTGCGTTGAGATCAACTAAACATTTCTTAATTTGCTCTACTTCAGAACAACCTGCGTATTCTCGGCGACCCCCATGATCAACCGCTTCATATTGATCGAAATCTGGTCATGAACATGCTGAACCATTCCATGCAGTCCCTCATACTGTTGTTTAAGATCGTTATTGGTTTGTTGCTCCACTTCCGCTAGTTTCATCGCGCATAAATCAAGCAATTCATGCGACTTGTGCCGGCGCACCGAGCAAGTTCCGCACAGCACCAGGTTTTTGCAGTTGACGCAAGAGAACATCGCAGACGTTGCTAATTCGGCGTTGCATTCGCTGCAAGTTGATCTTAGGTCCTCGGCGGCTTGATGGCCATGTATTCTCAATTCCATGACTTTCGCCTGCTTGGTCGTTTCGGCCTCTTCCAGCAGCTGGCGACCAGCTGCCCGATGTAGACGAAGTTCTTCGCCACAAATATGGCAAAAGTTTTGCAATTCGATCGTATAGTAGCAGTCGGGGCAAAGTACGGTTGCACACGATACTACGAGCCTGTTCGTGAGAGGGCCTAAGCGGTTCTGGCATCGGGTACATTCTTGCGTAAGCAGGATTTCGCAGGCTATGCTGGCCTTGATTTTATCGAAGCTTGCCGACAACTGCTTTATCAACGCTTCATAGTAGGTTATCCATTCACTTATTCCCTCCTTTGCTTGGAGGTCCTCCCAGCCACAATATTTCCGCCCGCAAGTCGTGATCTGAAATAAGAGCTAGGATTTTTGGAGATAAGAATGAATGCAACCATTTCCATCAGTTTAATGAATTTTACTTAGTCCAAGCATATTAAAGAGGCGTTAATCCGAAATTTGCTATTCAATAAAATTGATTGAAAAATAGAATAGAATCAACTAATTATTAGCTCAAAACAGTAACTCCAAATAGATGTTCAACCAATTTGTGCCGTGAAAGAACAACCCTTCCGTCCATTTACTTGTCGATTTAGATCAGTCCTATCGCGCCTCACACGTTTAAAGCGTGACTAAAGGGCTCCAGGATGATGGAAGGCTCGGTCCGAAGCGTTGACGAACGTTTGCTCTTGGGGTAGCATCCAGATCCATAGAAGTACTGCTGTGTGGAAGCCAAATTTCCACGCAATATTTGGGGAAATTGGACCGGGAGATATGCAAAAACCTTTTCTTAATGTAATAACCCCTAAAAAAGTGCTCGAAGCGCCGACGCGCGTAGATAGTCGCCGACTTAATTTTTACGGGGTGGTTTGGAGTTCAGAGAGCCCTTTAAAAATAATACTCACCGGACAATTTGGACCAGTCTCTGGAAGCTCACAAGCACCGCATAGAATCCGGAAACATCCAGTAAGTAGAGGCTCGTGATGCTTTATCGGCAGACAATTGGCCTGGCATTTATGGCACCTGACCGGTAGCAATGGACCCAGGGCCAACCAACCCTTGGGAGTTTCTTTAATAGTTTCTTGTTCAAGAAGTATAGATAGGAATTTGGGAGCCACCAAATTCTGCCCTTCGGTTTGGCGAAAGCAGCACTCTCCACATCGCAGGATTTTTGTCGTCTTATCGTATGCTGGACAGCGTAGTTGGCCAGAGCTTTGGTACGGACGGTTGCAAATACGGCAGTTGAAACATTCGAGGATCATCAGACCGGCGGTGATGGACTGGCTAAAACTGTCGAAAAGGTTCGGATCAAGATGCGAAAAATAATCTGCGTGAAGAACGCACAAATCGTGAAGGAAAAATATAACTATGAAAGATGGAAATGAGAAATGGAAAAACAAAGCGTGAGACCAGAAGGATTCCAGCGAATGGGATAGAGTCTCCTGCCTCCCTTATATCCGCAACCATGGAAACCGGCTTCCTCAAAAAAGGTACGACAGAAGCCGAAAATTTTTGTTGTAAAAGAGAGCTCGCGTGTTTTTCCTTAAACCATGCATGGCACTCATTTTCTTCTTATTAGTGTCTCGTGGGAACTGCAGATTTATTGTGTTAATCGCAAATAGGTTGTTGGCCGGTAACGCACATAAATACATATCGAAAATCCAATAAATAAAATACAGAGGTTTATATCTGACTTTTACCGAAGTCATTCGCCAACGTTCAATGATCAGATTTTGGTGGGTGATCAGAATAGATTTCATGATGAATCCCTCTCAAATCATAGCACGGACTGCAAAATGTCCTCCCATTTTTCGCAACCAAAATTCCGGCCCCAAATTCCTTGTTGCATTCATCGCAATTTTCCTTAAGAGCCACGTTATGCATCAGCTTTTCCAGAATCGGGTATTTTTCTTTGATGAAAGCATTGAATTTGAAGATGACATTTTCTTCGGTGAAATCATGAAGTGCTCTCAATGATCGCTCGCAGAATTTGCAGTTCATTTGGGTAACTGAGCCCATTTTCTTGCATCCAATGATTTCGACTTGTCTTTGGTCCTTATTCAGAAAACCAAACACAGAGGATTTAGCTTGGCAGCAAGCCAAAATATGGCCGACGTCATGCTTCGACTTGGCGTCTATGACTTCGTTGCAATCGGGGCACTCTACAGGTTTTAAAGGTCCCACCCGACCCATCCAGCTTTGGTTCTTGCAAGCCCTGGCTGATCGAGGAGATCAACAAGGTATTTAGCCGGATGCCCATATCCACAGCAGCATTTTCGACACCATAATTTGTCGCCGAAATGTGTAGGAGTCCTCGGGGTTCCGAGCCTTGCTTCAAAGGGCTTCTGGCAGCTGGTGCAGTTGAAGAAGTCGAGAAGCATCTTGGGTTTGGAGCTGGAAGGTGGAATTACGGGAATTATGTCAAAAATTACTTAGAATTTTAGCCAAATTGGATCATTTTCCGCTACCCTGAAAGGTTTATATGATAGCTGTTTTTGTCTAGCATCACTTAAAAAATTAATTTTCAAGCCAGAAAACTATTAAATAAACGATTATTAGAAATCACTTGAAAAACGGAAAATCCAAAAATTCCAAAAGGTTTTCAAAACCTACCGAATCGGAACCTCCGAAAATTCTGAAAATCCCGGTAATTGATGGATATTAGTTAATGCTGTTGAGAATATTGTTTAAAATAGTTACAAAATTCAAGGCTTATTTATATATTCATTTCAGATGTGGGCGGCATTTTTTTGGATCCGACCGCAGCCATAGAAACGCACCCAAAACAGGATACCACCTTCAATGAGCGGTGGCTGTGCGGGCGGTGTGTCCCATTACGCACGCAAGGCAATGAACACCGAAATAACTTTTTTGGAACAATGTTCTTGGCCCACGCCCGCTTTTGATTCTTGTTGGCTGCTGCTTGCCGTTGATAGTTCTAAAAGTTGGAAAGTTAAAGAAACCTAAAAACCTTGTTTGTCTTTGGCCTGTATTTTTGATGCCTTGGCTTGACTTGCTTGGCCGAATTAAGTGATCGATTAAATACAATTTATTTCCATGACCAAATCGAACCAGACAAAACTAAAGAGATGAGCTGAAAAAATAAAGTGAGAGAGAAGAGAGAGAGAGAGAGAGAGAGAGGCGGGAGAGAATAGAGAGTGGGTGAGGGAGATAAAGAAATATCTACTGAAATGATACTAGAGAGTACGACAGATAGACGAAACTCCAGGCTGGAAGTGGTGGAAACCACAGTTTCCTTTTTCACCCAACCAGGTTGCAACAAGGATTTTAGTCTAGTTTTAGTCTTTAATTTATCAGAGCTGTATCAGGGCTGGGTAAATTTTCTCCAAACCCTCACATGGGGGAGCCGACGGGATCTTGATAGAATTTTGCCCATCCGTGGCCTCGGTCTCGTCAGTTTTGGTGTGGAAATTGGACATCAGGGCTTTCCCCTCATCCGACAAATCGATCAGTTTGTCGTTGTAGATGCGGGCTCTCGGCAAATATTCCTAAAAATAGTGCTGATTTAAAAAAGAAAACCCTAGCGAGGATAGTTGAAAATTTAAAGGTAAAGAATTTTAGTTTTTTAGCCAATTTTTGAACTTTTCATTCGACAAAACTTCTTTGTGGAAATTTTTTTTATGTCGAAAAATTCGACAAAAATTGAAGAATTTATGGGCTACAATATGGTGCATCGCAATAAGTTAAATCCGGACCGGAATGCCCTCAAAATTTGCAAAAACCTGGTGAATCTATCAAGCGCGTTACCTCAAAGTGTCCCTCAAATTCATCGACCTTCATGCGCAAAGCTTCACTAATCAGCACCCCATTTGCATACGCCTTCTGCTTCGAGATCAGCTAAAAAAATAGAATTGTTCGTGAATAGAGTTGATAATATTCTTAATTAAAGCTCTAATTGTTTTCTAATAAAACGCGCCTGGAGATGTTCAATTGTTTCCGCAACCAACCGCTTCGTATTGGCCGCAATCAAATCATGGACGTGCGCAACATTCCCACACAACCCATCGTAGTGTTGATGAACATCTCGCAAAGTCTGGGCTTCTATCTTGGCGAGTTTGACGGCTCCCAGATCCACCAAAAGATGATTCCGGTGCTCACGCACCGAGCATGCGCCGCAAAGGATCGACCCGTTGCAGTTTGAGCACGAGAACAGCCGCGAGGTGAGGGATTCTCGCCCGCATCCGGTGCAGGTCGTCTTGACGTCTTCCGTAGCTTCGTCGCATCTTTCTTCCGGCTCCGAAATCTTTGCCTTCTCGTGCTCCTCCAGAATCCGAGAGTGGCGCTCCACGCAAATCACACAATTTTTCACGGCCTCGCTCTCGTCGTAGCACTTTTTGCAAAGTGTCTGATCTTCACCTACGATCAGCGTTCCGGTTCCAAAAGGTTGTAGGCATTTCATGCAGGTATTGCTGACCTTGTTGGTTTCCTTGATCGCTTGCAATACCGGAATGATTCGGGCAACCAGATAATTGTACTTCGCGACGAGGCCAATCGCGCTCAGCTCTTTTTCAATAGGAGGCTCCAAGGGATCTTGACAGGTTTTGCACTTTTGCGCAGCTTCCGGTCCTGAACCACCTCCTCCACAGCCGACGATATCGAAGTATTTCAAGCCTTTCTTCGCCGGGCCCAAACAAAAACGGTTTTCGTGGTGGCAGACGATTTGGTGATGAGATCTATGTCCAGATTCCGGGGTGAGGATCGTTCGACAATCCGGACATTTCAGTGGCTTTAATTCGCCGAGCAAAACCCAGCTGTTTCTTCGGAAAGCCAGCCCGGGCTGCTTCAGCAGATCAATGACGAATTTCACGGGGAAGCTTTCCTTTTCGACCGCACATTTGCGGCACGACAAATTGCCATTTTTGTCGGCCACAGGCGTACGTGAATTCCCGATGCCGGCGTGGAAGGGCTTGTCGCATACTGTGCAATTCAGGCAGTCGAGCAGCATTCCTAAATCCTTCATGTTTGCAGTTATGAGAGAAACATTAAGGGAGGCCATGGAGAGAGAGAGGGAGAGATAGAGAAAGAGAGAGAGGAGAGAAGAGAAGAGAGAAGAGAGAAGAGAGAGAGAGAAGAGAAGAGAGAGCGAGAGAGAGAGAGATAGCGTGCGAGATGGAGAGAGAGAAGAGAGAGAGAGAGAGAGAGAGAGAGAGAGAGAGAGAGAGAGAAGGAGGAGGAGAGTGGGGAGAGAGAGTGAGCGCGCAAGTTGGAGGGAGTGAGTGAGAGAGCGAGCAAGGATCTTAGGACTACCTTAGGAAAAATCCACATTAAATGAAATTCTAAAAAGCAGCCGGGTGGAAACGAAAGAAATTCGCATCGATATCTTGGTCAGTGTGATCCGATCTCCGACTGGCCATTCAAATGTTTTGATTTGTCCATCGATCCCAGTGAGCGTCTCTCGGCACAGTCCCTTTTTCCGAAACAAAAATATGGTTTCGGTTGAGACATCTGACTCATTTCGGCGAATCAGTGAAGGTTGCACAACAATTGGTATCATCCAGCCAAATTTAACTAGGGGTCGCGTGTATCGAATCATTCTTTTTCTTATCTTTTTTGCCATATTATCGCTTCCTGGGCTATTCTTTAAGGCGGTTATTCTAATTCAGTTAGATGAACTCTTGTATTCACAGCACAATAAATCAGTCAGAATGGAGAGAAAAATGTTTTGTACTGAAAGGGACAAGTTTCGAGATTTTGGAATTGAGAGGAGATTTTGGGGAGAAGATGCAAAGATACTGGAAAAGAAGTAGTAATATTTGATTGTAAAGCACGATATTTTAAGAGATACGGTTTTGCCAAAAGGAAAAAAAGTTTGTGGGATCATGGGGGATGAGGATATCAAGATGGATGAAGTTTAATCCGGCATCGCAAGCGACTTTTCCTGAGACAAAGCAACCGCTTGAAGCCGCTTGAGCAGTGCCGAACTTTCCTCCACGAGCTCCACCAGTTTAGCGTTGCCCATATGACTGTGTGGAAGATTTTCCTGAAAGTTTGAATGGTATTGATTTTGCTAATCTTCATCAGAAATATGTTTAAGGGTCTGGTTTATCCCAACCTAACCTCAATTTTACAGCCCTACCTCCTAGTAATGTGTCGAGTGTCTCGGAATGTTTGCCACGGTGGATATTCTATGGCAAAATTCCTTTCTTGGAACAAAAAAATACTGGACAATTTTTTTGTCTTGATTTTTTGAAAATTTAATAGTTGAAAAGATGAAGTCGCTAGGCATCGATTTGCGGGGTGCTTCTAACTCGAATATTTTAATTTTCCCCCATTTTTTCAACTGAGCCGTAGTCGTTTCTCGCTCTAAGGGCTACATTTTGGTACCCTTGCCAGCTATGCAAGTCTACGGTGAGCCGAGATCCGAAACCCCAAAAATTAACGAAAGAAAATCAAGGCATCTAATTCTTATTAAAAAAGTGGTTCTATTAAACTTTACCCCAAGCATTTCCAAAAAAAATTAATACTGGCGCTACCTCAAGGTGTTTGCCCGCGTTGCTCGGTGTCGATTCCGCGGTCAGTATGTTGCTAGCGTACGCATTCCGTTTCGAAGTCATCTAAACTGTAATGTTAATTTTTCCATGGAAATATGGATATAATTTCTGAAAAGACCTATCATCATACCTGCGAAATGGTGGCCGCAATCTGCTCGTGGACGTGCCGTGCCAGTCGTGCCTCCAGTCCAGCGCTTGCCTTCTGGACCATCGACTCGTCATAGCATTTTTTGCAGAAGGTCTCCTTCGCTCCCATGATGGCTATTCCATTCCCAAATGGCTCGCGGCATTTCGTACAGGTCCGGCTGATGGCGATTTTCGGTGAGGGCAAAGTACGCGTCACAAATTCGTTGTATTTAGAGATGATTTCATCTATGTCGGCCAGCCATTTTCCCTTTTCGGGCAGGTCCAAGCCGTTTTTGCACGCGGGGCACGTCGTTCCATATGGAGAGTTGGGAGTGCAGCGGTCCAAGCAAAAGAATTTCAATCCGTTTTTCTCTGGCCCGCGACTACTGCGGGTCATATGCCAGCATTCCACTCGATAATAGCACGGATGGTCAGACCCCCAAGGGATCCCGCAATCTGGGCATCGCAACATATCCAGCGGTCCAATCGCGACCCAACCGTACTCGGTCCGAGTTAGTCCGATCTGGTCCATCATGGTCAAGACAAAATGGAGCGGATAACTCGACTGCTGGGCGCATTTCTTGCAGCTGATTCCGTTCGCATCGCACACGGGTGTACGTCTTTTCGACCAATCCAGCTCAAAAGGCTTTTTGCACCTCGAGCAGTTGAGGAAGTCGAGCAGCATTTCGGTCTGAAATTCGAGATAAAGTACGAGTTTACAAAGTTATAAGGAAAACCAATTATTCTATTCTTTTTTAAAGTATTTTGTAGATCCAGAATGTCCACCTTTGATAAGTCGCAGCCGAGAAAAATGGCGAAATCTTTCGATTACACTGATAAACCCAGTATTTTTTAATTTGGCTTAACCTGAGAATTTCCATTTCAAGGGGCGCGGAAGCGCCAAATAAATGCCCTTTTGGGAGGGGCCTCATACATTATACATGTCGCACAAATTGCCAGCCGCCACAGCGGGAGCCCTAGAGCCTTGGCTCTTTCGATCTCTGCGCAATTTCTTTGTGAAAACACTATAATTCGCAGACTGCCGAAATATAAGGCCCCTCCCAAAAGGGCTTATAGTTGGCACTCCCGCGCCCCTTTAAATAAATAGTTCTGGTCTGGTTCGTAAGCGAGGCGGGGGGTGGGGAGGTTTATGGGGGAAAACATTTTCTGGCAATAACCTTTTTTGATCTTCAATTAAACTATTTTTTGATGTGCCTAAAACCCTTAGCATATTTTTGATGTTCTATCAAATCGTGTCAACGGAATGCCGAAAAAATATTACAGATCCCGAAAAATAACTGTCCAACTCAGTTTCAGGGTTATTCTCGTTGTGTTATAACTACTAACGTTTCTTGAGCTAGAATTAACAGTCCTAATATATTTTTCGATGCTTCAGCGGGTCGCGATGATGTGCTCCCCCAATAAAAATAAAAAAACATTGAAAAACCTTGACATTAAACTTCCCCCCCCCCGATAAAACCCCCCTCCAGCTAACGAATTAGAACCAAATAAACGGCAAAAAGGCGTTAAGAACTTACCTTTCAGCACTGTGGCGTGTAGTCCGCCGGAAACTGCTTGAAATTCAGTTGTAGACGAGCCTCGAATTCTTCTCCCTAAAAATCAAAACGATTGTTTTCTGGATTCATGGACAAATCTAGCATATTTTTCAAGTTTTGAACGGGCAACCCTTAAAGTCGGTTTTTCAGGCGTTCAAAACATTAAATGTAGACCCAGTTCAGCACCATATCCCGGCCTAGGCACGCTATAGGAGAACGGCTCGACCGGGCTGTATCCAAATTAGGGTCCTTTGATATTCCGTGCCCCCTTGTCGGGACAGTGTGCATAGTCGAGAGATAGAGTACAGTACGTGGGATTTCCGAATGGCTGAGCACGACTACACCACCATCCTCTACACACCACCCCCCTCTTTGTTCCACAAATGATCCCTGCAATAGCCGACTGCGACAGTGGCTGGCCCCTTTAGTCTTTTCGGAGGAAAAGAGGGATAGGGGAAAATGAAAAGATTAGGCTTAGGCTATGACCGGCAGGGATCAAACGGGATTTTGAGGTTGCGGAGCACGGGTATTCCGAATTTCATGGCGTAAATGAATGCGAAAAATCCAATAATTCAGTCTAATCGAATTCAAGCTTACTTACCTTAAATCGTCAAGCTCCGCTGCGGTCTGCCAATGAAGTGTAGAGTCGACGTAGGGCTTCAAGGGCTTGACAGGGTTAGGGACCGGGGAGTTTGGAAGAATGATGCGTGATACTCCTCGCAAATTTCAGCCTCGTTAAATAGCGCTTATCAGCGCTTCGCGCAGATGTCCCCGCCCCGGATCTCGGGTATCAACTACCCCTTGGGTCGCCGCCCCGTGGAGTTGCATTAATGGGATGATATGAATGCCTGCGCACGTCTTTTGAGGGTTAGAGAATACGGTAATTTTTCCAAGACTTAGCAACAGCTGCGCTCGAAGAAAACGACAATTGAAAGAATTATTATTGGATTTAAACCCGATCTTGCAGGGTCTTTCAGCTGCCTGTTTACATCCCAATACCTCTTGGCACCAAAATCCTCATAAAAATCAGAATCATACCAAATCGTAGGTGGCAAATTACCTCCACAGACTACCCCCGCCGAGAATCTGAAAAAATCTCAGGCATGTAAATTTCTATTTCAATTATTCGTCAAATTCAAGCTAAATTCAGTGTAACAAACCCGGAATTATTCAAATTCATATATTTTCTCTCTGCTGTTTAGGTGCCTTTGATGTGGATTGTAATCGAGTTGTTTTACGCTAACTAAGTTTCCCATCCGTTTATTCGCAATGCATTAGAAATTTTAATAACTGATTTCAGACTTTCCAAATAAGGATGCTCGGATGAAAACGAGATGGCATACAAAGTGAGGAAATAATGAATCGAACACAATTTTGAAGTATCGCTATAAGAACCGAGGTTGGATTCAAATCAAATGCGTGTATTTGAATAAAATTTAAGTTTCTTTTTCACATACCGTGCGGATTGCCAAAGATAACCGTCGCACGATCAACTCATGCCTTCAAGAAAAATGCGGGTTTGTGCCGAGTGGCAGTGAAGTTAAATTTAAAGTAGAGCTAAAATTTTCCGGGGCCAAAAAGTTACAAAAATCATGAACACTGTGGTTTTCAATCATTTTTCAAGTAACCTGACAGGAGACCTCGGAACCTAGCTGATTTTGCGGTTCGGGAGCCACCGGCTTGAAACCACGCAACAGGGCTTCGCTGTCATCGGCCAGATCCATTAACTTCTCATTGTAGATGCGGGCATGTGGCAGGTATTCCTGAAAATTAAGTAAGCATCGTAAATTAGAATTTATGGCAAAAAAATACTATTCTCTATCATAACCTCAATCAACTTGCCTCAAAATTCTTCTCAAACGCCTGCGCCTTTTGCCATAAAGTTTCACTGATGGCGGCACCATTCGCATAGAGCTTTTGCTTGACGATCAGCTGAAAAATTTCTATAGATCGGGTTTAGTCGCAATTAGTAGTGCAAAAATGTACCAAAACATAACAAAATGTTTTCGTAATTGTTTCTATAATAAACTAAAAAACGAACCTTGGAATTCACGGTCGTTTCCTCGATCAACCGTTTCATATTCGAAGAGATCATATCGTGAACGTGCTGAATGTTGCCCGCAAGGCCATCGTAGTGTTGCAGAACATCCTTGCTGGTCTGGGCCTCAAGTTCGGCAAGTTTCGTCGCCCCCAAGTCCACCAGCTCGTGCGTTTTGTGCGCCCGCACCGAGCACACACCGCACAGCACGGCTCCGTTGCAGTTGGTGCACGAGAACATCAACGAGGTCAGGAATTCGGTTCCACAGCCGCTGCACGGCTCTCTCGGGTCCTTGACCACGGTGCGGGTCTTCTTTTCGATGGCCAACTTCTGGGCATCGTAGTTCTTCTCGCGAACCCGGCGCCTTGGAATTTCAGCGCAGGGAATACAATGTGCAGCCGGTAACTCGGAGCATTTTGCGCACTTCTTCGCAGCTTCCGCCTCGTCGTGGCACTTTTTGCAGAAGGTCTGGTTAACTCCCTTAAAGATCAGCCTATTTCCGAATGGCTGCTTGCATTTGATGCACTGGCCGCTGACCTTCACATCGCTGCTCAGCATTGCGAGGATCGGAAGTTTGTGCTCGACAAAGGCGTTAAACTTGCGAACTATCCATCCATCGTCCGTCATGGTAGCTGGCTTGATCATGTAATCGCAGTGCTTGCATTTTTGTTCTGAATCTAGTCGGAAACTTTGGCAGCAAGATATTTGGAAGCATTTGATACCCTTCTTCTCATGTCCCAGGCAACCCAACGATTCATGATGGCAAATAATTTGCCAATTAAGTGAGGAAGACCCAAAGACTTTGTCACAATCCGGGCATGCGAGCAGTCCAAGTTGCCCAACGATCATCCATCCATAGTTGGTTCTTAGCAGCCCACGTTGATTGAGCATGTTGATAATAAATTTGAGAGGACGGCTTCGTCCCTTGGAGCATTTTTGGCAGGAAATCAGTCCCGTATTTTCCGCCATCACCGGTGTACGGGACCTGCCGAAAGCGGCCTGGAAGGGCTTCTCGCACCCTTGGCAGTTCAGGAAATTGAGCAGCATGCTCGTCTGAAAACGCTCCTTTCAGTTCTTTAAAGTACCGAGAACAATTGAGAGAGAAGAGACAGAGCGAGCAGGCGAGAGATCAAGAGAGAGAGAGAGAGAGAGAGAGAGAGAGAGAGAGAGAAAGAGAGAGAGAATGGTAGTACGCGCGCGAGCGGCACAAAAGATGATAAATTACTGTGATCAAAAGCGACACATTGAAAGAAGTTATGAAAAGCAAAGCTGTGCGAAAAAGTCGGCTTCCCTATTTAAGAAAAAGTAAAAATCGATATGTGCGCTAAAATGCCGTCGGTGAGGGGGTTTTGTGAGGGTGAGGACTGAGAGCGATGCAAATGTTTTGCTTCGGCGATCGATCTCAGTCGGCTTCCCCAGACAACCCAGCTGTGGCCGAGTCTAATGGCTTTACACGAAAAATATTGCGCAATGAAATGGCGTGAATGAATGGCCAATTTAGCTCCGGGTATTTGCATAAAGTTTGTATTTGCACAATTCAAGTTTATTGAAAGCATTAATTATTATGGCATTTTTGAAAAGCCACATAAGAGACAAGTTAATGGTGAAGCAAGGGGGAGTAAAATGATGAAAAGTCAATAAAAATACTCTGGCCGATCCATCGGAAGCTCAGTGTGCGAAAGATAAAACTTCAAGCTTCAAGCTTCAAGCCAAACACGGGATACTATCGATTTGTGAAAAAATTAGCCTGTTTCACGGATGGATGAGAATTTCCAGCAAAATTCACGACAGCCAAAACCACGACAGCCCAAAGACGACGGTCGATACGACGACGGTCGGATTTAGTTGACCCTTTAGTAGTTTTACTAAAATGCTTTCAAGACATTTTCGAATTGCTCGTCTGTAACAGAAGTTAAATTAATGTAATATATCGAACTTTGTTTTTGCTGTTTTAGCTGGTACTTTATCACCGCGAAAACTTTATTCCTTGACCATAAGTGCCAATAAGGCCCCCGGGTAATCGTCTAAGTCTTTCTGCAACATCTCGTGATTCACGCCGACCCATTGGTGCACCATCAAACTTTCGCGACAAATATGACAATCGTTGTGCAACTCAGTCTTGTAATAACACTCGATACATAGCAAATAAGCGCATGAGACGACAATTCTGTCCTGAATATTCTGGAGCTTTTTATCACATTTGCTGCAACCCGTCTTTGCCCATAAGCCGCGCACCGTCAGGTTCAACACGATCTTCGCGTGGACCCGGTTCTGACTCACAAGGAGACGTTTTTGAGTGTCGTCGGGACTTTGGCATGAGACTAAGCCTGTCTTGTTCAGAATTTTACGCTGATTCCGAACATGGTAACCGTTTTTGCGGAATAGCCATTTCTCGAAAGTTATGAACGATTTAAACCTCAAAACAGCCCAAAATCGGCTACTTCCGATAGTCATAAAAGGCTTCGGAATAGGTTTTAGACAAAACCAAATAGCACATCTTGTTCAAAAAAAATCCTCTATTATATGTACCATCTTCTGCAAAATCATTGAAAAGTTAGAAAAATTTGATAAATTGAGAGGCCCCTAATTTTCCAAAAATTTTGAAAACTCCAACATTTTTGAGTTAAGCAGCCTATTTGATAGAGAATTTTTTTTCTGAACAAAATGCACTGTCGGGTTCTGTCTAAAACCTATGCCTATCGGAAGTAGCCGATTTTGGGCTGTTTTGAGGTTTAAATCGTTCATAACTTTCGAGAAATGGCTATTCCGCAAAACGGTTACCATATTCGGAATCAGGTAATCTACACAGATAGGCTTGGTCCGATGCCAAAGTCCCGACGACACTCAAAAACGTCTCCTTGTCAGCCGATAATTCGAGTAACTATTCATAAAGAGCTCGGCGTCCCGTCCGGCGTTCCAAACCTAGATTTGAACATTAGGGTTTCAAGAAAGTGTGATGATAAGTCGAGCTTCAAAATTGTTACTCACATGATTAAAATGCTTAAGCCAGCTTAGAGGCTCCAGGGCTCCGAAAGCTATCCAGCCCTTCTCGGTACGCATGATGTTGTCCTGCTTCAACAGTTGATTCACAGCGTATGCGCATTCTTGATATCCTACTGACCCGGCGCATCGGCGACAACAAAAATCGGAGCGCGTATGTTGCGTTGGTTCGCCCGGAATTGGGAACTGTCCATTCAGTTCCGAAACCTGGTACGGACGCGAGCACTTGGGGCAGTTAAAGCACTCGAGCAGCATAACTAAAAGCGAGGTATCAAGCGGAAATTAAGGTTTGTTACATTTTCGAAAACTTTAAAAAGAATTGTATGCGGCGCTGACACCGCAAAATTGCTATAAGCGCCCAAATTGGGCGAATGTTTGCAAAACTAGCCGTTGCCCAACCCGCTCCGCACAAATTGTGTCAGGGATGAGCTTTTAATCTCTCCACCAGTCTAATTTCCACAGTACGTATATTCACCGCAAACGGCTCTACCACGGCTTACGAAAAAAATAGGCGATTTCGTTTTAGAACGTACTACGTCTCTTTCACAACGTAAGCAAAAATAACTTTGTTTCCGAAAGTCAGGTTGCCTTGTGTGCTGTCGGTACTAGTTCGTTAGCGGTGGGGGATGTTTATCCGGAAGGGTGACATTCAGTATATTCTAACAAAATTTATTTCGGGTTAGATTGATTTATTGATTTTTTTCATATGGTTTTTTACACTCCCAAAAAATTTATTGGACTGAAGATAATTATCGAAATTTGGGGAAAAGAATTCGTTTATTAGCACAACAACAAATCAGTCTTAACGGAGAAAACCGCTACCGGGCAAAGTCAGAAAAAATCGAAACAGAAAGTAAAGTTACGGTGGAAAGGCTAGGAAATTCTGTAGCTTCAGGGAAATTTTGAAAAAACTGTTTCGCTACGGAACTGAAAATTAAAGTTGAGGGATGATAATATCTGTTTGAAATACAAAAATAAGGTCAGGATTACTTGGTCGTATTACTTGTTTTCGCCACCTCCGGTGCTTTTCCAGAGCTTTCTACGCTTTGCGAAATGGCTAGCCCTTCAATCCGCTTCAGCATAGCCGAACAATCATCCGCCAAGTCCACCAGCTTATCATTGTAGATGCGGGCATGTGGGAGATATTCCTAAATTGAAAATAGGCTTTGATTTCTCTGGTTTTTACATTCTATTGTGTGTCTATTATAACTTAGAACTGAAACCAAATAGACTCTACCTCGAAGTGCTTCTCGAACTCGTCAGCCTTCTTCCGTACCGCTTCGCCCGTCAGGACGCCGCTAGCGTACTCCTTCTGCTTTGTGATCGTCTAAAATTGGAATTTAAACAATTTCTCTGTTACAGTATTCTCTATAATATACTACTCGCTGCCTCAGAAATTTGTTACGGAAAAGTAGCCTTCATTTTTTTTGGGAAAATGTCTACAGTAATAACTGCCACCTATTGAGCGTGACGCTGGGATCCCGAATGGGTTAAAGCCGCTTGAGCAGCTAAAACCCGAAGTAATGACCAAAACTACAAAATAGTTGACGCAAATAATTAAAAAAATATATTACAAATTACAAAATTACAAAAATTAGGACCGCCGGGGCTGTATTATATCCAGATACTACAGTACATTAATTTCTAACAGCAGCAAAAAACCAAACCGACCTGCGAAATCTCGATCGCTTTATCGATCATCTTCGGCATATTGATCGAAATCTGCTCGTGGACGTGCAGCACCATTCCCTGAAGCCCATTGCACTGTTGCTCCACATCATCCCCTGTCTGCGCTTGAATCTTGGCCAGCTTCGAGGCGCACAGGTCCACCAAGTCGTGGACCTTGTGCTCACGCACTGCGCACGCGCCGCACAGTACCGCATTATTGCAGTTTGCGCAGGAGAACATCGCCGAGGTCAAAGACTCCTTCTTGCATCCACTGCACGACGTCTTCACATCTTCAGCCGTTTCACGAGGTTTTGTTGGGGTGTTTTTCTTCTGGAAATTCCTCTTCTGGAGTTTTGCGCAGCGATCGGCCAAACCCGCGCACGCTTTCTGAACCTCAGCTTTGTCGTAGCACTTCTTGCAGAAGGCCATATCCTCTCCCATGACAATTATCCGATTTCCGAATGGCTCCAAGCATTTCGCACAGGTTGCGCTGACCGCGATTTCGTTTTGGATAGCTTCTAGCACTGGCTGGGTGCGCGTTGCAAAATCGTTGAATTTTAATAGAAATTCATCTGCCTCGGCCTGGCATTTTTCCGGCGGATCCAAACGATCTTTGCAGCAACTACAGGTCCATCTAGATTCGTGGTTAACTTTGCCGTTGTCACAACCGACGACCTTAATGCGTTTGCACCCTTCTTGGCTGGCCCTGACAACACGCTCCTATGCCAGCACCCCAATCGATAATAGGGCAAATGGACAGACGATTGCGTGAATACGACATCGCAATCTGGGCACTGCACCGGCTTCAACGGTCCTAGCACCATCCACCCTGACTTGGTACGGACGAGCGCGGGTTGACGGAGAAGGTCGATCATGAATCGGAGAGGGTAGCTCCGCTTCTTTGAACACTTTTTGCAGCTGATTCCATTCTTATCGCACACGGGTGTACGGGATTTTCCAAAAGCCGCCTCGAAGGGCTTTTTGCATTTTGCACAATTGAGGAAGTCGAGTAGCATTTGAGTCTAAAATTTGGGAGTAATCTCCTGGATTATACTTGAGAAAGTTTAAAGAAAAAAAGCAAGAGTCGGGTAAAGCAATTTTGTGAAAAAGAGGCCACATGCTATTCTAGAAGCATCTAAAATTCACAATTTGCAAATCCTACTATATATAAAAAAGTAGTGTCTGTGTGTGTGTGTGTGCCACTTTGCATGCAACTTCCGTCACCATGTCCGGAGGATATCTCGATAGGGGAAGAATTTTATGGCACGTATTATACGTTTTTAGGTGCGTAATGGCTCTGGGATGACTGCGCATTTATCAGATTTTACAAACAAGCTATTTTCAACATTAAATTTAAGTTTTTGTAAAATTTTCGGCGATGCTCTTGGTTAGGAAAAATCAGCATAAACCGGAAGTGGCAAGAGCCTATATAATCAGCTAGAGAGCGTCATTTTTGATTTTTCTCATCGAAATTCGAGAGACGAATGCAGAGTGAGGAATATTCAGGGGATTTGACGGGGCCAGGGTTGAAAAGTCGCGGAGCGGCTTTTCAACCCTGGTTCTTAGATAAAAACCAGCGCCTTTGAAAGGTTGCCAAATCATAAAGTTTTTGCAAAAAAGCAGGAGCCCAGAGTTTACGAAAAATCGTCAAAAATAAGATATGTGCCGATGGCCAGGCTCAAATGCCCTGGGTGAAGGAGGGAATGGACTGTGAGCGATGCAAATGTTTTGATTCGGCGATCGATCTCACTCGGCTTTCCCAGACAACCCAGCTGTGTCCGAGCCCTTGCCACTAACGGCTGTACGCCAAAAATATCGCGCGAAAAAATGGCTTGGACGATTCAGGGCAGCTCCTTGTATTTGCATCAATAAAAACCAAACAAAATCATGTTTATTCAGGTCACCTGCTATCGTAGAGCAGTTAAAATCATGGTACAAAGTTATTATTGATCGAGGAATGAAGACATAATTAGGGAGGAATAGAGAGAGGGCATCATAGTGCGTGAGAGAGGGAGAGAATGAGAGAGAGGGAGAGAGGGTGAGAGGGGAGAGAGAGTGAGAAAGAGGGGGAGAGAGAAAGAGAGCAAGAGAGAGATAGAGAGCGAGAGTGAGAGCGAGAGCGATTCAGCCACTCAAAATAATTCAGAAATTGCTAGGTATCACGAAATAAGGATAAGCTGTTAAAATTTGATCGTGAGTTTGATTAAAAGGAACTCCATAATGACATCTACAAAGCATTTGGAAATTCAGCTCAATTTACAATTTCGAAATCCCCGGGCTGACGCCACGCAGCAGGGCACGTCTATCGTCAGCGAGGTCCAGCAACTGCTCGCCGCAGAGGCGTGCATGAGGCAAATATTCCTGAAAAATACAACAATATGTGTTATATAAAATCTAAAGGTTGTTTTTCTTGGGCCTGAATCAAGTTAAAACCATTAAATAAACAGCCGCCAAGCTACCTCAAAATGCTTCTCCAACGCGTGGGCCTTCTGACAAAGGACTTCGCCGATCGCTGCACCATTTTCATAGACGGGCTGCTGGCTGATCAACTAAAATATGGTTTAATATAAAACTGAAAAGCAAATCTTAAAAGAGAGGATCTCAAGGAGAAGTCCCCTACATTCCCCAAAAATGCGCAAATGAACAAACCTTCAGATACTGCTCCGTTTCAACGAAAAATTTGTACATATTGTCCGCAAGCAGGCGGTGAACATCATAGAAATTTGATACGATCCGAGTCTGGCGTTTCGTCAGGTCATCGGTATTCTGAGCCTCAAGTTCCCTAAGCTTCTTCGCACCAAAATCCAACAGCTTATGCGTTTTATGCGAGCGCACGGCGCACACAGCGCAAAAGACTGCACCCTGACAGTCGGAGCATGAGAACATCAGGGGGATCAGGATTCTGGCTTCGCATCCAGAACACGCCTCCAGCGGGTCGTTGAGCCGCGTCAGAGCCTGCGCTTTAACGTCCGACCTCTGCGCAGCGTAGATCTCCTCGCGCAACCGGCGCCCCGGGATTTCTTCGCATCGGAGACGGTGCTCGGCTGGCAACTCAGAGCAATTGACACATTTTTCGCTGGCCTCCACCTCCTCGTCGCACTTTTTACACATTGCCTTGTTGTCGCCCAGATGACAAACCATTGCAAATCGTTCTCGGCACCTTGAACAGCTCGCCCTCATCTTCACCTTTTTCTGCATCATTTCCAGGATGACCATTTTATGCACGACAACGTCGTTGAACTGGGTGATGATGTTTGTCTCGGTTTTGACGCCCGTATCAGCCGGCAGAATCGTCGAATCACACTCAATCCACTTTGTTATGGGTGGTTCACGGCAGCAGTAGGCCTGTACGCACTCAACACCCTTAGCCGCGGGCCTGAAGCACCGCGGTGGCTGCTGATGGCGAATAATTTGCCAGTAGATCGTTGTGGCTCGGGCCCGAACACCCGATTGCAATCCGGACAGCCGAACGGCACGAGCGGTCCGACGATCACCCATCCGCGGCTGGATCGAAGCAGTCCGGGCTGACGGAGAATGTCGATGACGTATTTCAAGGGGATCATCGCCCCTTGGCGCACTTTTGACAGCAATCTCCCAATCTTTGTCGGCCACGGAGTTCGTGATTTTCCAAAATCGGCGTGGAACGGCTTCTGGCACCTTTGGCAAGGAAGTCGAGCAGCATTGAAAAGAAAGAGAGAGAGAGAAAGAACAAGAGAGAGAGAGAGAGAGAGAGAGAGAGAGAGAGAGAGAGAGAAAAGAAAGGAAGAGAGACTGAGAGTGAGAGAGAGAGCGAGAGAGAGAGGGGGAGAGTGAGAGAGAGCGAGAGAGTGAGAGACTCTGTATTCGAATTCAATATGCAGCCAAAGAGCCAGACGCTCGGAAATAAGAATAAATCTCCCGGAGAACATTAGCTGGAAACCCCGGGCTGAATGAGGGAGGGATTGTGAGCGATGCAAATGTTTTGACATGGCGATAGGTCTCCCACGCGTTTTTCAGACAGCCCATCTGTCGAGGAGCTCTCGCCGGTAAAGGCCTTTGCGCGAAAAATATTGCGTGAGGAAATGGCGATTGGACGACTCAGACAAGATGCCTGTCTGTAAACCAAAGTTGAGGGGATCAGTAGCTGATTCGTAGTTTCGGTTCTGGAAGCAGTTTATGTAGAGTAAAAATTAACGTGGCGAAGAGCAGGGTTCTTGTAGAGCACAGCCGCCAGCCGAACGGAATTGTTGGATAAACCAAAATACAGGGTGTCCCAATAAAAAACACCCCCTCCAACTCGGCGCAGAAGTATCGGAATAATAGTTAGACCATTCGAAAGCCCTTGACAAAATTACGTTGTTGTTTAGATGCGCTATTTTACAGCTTACATAACTTGCCTCAATTTCTCCATCCCAAATGACCGGAAGTAGCCTTTAATTCGATGTGTTCGATGTGATGTTCGATGCGTTGTAAAACGGCGCATTTAAATAAAAACATCGTTTAAAAAATTGTTGCAAACTCGTCGTCCCACGAAACGTCTGCGTCGAATTAGAGTGGTGTTTTTTATTGGCGCACCCTGTACTTCTTAAATTCGAGCGGCGAATTAAGCTTGCGAAATTTGTGACGCACACCAGAATTAAGGTGTCAAGTCAGGAGAAAGGAAAGATTCGAACAATTGCTGGTATACAATTTGGGGTTGCGGGCATCCGTTCAAATTACCAAGGTTTTTTTAACCTCGTTAATTCCTCGACTGTCTGCAAAAATGGCTTGATGACTGTTGTGGTAGTTGATTTCTGTGTCGTCTTGTCCATGAATGAGCGTAATTTCTATAGATCTTTATGTGCTCATAACAAATGGTCAACAAAGAAATTTCACGAAAGAGAATTCAGGTTTTCGTCGTTGTACCTTTTTACTGGACTTTCTCGGCGATAGCGGAGGTGTCCTGATTCGGCTCAACCATAACTTCCTCACAGACCGCGACGCAACGCGCCGCCTCGGCAATCCGCTTCGCCTCTTCTGCCTTCCACTTCGCTTCTTCTGATCTTCGCATCTGTTCCTCTCGCTGTAGCAATTCCTTCCCGACTGATTGATGCGCTTGCAGCGCTTCACCGCAAATATGACAGTCATTGCGCAAATCCGTTTTGTAGTAGCACATGGGGCACAGCACAAACGAGCATGAGATCACGATCCGGTCCTCGTAATTGCCCAGCGTCTTCTCACAGTGACCGCATTCGGATTTTTTGGCCACCATACGCTGTCGCAAGTTGATGGTGATCTTCTCGCGAACCTCTTCCAGCTTGCTCGTATGTTGCCAATAGCCCCGGGCAAATTTCCTCTGCGCTTCGCCACCGCTTCGACCCTAAAAACCTGATAGTAAGATTTTCCCGCGCTTAGAATTGCATTTACTGAATGTCTAACTAGGGGAGCCCGAATAAACCCGGACTCTGAATTGGCTGAAAATTTGCAGACAGGTATAATCGACGATGTTGATCATCACCTCGTTGTCCAAATTTGCTACTGATCTTTAAAACTCGAGATATGCCACCTTTAAGGCAATCCTTTAGTTAAAATCGTCAAAATTCAAGCTCGATTATTTTGCCATTCCAGGCACATTTTGCAAAATAAAATTTTTTTCGGACGAGCCCTCTAACTCAAACAAGAAAAATTGGAAAATTTGACAATATGGTATGGTATATATCGGATGATAAGGATTTCTATTTTTGTGTGGGAAATGGTGAAAAACAGCCTACTTCAAATAGCTGTAAGACGTCCTCTAGACAAAACCCACTGAATGAAATATAACATCCGCATTAGAAAAATTCTCTATCAGATAGGCCACTTAAAATCAATTGCAACTTCAAAATAAAAAGAACGGATCATGGCAAGACACTTCTCGAGGCCGAAAATTTACACTAAAACTTCAAAATCTCGAGTTTTAAGGATCAGTAGCAAATTTGGGCAGCGTGGTGGCATTTGCAAATTTCCAGCTAATTCAGAGCCCAGGTTTATTCGGGCTCTCCTAGTTAAGCTGCTGCTTTCGGGATTTGATAAAACCCACCCAGACTTCTTCGAGCGGGCCGATAGCGATCCAGCCCTTATCGGTGAGTTTGACATTCTCCTGCTTCAGCAGGTTGATCACAAAACCAGCTCCCCGCAAATAATCGTCACGACCGGGCGGTGGGCAACATTGGCGACAGCAGATCAGTTCATCGCTTTCGTACATCGGTTCACGTGACGACCCTTCGTTTAAATGGAACGGAAGCGCGCATTTCGGGCAGTTGAAGCACTCGAGAAGCATCTCTGAATAAATTAGGTATTATCGAAGATTTTGAATTCAAAATGGGCTGAATGGGCTAAGTTGGGTTAAATAAAAAATGGGTGACTAAGAAAGCTCAGTATTGGGTGTCCCAAAAAGCAGCCCTTTTAATGGTCTGCTGGAAGCTTAAATCGGAATTATTTTTAAACCATTCGAAAGTCCTCAAAAATGCTATTTTTTTTACTTGCTCAATTTGTAAATGTATTTTTTTAAAACACAGACGCCCGGAGAGCGTGAAGATCGGCCATTCTTATTGATTTGAATTTATCTATCCTCACACGGAGGTTCACCGGTGGGCGGACACTAATAGACCTGAGGATATATTGAATGAAAGTAAAGGGAGCAGAAATAAAATTCTAGCTATTCAAATTAATTAATTGGGGATGAGGAGGAGGATTGGAAACAAAGAAGAAAGACAATTCTCGACTAGCATTAGACCAGATTTAATGAATTGGCGGAATTATCAAGAATTTGAATAGTTAGAATAAAGTTACAATTTTGATGGTTTTTTCTTCCTAAAACTGATGAACCAGAATGCTTAATTTATAAACAAAATCTGGCTTGTTTTTTCCCGTTTCTGGGTTTCGCTAGATACCTATCAGCCACTCCTCTAAAGAGGTGCCTCTCCGAGCCGCTAAAGGGTCATACTCTGTAGTACTCGAAAAGTTAAATAAACATGAGTCCGGTACGCAGCGAATTCTACTGGTTCTAGATAGCCGAATATCGAAGACGCGTGGTGACCTTGAATCACGTCGCGCCCCTTGAAGTGATGGGCTAGGAATTAAGCATAGGCAGATAACCTATTGGCGATACACATCTGACCATAGAAACACTAAGGGGCGGCCTTGAGAAACTATTGTATACACAAAACACAAAAATCCACACGAATCCAGGCGCAATGTCTCTCGAGTTAAAGTCCCACAAAAAAAAGCCACAGGGAGAAGAAGTTTTTCTGCTTGATGTATTTCTAAGTTGTTTTTGACACCATGTGTAAAGCAATGACATCTACTTTTTTTTCAAAAATGTCAACCTAGACGTTTTTTTGCCTCCACTGTATTAAAAATTTGCTGATGACGCTGTAGGTTTGCCACTCTTTTTTAATTTTAATGTTGGAATGTTTCAAGGTGTACAGTTGATGTACGCGTAGTGAAGTTTAGTATCGCAGGATGACGCCCGGCGTTAGTGTCTATAACACTGTTCTAAAAACATTTTTAAAGCCATCATCAGATCAAAAATTCAACAGCAATCAAGGATTTAAATTCCAACATTTGAAGTTGAGTCATCGATAGAGTCTGATCTGCTAAATCCAATCCCACATTAATAGACATATTTTATCTCCAGGTGAAGGCGCAAAGAAAGTGCCCGCGTAGAGGGGAGGTCGCCGTCCTCCTCGTACAGCTGCTTGATAAGGGTAATAAGCAACTGATAGACATAACTTAACCAAAAAAATAATTTCTAATATGTTTCAAGGTATTTAAATGCCTCAATAATGTTACGCCCCAAGGAATTTACCGACACTGCAGCCTGTTAAGTTACAAAAGATCCTCTCCCTTTAACGGAACTAAACCACTAATACTAAAGCAGCTATTGGGATTCCAGCCTTTGCGCCATCTGCCACGCTCAGAAAATTACAACTACCTGCCACGCGCAACCCCTGCTGTCAAGCCGTTCCTCAATTTCTAATCACAAAATCTGCTGTAAACCAAGCGATAATTGGGCTCAACTTATTTATTTTTCAACAATCAACAATAAATTGACAACAATCAAAAGCAAGCGGCAAGCGCAAACATTACGAGTACAGGCCAACAAGGGTAACAATTTCGCTCAAACAAACATCAAAAACCATGCAAAACAAGCGATAATTGGGCTGACAATGAACCGGAAATTTTCAAAGCTGCGTTTCAATAAGGAAGAAATGGGGGCTGGCAATAAACTGCGCTAATGATAATAGCTATCATATCCCCTGTTCCACTCGCGATTGCGTTCCTGGTACACCTCGCGCCCGGCCTTCACGTGCAAGTGCGGATCGGCATTACAGACATGGCATCGATTGTGCAGCTCGGTCATTACATAGCAGCCGGCGCAGTAGATCGTAGAGCAGGAAACAATTACGATTTTGTTGAAATCTTCGTACGTATCATCGACCTTCTGCTGGCAGCGGCCACAGTTCGATGTTCTGTACCAAATGTCGTGCAGGTTGGCCTTGATCTTCTCGAACGCGGCGAACACCTTGTTACAGTCTTGCCGGTATTCGGTCACCAACGTTCCAAGCGGTGAATCCGGTCCAAGAAGTTCCTCCTCACAGTTCCGGCCATGGAGCCCTCGCGGTTCCTGAAATTAAATAAAAAAAATGCAATTTATTAGGAAGCAGAAAAATGCGAAGGTGCTTCCGTCTTAGCGAGGGAGCAATTTTTTAACGGGGGAGCAAGACAAATTTTTTTTTGAGTTGAGCTTATGCCCGCATCGTAAGGAATTAAACCATGCGTGAATATTGTTTTTGGTAGTTTCCGTTTGCTAAAACATTTTTATGCTTTATACTTTATAACGTACACACTTTGATAGAACGTCTTAAAAAGCTCAAGCATTTGACCAGTTTTAGACATTTCTCATACGATTTTAAGCCTTTAGAACTTTATTTAACATGTTTCGATATTAAAAACATTGTGTGCTATAATAATTGTCCAAGTTTAATAAATGCGCCACTAAACCGACAGCAAAAGAATCATGCCTTGCTCCCCGCCAACACGGAATCACCAATGCGACTACCCCAAGAAAATCTTAGAAAAACCAACCTTTTCCTTGGACCCGCAGGCGTTGCATGCGAACTTCCAGTACGCCAAGACTTGCGGAGGACCATCAGTGAACGGCTTCTTACATTCCGGACACCCGAGCGGCTTCAGCGGGCCCAGGGCCACCCATCCGACGGGGTTCTTCACGATATCAGGCTGCTCGAGCAGGGTCTCGAGGAATTTCAGCCGCTTCGCGTCGGTCAAATTGCCCGGGGCCAGACACAGGCGGCAACACACGATTCCAAGTTCAGCATCAAACATCGGCGCACGTCGACGACCGGCTCTATCAAACGGTCGCGAGCATTTCGGGCAGTTGAAGCACTCGAGCAGCATCCCTGGAATTTGAATTGTTAGCAATAAACAATCGGAACGGATAGTGTTTTGAAAACGAAACTTAGCGAAGGATAAAGAAACTTTCTTTCTCGAACGCTTTCATCCTATTCAAAGATGAAAATTTTCAGTTTTGGCGCCAATCTCCCACCATCAAAAATTCAACAATTTTTTTTACGTTTATAAACTAAAAGATCGACGGAACAATGGACACAAAAAGAAAAGAAGAAATGCCGCGTCAGACAAATAAAATGGAAACCGCCAGTGAAAAAGGCACCTGAATGAGCTTTACGAAATTCGGAACATCCAACGAAGTTACCACGAAAATTCTCACATTCCCTTTTCCGAAAATTAATAGATTCGGTGTAGAACAACGCCTGATAAAGAGTTTATTCAATAAAAATCGTAAAAACAGGAAGAAAATGGGTCTATACAACCAATTTCTCCTCCCAAAATCCCTCAAATTGGTTCATGAAACCGAGGATCGACTTGTCAATGATGTAAAATTCCGGGGGCAACAAGTCAGCGTGGGAAAGGGTTAGGCCAGAAGGTAGTTGGAAGAAACGGATCATGAAATACTCATTCCAGATATTGTGGAGGATAATTTGCGGGTATTCCTGGCCCTCGATCTCGTCTAGGTATACAGTTTTGATGCGAGGATCGGCCGCGATGTCCTGAAAAAGTGCTAAGGATGTTTTTTTATTTGACAGTTCACATTTCTTATGTAATTTTGGGGCTTAATTTAATAGTATACTAGTTATTTAACAATTTCTTGCCTTAATGTAACGCCCAGTAGATGGGGTGTCGTCTGCTTCGTGCAAAATCGCCTTCCAGCAATCATAGGTGTATCTGGTCCCCGGCTTCTGGGATATCATCTATAAATTTTGAATTTTTTTGAGGAATTTCTCTAAAGAAAGCAGCCAGTTTCCTCCAGAGATCAAAATTGTATTTTATTTTTCGGTTTTTTTAGAAACTTACTGTCTTGCCAGCCATCTCTCCGGGGCGACATGAGATTCCTGGTGGCGGTGCGGGGCGATCCATCTGAAAAAAGCTCAGGATGAACCAGTTTTTGAGCGGCATTTTTAAGTGAGATCACATATTGCGCTAAAAGACTCACCACCCGGAGCCCCGCCCCCAATACGGCTGTCGCAAGAAAGCCGGGGATGCCGGCGGCCGTGATCAGGGTGGCTGAGAGGGTCCCTGAGGTTCCGCCTGCAAATAAAATTTATTAAAAGCAACGTTGAAAAATTTGGTAGATAAAATTCTAACGTGGTTTTTTTGACCGAAACGCACCCGATAAAGCACCATAAACAGCCGTCCCGACCGTCGACATCCCGGCACCAACGTTTCCGGTCAAGAATGGAGCAAAAACAGCGCCTGCTCCGGCGCTGACAAGGCCGGAAGCGAGTGTCTAGAATGCTTTTGTTCATCGACTTTGAAAAAAACCTACAATGCTCGATGCGCCCTTTCCCACGGTGACCGGAAGTACATTCGAGGCAAGCACCGAACCGATCAAATTGCCCGCACAAGTCCCGATCTGCAAGGGCGGACTAGTAACGGTCCCCAGCGCCAGAACCATCTGAAGTATCGTTAATCCAGCAAAATACTTGAGAAAATATGAAATACTACGGTTTGCAATAACAAACTTCGGCAAGGAAACGAAAAATATCGAAATGATCTTTATTGCACAAGAAATGGAGATGTATCGTGAAAGTTAAAGCTGCGTGAGGTTTCTCGAAGACTAAGCGCGGGCGATTTCATGGCAGCTCCCTGGCCGCGCATCCAAGAATGGCCCAACCGATGGGACCTGTCAGCGTGCCGGCGAGTAGTCCGGCTCCAGCGGTGCCCCCTAGACCGCCGCTCACGGCGCCTTAAAAAATTGTGTAGTGTGATATAATTATGATTGAAAGGATATTTAAGATGTTCTAAACCAATAAAACCGACCGCAAATAGTCAATTAAAAACGTACCAGCAGTCCCAGCAGCTCCGATCGCCCCCGCTGTCGCACTTCCGGTTGCAGCGACCCCAGCTGCTGTGATGGCACCAGCACCGGCACCCGTAGCAGCTCCTGAATGGTTTCTGTTTTTGGACTAGAACTAAGATGGTTGGGCGAGGCGAGCCTCCATGAATAAAAAAGGCTTTTCAGTCGTCACTAGGTGTCGAAAATGGATACCTGCTGCAGTAGCGGCAGCGGCACTCCCCGCCATCCCAGCCGCTGCGGTTCCTGTTCCAAAGCCGGCTCCGGCGCCTCAAAATAGCTTATAGTATATAAAAAAGGGTTAATAAATTAATTAATAACAATAGAACCCAAGACAATTCCAAACTTAAAAGGAACCTACCAGCAGCAACGGCCGGTGCGGCAGCGCCAGCGGTGGCAATCACGGCTACGGTTGCAACGACAGCGGCGCCCATTCTAGGGTTCGAACGGTCTGAAAGAGTGTTATATTCCCACAATGAAAATCCTAAGCACAACACGACACACTGTAGTATAAATAGAATATTTTCCATAGTTAGGCAGGGTAAAAAATTTCTGTCTTAAAAATTCCAAAATTCAAAGTAAAAGGAAAATTTAAAATATTTGAGGCTGAATGGCGAACTCACTGATCCACCGACCTTATGTAGATCCGTAAAACACGTCGCAACATATTTTTGGCGAAAAATGGAACAGGGAAGGAATTGGTTCCGCAACAGTTAGCCGCCTTTGTTTACGTCAGGGAATGAGGCCGGCGGAGGGCCGAATTTCGCTGGTGGATCCATTGCCTATACGTATAGCGGCCTCAAAACTGATCTACGCCATTTTACAGGCACAAAAGAGTATTTCTGGCGCGGGATGCTAACGTTTTATTGTGTTCTCGGCAAAGGCTGCAAAAATTAAAAGAACAGTGGCTTTGAGAGGATTTTTCAGATAGAAAAACGTGTTCTCACACCGTTTTAATTAGTTTTTTTTTGTTTCTTAGTCTTCAGATTGCTTCTTCGATGAGGCTCCGAGGAACAGCCAAATTTCTTCTTAAAGGACCGGTTTTCGCTGAAAATAGGGTTATCTCACACACTGAGCATAAAAAGAATCAAGGGTCGTATCAGCTTAAATCTCAATGCAAAAGGTCAAAATTTGGAAACTGACTCGCTGATGCTGATGATCATGATGAGGAACCCCTTTTATAGACCACATCTTGTGCTGCAACCCAATTCTGCCCTTGAGTTTGGCCAACGAAAAATGAATTGCGCTCGATCTCTGGGAGGTCGCCTGACCATGTGAATCGCCATCAAGGGATTGGGCCAATCCATGGCAGCATCAAATTTTCGCGAAAGTATTTTTTTTTGGGCCAGAAAATGAAGGTCCATCTTCTTGTCGCCGCAGTATGAACAAAGCACAATTTCGATGCGATACGATTCCGATACACAACTATTGATAAAGAAAGCGTATAGGATACGATTCCCCCAATTTTAATACGTATTGGCGCGGGTTTGGGGGCGTTTTACCGCATAGATTTCGATTTAACGAAATCTATGGTTTAGGTTTTTCGTGCGTATTTGTGGCTTTCTCTTTCTCTCTCCCTCTCTCACTTTATGTTTCGCCATCTTTTCTGTGTTGGCTCCCTCGGTTCATTCATCTCATTTTTTGCGCCACCTTTCTGGGTATTTGTTTATTAGCTTCGTAAGTCTAGGTTTTTACCTTTTCAGCTTTCTGAGGCCATTCTCCCAACCTTCTCAACTATACGAATCTGTCCCCGTTTCCTTTCGGTCCCCAAAAATCAACTTATCGATCGTTTCACCACTGCATTGTAGCCCTTTTTTAATTTCCATCCAAAAGGGATTCCCAGGGGTTTTTATTAGCCAGGCAGGAGAGGACCTGCCTTCAGTTACGCCACAAAAAATACCCCTGGGCCGTTGCCAGGGGCTACGAACTACATAGAAGGAGAGCCAGTCCTAGGAAGTCATATTCGGATTCTGAAAACGCTTGAATTTATGAAAGTCGCTTTATTTTTAACCGTTTAGTTTTGGTTCGAGTTCGGCTTCAATTTGGCTACATTAAATTTTCTGAAATTCGCCGAGTCATCTAGAATCTTTAAGTTGCTCAGATTCAAAATAGAAATTTGATTTTTGGCTTTGTTTGGTCGTTTGATATTCTTTCAAATTTGTGCGATTTAAAGATTAAACTCTGTTTTCTTTCAGGGATGGACCCGCTGGAGCTACTTCCAAAAGAAGTCGTGGAAAATATTGTTATCTGGCTCCGAGAAAGCGATTGGGCTAGGGTGAAGCTGCTGAATAAAAATTGGTAAGCAGTATAATTTTGCATAAACTTATGAAAACGACTATCAAAATTTGAAATCAAAACATAAGTCTCAAAGATTGGGACTTGGACCGCAACGGCATTAATTCTTCAAAAATCGCCAACTTTTAGGCATCGCTTCACGCGTCAACACGTGAAAAAGTCTCATAATGAACTCGTCTGCGCCACGGATTATTCATGGTTTGTATTGACAGTATTTTTCCTAAAAAAGCGGTTTTAGGGACTGTGTGGCTGTCCCCGGGATCTCCGGCAACCTGCACTCGAACCCGATGGCCTACTCGCCATTCTCGAACTGTATCTACAGCTACGGGACATCGATCGGGCAGGGTGGCGTTGACAGCTGGAACATGAATGTGTTTGATACGGTAGGGTTTTTGAAAAATTTGAAACAAAAACAGAGGAAACGCCAGGGAATTGAGTGACGAAGGCAATTAGTAGCTGAAAAAATGCGATGCCTCTGCCCTAATGAGCTCACGTGAAAATCTGACTGCCGTAATATTCCCAGAGGACAATTCTGTGGCATTTAACGATACTGTATGTAATCAACTTTTTATGGATTCCTACGATGACAAAAATTACTTTTTAGAAAGAAAGTCCTCTTTGAAAATAAAGATACCGCTAGGGAATTGAGAAAAGGAAAACCTTTGCGCTAATGAGCTCAAATGAAAACCGTTTAATTCTACTGACGTAACATTCCCAAGGGACAACTCCCAAGATTTTCGGATACTGTATGTAGTATACTTTTTAAAGATTCCGAACATTCCCAAAATTCATCTTCGGAAAGACGTTCAAAAGAAAAGAAAAGAAAAAGAGACATTTCTTTTTTTTAAACGTTTACCTAAGAAAACTTTCGGTCTTTTTTTTCAGCACATCGGCCTCTGGCAACGACAGCCATTGCCTTGGGTACCAACCGGCTCCCGACCGGAAAAAGGCAGCAAACCGTCGTATTGGAAAGATGGGAAACTGGTGTTCTTTGGCGGTCAGCACGGCGGCAGAATGGCGGCTCTACAGTCAAATGTGGCCGCTGCTCACATTTACCACGAAAATGCGGAAGGGGATCGATGGGAAGCGGTGAGTTATTTAAGAGAAAGAAATTCCTGCCCAAAATTCAAGTAAGAGCGGTAGCCGTGAAAGCCAATGCTCTAATTTAAGCAACAGTAAAATTTCAGATCGTGGCGGGCCCCTTGGACCAAGCTGCTCCCACTTTGCAAGTTCATGCCCAGATCATCGTCCAGGATCACTTGGTGCTGATGTCAGGTATGTTGCAGCAAGAGTCATATCAGCTCTTTGTGCCCGAGGCAATTGATAACGTAATCGGTTTCGTATCGTAAGTGCGCTGAATTTTTCACGCTAAGGTGTGATATAGTTGTTACATTGCAGGGTATAAACGAGGTGAGCCTCCGTCCCCAAATCAGGACGTCTACCTCCTGCGGCTTGAGCGTAATCCGTGTTGGCGAAAACCGGTAATAGCTGGGTTAGTCTTAAATTTCTCATTATAAGCTCGAATAGCAGGCTTTATTTTTTGGACCAATTCGGAAGTACTTACCGCAACCCATGAGTTTAGGACGCCACCGGATTCTTCCATCCTCTCTACGTTCATCCCTCTAAAACCCGGACAACTGCTTCTAATTGGCGGACAGAACGGAGCAGTCACCGATGCGAGACAGGTATAAAATAACTCGTTTTATAGCTTATTTATACCCTATTTTCAGTCCCACAAACTGGCCCACATCCTCCATTATTCGCTAGACGACCTCGAATTCCAGTGGCGCTGGGAGCAGTGCCCGGTGAGTTGTTGGCCCTGATTTTTTACATTACCGTATTGGAAAACTCCCGTAGGATATAAAAAACTGCGTTCAGTTATCTGGCCCCAAAGAATTTAAAATGCGAAAATTTCAGCTTAGCGGCCTGCCCATAACAACGGTGATGAACATCGACTGGGCCAAAGATCGAGACGAGAAACTGAGAATCTTTGCGATCGGATTTTCAACGCGGCTTCAACGAAGCGAAATGTTTGGTCATCTCCGCTTTCTATTCCCAGCTTTAGCATTGACGACCACTACTCGGAGATTCAAAAACTACTGTTTTCCATAGCTGACGAGGCTATGACCGAAATTTCGGCGCTTTTGTATGAATGGTAGTTAATTTGAGCGATTTCCACCTTTTTGCTAACGCTAGGAAAGACCGAATCGACGACTACGAGTCGAAACGGGGTGGCGAGGAACGCATCGCACCTGTGGATATGGAAATGGTGAATTAGCTTGCTTTGCTTGGGCCAACTTTCAAAGTGAAATTCCCGAACATTTTGAAGAAGATGAGATACAAATTCGTAGTATATCGTATTAAGCAGAAGTTTTTTTAGTTCGATCTGCACCGTGTCATTCTCCGCCGCCACGACCTGGCACTAGAGATCCAAGGACTGCAGAGGATGCTCTATAAAGTACACTACGCCGCTAACCAGCCAGACGATAGAAGAGTCGATATCGCTGGGGTTGCCACTTCAGCACCCTTAATGGTTGGTATTTTTTGTTAGAATGGGTAATAGACTATTTATTAACCACTAACATCCCCCAAAAACCAAATAGTAAGTGAGGATCAATCAATACATCTTCCAGATCAAATTCCTCCGGCCGGAACAGGACACTACACTTGAGCCGGCCGATCGTATGGATGTTTTGGAGACGATTATGGCAAGGGCTCGGCTGCGAGGTAAGCAGTTTTTAAAATCCCTTAATGAAGATTTGAGGCCCATTAATGATCAATTCTAATGGGCGCAGACCCAAAAAGCAAGAAATGACAATTATTGGCTAGTACCACAAGCTCAAACAGATCAAAAAATTATAGTAGTCGGCGCCGCAGGGTCCAAAAAACCGTAACCAAGCGAAAAATTTGAAAAAAATATAGTAGCTAAATACGTGGCAAAAGTTAAAGAAATAATTTTAGTCCTCCGCTTCTACGAGCCCCACCTCCTACCATCCCATCAAAACCCGGCCGCTGGCCTGTTCCGAGTTGGCCAGCGACGCTATGTACTGTACACGGCTGATTTGACGTGCTCTGATGATGCCATTACCAAAATAGAGTATGGGGAAAATTTTGGACCTTGATTACCCTTTTTTCAGCTTCGAAGAGCATCGTGAATGGTACGGTGCCTGCCCAAAGTTGAGCCAGAAGCCGGCGGTGATTGCGGGCAATGGTGGGTGTTTTTGAAGAGAGCAGGCTAGCAGAGACCCTTGTAGAACTGGGCCCACTCGAATAAGATTTTAGGTGTGAAAACAATTATTTTTCGGGTGTAAAAAATATTTTTCAGGCCAGCTCTTCGTGGACCCGGGCGTCGGCCGAGGTAGTTACACCCTGACTCCGAAAATCCCGTACAAACCCTAAACTATCGGTATTTCTGAATGTATATAGTTTTCTAATTTACATATATTTGGAGTCTTTGTAGAAACATTCCATTTTTTCAGCTTGCCATATCGCTAATTTAATCGTTCGTATTTATCGGTTTTGATTAGCAGTCAATTTTGGTTGTATCTAATATCTTAATCGTCTACATTTTCTCTCAGAAACCGGCAATCCTGGCGTAATCAGTATCCTAGTTACCCATTTGATCTCTGATTAATTTTTGAATTTAGAAAAACCCCCTCTTTGTTTTTATCTGATATAGTGTTTTTGTTCATATGTTAGTCAGGAAAAAGATGATTTGATTGTAAGTAGGCTTATTTAGCAATACCTGAGCAACTGATGTAGATATTATATAATCCGTTTCAATGCTAAATATTGTAGAGTGGCTTGTAATAAACTATTGGCAATATCATGTTTTCTCATCGCTTTTTGGAGTGCACACGGCCAAACGATCGTCGGTGGGGCGGCCTGTGTTGCAGCGGCAGCTACTGAAATCAGTAATTGAAAATGGTTACCTTTTAACATGAAACGACAGTAATATACAGTATTACCGTACATGATGGGCCAATTAAAGCACAATTCGTAGGTAAGCGCCGGATAGGGCTTTTAGTTACACCATTCGAAAGCCCACGACGAATTTCCAAAAATCTTCAAAATTGATTTTTTATTTTTTATTTATATCAGTACCGAAATAGACTAATTGATTAATCGCTTAATTTTACTCGCACCAGTTCTGATAGGCAACCGCTAACCAAAAAAAATGGCTGTTTCGAAATGGTAAGGTGGGCGAACCCTTTATATTGGGGTCACCCAAAATGGCGCGCGTTCGGTTGTGACATCTGCCTTATCATAAATTTTGAACGCAATAATAACACACACAACGTTACCAGTTGGTCAACGAATACGACTCTAACTTTCCGCTCTAATGCCTCCAATTATCTATTTTTCGTGACCATGTCACAAGCTTTTCAATCTGCCGCTAACATCATCGTGGCTGGTGGTAGCTTACATCATTTTTATTTTTATTCTTTTAATTCCTTTAAACATAGGCCTATCGCCATTTCCGTCTTCTAAACGGCCATTAAACTCTAAAAATAATTTTTGCGCTTTCAAGACCACGCCGCTCCACTAATTCGGCCATCGTCTTTCACATGGCATCGAAAAAACGGGGTCGAACAAAATGTGACAAGCCATACCGGGGACTGTTCGGCTGACTCGCGGATGGCCTTTTTAAACGCTTTCGCAATTTATGGCCCTCATAAATTCTCAGAACGCTTACATCTCCGCTGCTTCAACCAATAGTCAACAATTCCAGATGCTTCTCGAGTGCTTCAACTGCCCGAAATGCCTGCGCCCGTACGACCTTCGCCAACTGCTGCGTACACCCGTGCACGAGACCGGCAGGTCGCTGGCCTGCCAAATGTGCAGCTACCCGAATCCATGCTATTTGCCCGTCAACTCCTGGCTGTGGCAGCGATTGAATCAACCGAATGTCAAGAGGACCAAAGAGGGTTGGGTGGCGCTTGGTCGGCTGCTGCCGGGGCCCCTCGGAGCCCACCCGATCGCGACGACACTCATTGCCGCAACTTACGATAATTACGTGCAAGCCGTGCAGGAGGCTGTCATGAAAGTTGAGGAAAGTTTGAAGAATGAGCTGACCTTGGACTCGAAGTGTACTCGGTGCGAAAAGTCACTAGGAGCGGTGAAGAACAGGCTGGTCATCTCCTGCTCTAGCGTACTTTGTCCGGAGTGTTACTATGGGACGGAGATGCACAATGATTGTCATTTATGCGGTGAATCGCTTCGTCTGCATCTGAAGCCGGGAAAGGAACTGCTTGAAAAGGCAGAAGGCGAAAGGATCGCAAGTGAAAGCGCAAAGGATTATGGATGCCAAGATATCACGGTAGCGATTGGATCTAACCCGTCTTCCGGTCAAAATGAGCCAACCTCAAATGACAAACCCGGAAAAGTTGCTGGGAATGGAAACGGAAATCACCCATCCGATTGGACATTAATTTGAAAAGCCGACCAGCTAAAAGAAGAAGCCACTGATTTATTTGCTCAGCTGTTTTCGTTGATAAAGAATTATACCCGCAAATGTGAAAGTTACACTGAATATTTTGCTCGCACGAAAAAAATGTGAATTGAATACAAACTCAGATTCGTTTGCATAGAAAACCGTTCATGGCGCTTATCCCGTTTTAGATACTCGCAACTTCTTTTTACGAAAGGTTTGAAATTACCTTGGATTGAAAATTTGCGTTTACGAGTGACTCTTGCCTTCATGCGTCTCACAAATTGAGAGGCAACCGTTCGTTCAAATCTCAAATCAAGAGAGGGATACGTTCAAATTTCAAACGAGGGCGCACTATCCGCATCCCGCGTTTGATATAATGCATTAATAAAAATGGCGGGAGTATCGGTGACCTCTGCTTGGATCAAAAGTGTAGAACCGAGCAAGGTCAACAACCCATTCGTATTGGCTTTCCACCAAAGGACTGACTTTCATTTCCCTCATTCCCAATCTGCGCTCCTTCCCAAGCTTCCCTCATTTCTAAGCTTCATCTTGACTCTACAGGGTGAGGCATATATATGGCAACACCCCCAGACCATATTAATTTGCCTGTTATCGAAAAACTAATTATTTTTTTCGGGAGATTGGATGTTTCCCATAAACGAGCTAAATTTTTTTTCTGCAAGAGACAAATGAAAACGATTGCAAAATTTTTAATTTTTGATATATAGTAACGGGAAGTTTAACCATTTTGGCGAAAAAGCGGGGTGTCGGCACGCTGCTCCTAGAACCCCGGATATTGGTAGCCCTGCTACAGGGTTTTGTATTTAAGTTTAGTTTGATCTTATTTATTCTAACCAAAATTCTTTTAGTCGGAAACTGGCGAGGGAATTTTGCTATATTCAAAAAACGCGCGCTTACCCACCCCTGACCACCTTTACGTTGACCACTAAAAATTAATTATAAAATGCCTGTCAATTGTATTGTTTTATCTAAGCAATTTTTTTAATTGTAGGCATCGGATTGAACCAATTCCAGATGTTGAAACCAAGCAATTCAACAATTAAAGATCAAAAAAAGGCAATTTTACTTTTTTTACTATGATTTTGGGGCTACCCGAGAACAATTCTAAAATTCCTGCCTACTTAAAGGAAATGAATTGTTTTAATTACCTTTATCTGTCACGACTAGGTGGTACACATATTTTTAGGGGTCATTCGTGCCCAAAACGACGTTTCTGAACCATGCTGAAATTGGCCTCCAAGGGGTTCCGTGCCAGCGCCACCCTTACGACGCACAGTTTTTGCTTGAGAACAAAAGTTTGTAGGGTTGCGGCGTTCTAATATTTTAAGAGTGGTTACAGGAAACTAGTGGCTATATTTCAGCAAATTATTAAAGCCCAGCCAGCTTTCTTCATTTTTTGAGAGAGCCGAGAAAGTGTTGCCATATATATGCCTCACCCTGTAATACCAATCTCAAAAAATCTCTACGTCCTCGGCTCTTCGATCTGATGTTTAAAAATAGGCTTCTCTAGCCTTCTCGATTCTGATTTTAATATAGTTCTAAGCGGTTACTTTCATAATGTCAAAAACCATGAGGTCGAAGTTCTTATGTCAAAATTTGTAATATTGACTTTCATAATGTCGAAAAGTTATGTTGGCGAAATTGCAGCATATCAAAATTTCTTCATGTTGAAATTTGCATAAGCGAATTTCTGGACAATTCCCCGATTCTTAAAAAAATTGCCGACATTCTAGTTTCGACGTTATGACATTTCGACATTGTAAATTTCGGCATTATGATAGCAGATCTTTCTCAGCTGGTGACCACATTTTTATGACCTTTCTTTTAGTCGCGGTGCTAGTTTCATTCTAAAGCACCTTTTCCAGATGCTCCTCAGCTGCTTCAACTGCCCGAAGTGCTTGCAGCCCTACGATCGTGCAGGGCTTTTTCGAGTCCCGATGGTCGATAACGGAACGGTTTTCACGTGCGCGTTGTGCAGTGATCCGACGCACTGCCTAGTGCCGTTCACTTTCGTGAATGATTTACTTGAACAGCCAAATATTAAGAGGACTAGTGATGGATGGATCGCCGTTGGGCCCTTAGAGTCGAAATGGAAATGTCGACGGTGTGTCTACCGCCCCGGTGACGAGCTGATACTGTACCAGGGGACAATTCATAATTCCTATTGCTCGAACACTGGCTACCGCTACTATCAGGTTGGATAATAAGTTCGGTCACAATTTTTTGGAATCGCTTGTTAAAGCTGCAGACGTGCCCAAATTAATAGTGGGATATATGGTTTGATAGGTCTCCTTGAGCTCTACCCTGGGTAGACCCTCCTCGCACCCAAAAATTGAGAGTCGCCGAGATAGAGCTTCGAGAAGTTTTCCGCAAAAACGTACCAAACCTATTTTGCAAGCTATCTCTGCATAGAGGAATTTGCATGCGATACCTTCAACACCAATCGATAGCTTTCGAGGAATAGATATCAATAGATGTTGAGATCATCAAGAATTGGACGACGGATGGCCGAGATACGACCCCTTGAAATTTGGCTCATTCCTTAGAACTTTTCCCAAAATCCCATACATTTGGTCAAAATGCGCTCGGTTCTTTTGAAAATCAAACGGTCAGTTTTGGCTGCGGGCTATCAAATGTATGGGATTTCGGGAAAAGTTCTAAGAAATGGGCCAAATTTCAAGGTCGTATCTCGGCCATCCGATGTAACTCTCGGGCCTGTGTCTCGAAGCCCATCAGTTTTTGGATCAGTTGAGGGTCCTCCCAGAATAGAGTGTTGTGAGACCTATCAATCCATACCTCATACTCCAGAATTGGAAACATCTGCGATTTTAACGAGCTATTTCAAAAAATTGTGACAGAACTTAGTATCCAACCTGATATAATGGAAGTTTTTGTCTATTAATTAAATTTGAAACCGTCTTTTCAGTGCTGCGGGAAGGAGTCGTGTTCCAATAGTCAGCCGGTCACGTATAAATGCTCAAGGCGACTGGCCACCGTCTATCAGAACTATGTTCAGAAGGTGGCCAATGCCGTCCAAAGGATCGAAGAGAGCTTGAAGACAGAACTGACCTTGGACCCCACATGTACTCGATGCGAAAAATCACTCGGACCAGTAAAGAACAGACTGGTTATCTCATGCTCAAGCGTGCTCTGCCCTGAATGCTACTACACAATGGACATGCAGAATGATTGCCATATTTGCCGGGAGTCTCTATATTTGCATCGGGAGCCGGGCCGAAAGTTGCTCGAGGAGGTGGAAGCGGAAAAAGCCAAGAAATCAGCCGTGTCCGATGTGGAGTCCGAAGAATACGGAGAAATCATCAATGTAAATGACTGCCAGGACGCCGTCAATTTCGTCGACGTCACCTCAAAGAAATTGGAAAGGTGCCAAGATCCATCTGTGACTGAGTTATGGAGGCTGGAAAAGCTGAGCATGAACGATGAGTGCGGCACCTATCCGCTTCGTCAACTGGCAAGACTCGAATCCGCAATTGGCGCAATGTGAACGAGCCGTTCTCCTCGGATGAAGCGTACGAATACGATGATGGCGATGACTAGTAAATCGGATCCTTTATAAATTTATTTGACTCTAACATAATTATCTATACTTTATTTCAACTTTTTAATTTTTAGAATAAATATTGTTGTATCTAACGATTAAAGAATGACACTCACAAACATTGAAATACCGGGCCAAAAGTACGCTGTTTTTTTGAAGAATCAAGGTGGTTTCAAGAACAATTTTTTGTATTTAATTTTACAAGAATTACAATTTTTGTCGCGGAATGCAGAATTCTTGACCACACGAATTAGTCGAACTGCAGCAATTAGTCAATTTCTCAGTGGCATTGATTGTTGGTTTTTGGGAAAAATTTGAACCTGATCTGAATTTTCGATCTGTAACCTTGAGGTGTTTTATCCAATTTTATGACAAATTCTCGCACAAAAATCTTTCTCACCCACACAGAAATCACTATACAAACCTCACACCACCTTTCGTTAACAAATATAAAGCTGGTTTTCGCTTTAATGAAGCCAGTTTTAGGCCATTTCCGCTACACAACTCCGTACGCTTTCTGTCACTGCCGCTTGAATGACGGTAATAATCGATGATGTGGATTTTCGTGATCAGCCCTTTCTATGCATATTACGCACCAATACTCAATACGCCTCATGCCACCGGTCTCTTGGAAGAATCTTAATAATTGCAGAAACGATTTTCGTCGTTATTAACAAATCGTTGATTTTTAAGTTATTTAAAGTCCGTTTCGAAGCTTTTTTAAGCCCGTGAAAGTTTGAAAATTTGGGTCAACCCCTCCCAGCAGTAGCTCACCTGAGCAAAATGGACCATTTGCCTCTCACAGAGTGGAGACGCGAATTAGCTGGGAAAGTTGTTTTAACGTGATTGATGAGGGTTGGCCCTGAGGATTGGCGGGGGGAGAACAGGAGATTAATTGGGCCAACGGATGGACACGGCTGTTTCTTCGGACCCGAGGGGACTCGGATATCACCAGCTGATAGCCCGGACCCAATTGGCCAACCCGACGGACAAACAGACATCACCCCGGCACAAACAAATTGCCTCTCCACTGGCGGAGGCAACCGAAAAAAGGATGATGGCCATTTGTCGGGAGAACCGGGGAGCTGGATCAGTTATCTGAGGTTTTGGGGGTATACTGTAGTCGGAGTAGTACTGTATATTTTGAGCAAATTTAATCAACCGTGATCAAAAATTAATCAGCATCTTTTGTCAATTTTGGCTCGGTATGGCAGCTCGTATTCTTTGCCAAATTGCGAAAGAATACTTGCTAGTCTACCCAAAGTCGAGCCAGCCTTGCTCAAATTCTGGTAGGTTCTGTTGGCTAGTAAAGCGTGCTTTAACAGCATAAGGTAAACTCGTGGTAGAATAAACTTTCGAGCAATGGTAAAACGGGGTTGCGCACGGCGGGAGTCGAACCAGCGATGGCATAGAGCAAGAAATTCCTTTGAAATTGCTACACTGCCGATCTCAAGTCTTACAAAAACCGCTTTTGAGTGGCAAAGCCGGATTTTAATTTGATGTAGGCTTTGTGTTACCAGGTATTGATAAACAATACCCGTTAAACACCATCTAATTCAATGCTTTTAATGCAAATTTATAACTAAACCGTATCGATTGGTCGGCGGGGCTTTTTTCAGGGATTAGAGGATCATCGTAGCCTCATCACAAGTAATTTAATAATCTTTATAAGAAAAAACTCGATTTGAAGAGAAAAAGTTATCTAAAACCCCAATAAAATTTGAAAATTTAAAATTTTGCTTAACATGGTGGTTGTGGGCCGAAACATCAATATTTATTCTATTTTTAAAAAAATTTGCGCCGTCCCGACGTTTAAGAATGGTGAATAAAACTCGAAACACTTTTCCTTTTTCTTCTTTATTTTGTCTATATCTATATTATCTATATTCGCAAAATCGGAGTCCGCAGAAAAATGTTAATGCAGTCCATCTTACCCATTTAAAAAAAAATGCTTTTTTAAATAACCGAAATCAAAGCTTTTTGGCATGCTTCTTGGTTTAAATTTTTAGCATCCCCTATTACCAAAAGCGATCACTTTCCCAAAAGATCCCAACGCCCCTCCAGCCTTGGGGCCCAAATTCCACAGAACAAGCCCATTAGGCGTTGATTTGCTTTTGGGGAGGGCCAATGAAACGGGGTGCTAAGCAAACTTTAAACTGAAAGGAAAAGGAGCAAGAGAAGGAGGAGGACGATTGGATGGTGATGAATTGGGCAAATGGGTCTCATATCTCACTTTCCCTCTAATGGCCCGCAATTAGCCAGTCGATCAGCACTGCACAGCGTCTGCTTCGGTGCTTTTTGAAAAAGTTGCCGACGTTTGCTTTGGGGGTTGGGGCCTAATGATTGTGAGAATTTATAGGGAAAGACCTTTCCGGCTTGGAAAGCTTACCGGCCAAAATTACTTTCTTTCTTTTCCGAAAGTCGGTAAAAATACAGTAAGAACCGGGTTCCGAGAAGCACCGTTTTTTCAATTTATTACATCTTAAAATCGGTTACGGCAGGATTCTAACCAAAAAAGTAGGGGTGTTCAACGGCTCTTGGATTTTTAGGACGAAAACTTGCTGATTCAAAACGACAAAAAAACAATTCAAAGCCCTTGAAAGCGTTTGTTCGATTAACGTACTTCGGAAAATGATCTGAAAAGTCTTTAATTTTATTACATGCCAGCCTGAATCATGGCAGTCCTTATAAATGTTCCTTTTTCGACACCGTACACTTTGCTGCGGCCGAATCCGTAAAACATAATACCGTAAAACACGGTTTTATTGCGTATAAAAAAGTAGAAAAAGACCTATTTTAACTTCTCCACAACGATCCTAGAGGCTAAAGTTTTCTTCCTCTGCTTTTGAGTCCCCGTTTTCTCTACTCCAAATGTTTGTTTAATCCGTGACCCTTATTGTGCCCATCCAGTTGGGGTGGATGGGTGAGTTTTATGACCCGTCGGCTCGTTTATTCGCCAATAATTCATAGTGGTGGGCCCTAGTGGTCAGGGGCCAACTGCCCTCTCTCTCCTCTACCACCACCACCACCTACAATACGGAGTGACTCCGCGCGACAACTGTTGACGCTGTCCACACACTATTGAGGAATAGACATTGATGGGTCCAAGAAGCCGCGTGTCAGCCGTGTATTCAAAAAAATTTCGGAGTCATTTAAAATCTGGTTCATGACTACGGTAGCCGTGAAAAACCGTTTTTCAGTCTCGCCATGCAATCCGATTCTGAACGGGGTAAGCCTTTGTAGCGCGGCCGCGTTGCATGCCACCCTCGCGGTTAAGCCAAAGACAATCCAAATGATTCCATCGTCGGGCCCTACGCACGCTGTTAAAGGGACCGGCCGGGCATGACTATAGACTCCGCTGGAGTACTGTAGACTCATCCGACGCGTAGAGCCCTGTTCCATCACGTAACTGATTGCGCTGTGACGATGTGAGCGTGGAGTTGCGTGTCGCGGCAGCGATCAAATCCGTTGAAAGACGGTGTCAGCAGGTTTATACTTATTCTTTCCTTGTACGCCCCTTTTAAGGGACTACGAAATGTAATCGTCTTTCTGTTATCTGGGCAGGCCCGTAGCGGAACCGAAATTTCGGGCCCAAAAATTTTGGCGACCTCCCCCGGTCGCCAATTTTAAAACTTCCAAAAATCGCCTCAATAACAGCGCCGCAGGCAAAAAAAATAGCAAAAAAAGCGTTCGCTACACTCAAATTTATGTGAAAACGGGGCAGAAAACGCGCCGCAGGCGAAAATTTTTTATGAACAATTGATTCACCAATGAAAAACCAGCGCAGCAGGCAAAAATTTTTGAAAAAATAGGCTTCACATACGTAAAAACTGTTTGAGAAACGGTAATAAACAGCGCCGCAGGCAGAAAAATTTTTGTAACTAAAAATCGAAGGGTCCCCTTTGAATTTTTCGACCTCGACGATCTCGGGGGGCAGGCCCCGGGCCCCCTCCTACGGGCCTGTATCTGGGTGTCGACAGCTCCTATGACACAAGCTAAAGTGAGTTCGAGCTCATTTGAGGTGTTCCTTCCAAGGTTGGCTCATCGAAATGACCGAGCAGCTTATAGGCTTGCCTTTGGCGGATCGGCTGATTTGAGACTGCTGCTGAGATGACTCTTGCTCTTCTAATTGGATTTCAGAGCCATGTTTTGCTAATTTTGTTTGCTAGGTAATTTTTTAGACAAATTATGCATTATCAAAGTATAGGAATCCAAAATATCAAAATGTCATGCTGTCGAAATTTCGCAATGTACAAGTTTTTTTGTAGAATTTGCATGTTTTTCGGGCGATTTGCCTATATGGATTTCGGCTTTATGAAATTTTCTAATTATGGATTTCCACATTATTATTTTCGACATTTTGCTATTAAGCCCCTTATGGTCTGCGATGAGACGGCAAGACGAATCGTCTGATCCCTAAATCCGTGTGATTTTATGGCCATCCAACCACCTTACAAAGTTTCCGGTGGGCCCCCAGCTAACGGGCCACTCGAGGTCGATGACATAATCATCCTCAGAGCCGGATACTCGATTACAGGATCATCCCTGTCTCCTAAAAGACACCGCCCTAACCAAGTGGCCCCTGTCTGTTGTCAACAGAAAATGAGGAAAGATGCAAATTCTGCCCCCGGGTGGGTCCTCCCGCAAAGCACAGCTGTTACGTGGAGAGCCCCCTCTCTCTCTCTTTTGCATAATAATGAGCTGTCGGTATGCTTATTAGAAAAAAGTGTGGGAAATTGTGGTACGAGCTTTGAGGGTGTTTTGGACTGATTTATTGCTGGTAATCTGGGCTATAGCTTTGTGTTTTTGCCAAAAATGCACAAAAAAAGTCCATTTAAACGTTTGTTTAAATTTCTAAAGCATAAACTTAATGGAATTATACCGTATGACGGAATTTACAAAATTACACAATTCTGCAAAATCATCTAAAAAATGGAATGCATTTCCAGCTGAAAATTTTAAGATTTAGCTTAGATCTAGCAAAACAAAGATTATTACGAATTAAGTTGCAAAGCTCAAGGCAAATGTCCAAAAATTCCGTTGAGTCACTGCCCTTAGAGCCTTTAACACGGTTTGAAATAGCGCTAATTTGAAAAATTGAAAACTATTAAATTTGGACTTTTCAGTTTGCTCCCCCGTCTTCGCTTCAAGTCCATTCTTCCGGCTCAATTTCGACTCAATTTTCACCCCTCGCCCGAAAATCCCAGCTGGCTCTCCCCGTCAAGAAAGTGCTGCTCCTTCATTTGCGCGACGTCCAGCTGTGAATTTCGTGATAAATTCCCCTTTGACAATCACAAAATGCGCCCTCACCACTCCCAATTTTATCACACCCCGCGTGATAACGAGGTGTGAGAAGCCAATATTGGAGGCGGAGATTTTCGGAGATCATGTTTTGATTAATGTGTCAATGGTAAAAACAGTTTGCTTTTACAGTATGCCGCAAAAAATTAGCGCCGGATGCAGCAGATTAATCCAATAAATCCAACCATTCCATCATTACGGAGCTACGTACGAGGTGCACCAATTTACGACCACCTACTACGGTACATCTGCCCTCCCCAGGGCCAATCTGTCCCTAATTTCCACAATAAATCCATCTATTCCCCCCTGATTTCGATACCCGGATTCGCAGCTGGCAGTCTGCCTGTGTCCCTGTTTGTGTGTCTATCTATCTGTCAGTCCATTTCGACAATTAGCCACCACACCCGCTTCCCCTGTCTCCAGGCAGTGATATGGGTGCATTTCGGACCACCCGCTGGGGTCCCGCCGCGAACAATTGACTGAAGGCCGGAGGGGGGAAGCGCCACGGGGGGAGATGGTTGAAAAATGAATTGTCTTGGGCTGAGAAAACATTGTGCTGCCCTTTTTGCGGCGAACGAACAGCTGTGTGGTTTGGGTAATTTGCTGGGAGTTTGGAAGAAAGTTATACGGCCTAAGATGGCTAACCTTAAGGTTCTACACCATGAAGTTCCACAAAACTGGCATTTACACGCTGATTTCTACGCGTTTTTTCAGCGCGTCAAGGACCCGAGAACGGCGAAAATCGACACCCTCTTGAACCGGGTCTCAACAAACCGGTCGGTCCCAAGAAGCCTTAAAAAGTTAGAAATTCAAACGATACCACAATCAGGTAATCCAGCCAAATTCTGTTTAATTTGGCGCGTTTCGTAACTATCAGACCAGCAGACCAAAAGGGTCTATTCTCCTGCTTTATAGCTCCTTTAAAGTCGTACTTATTTCGAAATTACAATTTTTGTACTTTGCAAAAATATCACTTTCAAATTTCTGGTTCACTTTTTTTCAAATCAAAAGCAGCTTCTCCACTCCCTAAAACAACATTCGCACCCCAAGAGTTGCTCCTCCAGTAGGGGACAGTTGTGTTAAGGAAGCCACTTCCTCACTTCCTCTCTCTCTCTCTCTCTCTCTCTCTCTCTCTCTCAATATACCCCCAGGGCACCCGGTGGGCAATGTAAGCAAATGAGGCGCCTGATGGATGGAGTCAATCGGTGGGCGGCAGAGATCAGAAGGAACTCACCCGGCGGGTAGTGAGGACCAATTGTCAGTGACCAACTTCCCACAACGATACCCCCGGACGGCCGCCGGGAGTGGGTGATTGGCCATTTGGGCCCTGGGGGCGCGAATGCCGACACTTTTCGAAGGTTCCGTGGATGTCGGCACTTGTTTTAAGCGGAAAACGGCATTTTTTTGAGTAGCATTGATGTGGCAGAGGTATCTAATGTAGTCTGGTAATTCTAGAGGTGGCGCTAAACCGCTGTATAATCGAAACAAATATAAATTTTATCATTCTCACGCGTTACACTCGTTTTTCAAGTTTAAATGGCCCTACAAGGCACAGATACAGAGGCACGCACAGGAAACAAAATGCGGCAATTCGCCTTGCCCGTCACTTTAAAACATTTTTTGGCCCATTCCTCCTTAGGTTTGATTTTCAACTTTTCCTCTTCCGATCTGAAGCGACGTAGAAAAATGGTGGTTTCAAAAAAAAACTGAAACCTGTACTCAACGAGCCAAAATACGCCATTTTCGGTGATCGCCTGACAGGCAACTACTAATTGGGCGACGACCGAAAAATGCCAAACTTTGCAAACTTGTGAACCGCTGATTATAGGGCAATGCTGCAAAGACAAAGCTATTTTGGAATTCATTGGGGTATTCTCACACAAATTACACCCTTTTTTCAGCTACGCGCCCCAGGCAAAATGATATCGAAGATTGGAGGGGTGCCAAAGATGGCATCAGAAAAGTGAAGGGCAGTCAAAAGGGTTAATTTTAAATGGGTGAGACCTGCAACACTAAATGGATGGTGACAACGGCCCCCGAAGCGTCTAAAAAACCAACACAACAGGGCTTAAATACCATTGCTAAACGAGCAAGAGGCAGACTTGAAATGAACACACGAGAAGGTCCGCATACACGATATGTAATTCCAGGTAGCATCCGACCGCAACGCGTCTCCGCGGTTGGCATCCTGAACGCTCCCTTCAAAGACTGATCGCGACGCGTACGCAACGCGCTTGCTAGTCATACGCGACGCGCAGCTACGACAGACAGTGGATCTGTTGCGTATCGTTTACGCAAACACCATGTATAGTGCTGCAGCGGCGAAACCGCGACACCAGACACCAGTCACACATTCGCTTCCGCTACGCATCCGTACGCTTCTGCTACGCGGCCAAAACGCACCCCGATCACGTGTGCCACGTAACAGGCCCGAATCAAACGGGTACTTTTTAAATCTGAAGCTTTCAGAATTTATCACAGCTCGAGGCGGAGAAGGTGCTCCGATGACGCGACAATCCCGTCATCATTTTTCACGGAAGATGTGGACGAGGCTCTCCAAGGTTTACTCACAATTCCCTGGAAATCACGACGTGTCATTAATGCGCATTCCGGCCTGGCCAAAAACTACAGTAATCCCGAAGATCACTTCTGCAAAAGCAATTCCGAGGTTCCTATTTTCAGAAACCCCCAATCTAGCCCCTCCGCAATTTCTGTGATTCCGCCCGAAAAAAAGAGTGATGGGGCAATGTGACCCCCTCATCAGATTCCATTTTGGGCGTCGGCCGAGAAATTGAGTGGTTCTCGTGGCAGAAGAAGCAAAGATGCTGCCTGCCATCCGTATATAGGGGGTTAATGGACGGATGGGCGAAATGAGCGGAAATTGCCTTCCAACCGGCTGCCCTTGCCGAGGAGGAGAAGGCTGTCTAATAGAACGGTGGCCCTAAAGGCCCATACTAAGGGGCCCCCATTCCCTAATTCATCAACGAAAATAAGGGCGGCTCCAAAGCGTTGCCTGATTGGGTGGAAATGAGCTGTGGGGTACGATAGATGAGCGGTTTTTAGGGGACGGCCAAGCGTTTGTTTTTGAGAAAAACAAGGGATACAGAAAATTCTTTAGATTCTGACGCCTAGTCCGTACGGCAACGTAACACTTTGCAAAAATCTTTGTTTTTCTTTCGTTTTTCAAAATTTTTTCTGCTCTCTTGCTCTCCTTTTTCTTAATCTCCTCCTCTCTTCCTCTCTCTGGCTCTATCTCGCTTTCTCTCGCCCTCTCTCTCTCTCTCTCTCTCTCTCTTCTCTTGTTTCTTTCTCTCGATCTAGCACGCTCACTCTCCCTCGCCTTCTCCTTTCTCTCTCACTCTCTCTCTCTCGCTCTCGCTCTCGCACGTGCTCCCTATCTATTTGCCTTCCCCCATCTCTTGTTTTCTTTTTCCAGGTTTTTGCTATAAAATCCCATTGTTCCTTCGGAAGGTTCAGGGTTTCAACGACTCTAAAATTCATTGTAAAAATCAAGATGGCAATACATAGTCTCGATCTCGGTCCAGGACAATACGCCAGCTCCTGCAAAACTCACTTCTGTAGATACCGGGACCCATGCAGAGGTTCAGGTCGGAGCAATTTGGAAACCCGACTTTATGGTCACTTGCCCTATCAACACCCCAAATTCTACGGTAGCCGAGGCCATGTCACACATATCCCCCTCGGGGCTATTTGGACGAATTGGTGGGCGGAGTCGGGCTCTCCGGCTCTCTCCACCCGCTCTGTCTCTCTCGGTGTCACTTGTCGCCCCGTGGCTCGGGTCGAAAAGCCGAAATTTGTGATCCTCACCCCGGGGCGGATCACTTTACCCCTCGTCGCGACAAGAAAAACATTATTTCAGGGTTGATTACCCTGTTTCTCTTGTCCTCTCTCCCGCTCACTTTTTTCAGAGATCAAAACAGATCTCCCGGAGCTCGATTTGTTTTTCCTAATCACTCGGGTCTGCTCTAACTCCTTGAAAACATAAACTTTGCGGTCAGCCGCAAGTAATTTGAGCCCGAACGCCTTGAGCACGCTTTTGACACAAAGTCAACATTATCTTAGGGCCCAGAAAAAGTTGAAAACAAGGATCGGATGTTCAAGTTAGTGCAGGCTGGCTGATCAGAGTTTTAGCTCTGGGCCTGCTTTCCAAAAAATCCCAAATGGTGTTTTAAGGGGAGCATGCCAGGATACTGGCCTCTTTGACCGGTATTTTAAGAATATTGATGCGGAATTCTTTAATTATTGATTTAAAGGGTCTAGGAAGGCTGGGATACAGGGGCTATCTTTAGCAGCAAATTAATCGGTGCAGAATCCATTAAGCGTGCAGATTTGTATAAAGCCGGGGTGATTGTTCGATTTATTCTCAAAGGTCTCGTCGTCCATTTTTAATTTTATTTATTTTTTGATTTGCTGATCTGACTTTATATGTTTTAGAACGCTTAAAAATTCTTTACTACTTCCGTTAAAACTTTTGTTGCAAAGCTGTAAACAAAAAAAAAAATTTAAAACCTGGCAACCTTTCAAACTGAATTTGCTGTTTTTTTCAGTTTGGGCTGAATTAGAATATCAATAATAACTCTCTGGGATAGCAATCATTTTCTGTAAGTTCATCGAAAATTGGATCCGTCTAACAATGACTTGGCGTGCGTTTCAAATCCATGAAGTAAGTGACGGTCGCACGTGAACATACGGTTTTTAATATACCCAGAAGTCCGGAAAACGATCCAATTCCACTTCGCTACTATTCACAGACATTATTCATCCCTAACCATCGGCAACCTCCCAAAAAAGTAATAAATGTCGCGATTCCGCCCATCGCTCTACCTCTATTCAACTTCCCCGCGATTACGATTTTTATTGTCCACACACACCATTTTCGGCGCATTTTGTCGCATTTCCCGCATCCCCTTTCGAAAAAGCACCCGGACCTGAATTGGCTGCCCAATTGAAATTACTACCTTCCCGTTTTGTAGTGCAAAAAACCTTGCGTTTTTTGCCACGCCACGCCCGTCCGACTATTTAGTGCCTAAAAAAATGGGCAGGAAGCCAATTAGCATCCCGTTTCTCACCCCGATTATTATCGCTGACCACAATTTTCCCGGGTCGACGCCTCTGAAAAACGGAAGATTTTAGCCTTTCAACCACTAATTCCGGGGTCCTGACGCGGGATTTTTGGCTGCAAAAGGCGCTGATTTAGCTCGCGTTGCGAGGTTTAAATTTAGGAATTGGCCCGGGTTCAAAAGTTGATAAAACGTCATCTGGCTTTATAAGGAAAAAATACGGTAGCGGAATCCAGAATCTCAGCATTTCAGTATTTTGTGCAAATCAGTATCCTAGTTAACTTGTTCCAAAGAGAAATTTTTGAGCTTCTAAAGCTCAAGCTCAAAAGATTCTAAAGCTGTTCGGCCAACTGAAGCTTCATTGCAATTTTCTTGAAGCAGTATGTTCTCTCCCTCTCTCTCTGTCTCTCTCTCTCTCTCTCTCCCTCTCCCTCTCTGGCTCTCACTCACTTCATTTCTCTCTCGCAAGCCAGAAAGCGTACTTTGTATCCACTAGCCGATCTCTAATCCTGAGTCAAGGCGACTCTCAGGTAATTTTGCGAAAAGCTTTGCTTTGCCGCCGGAGCAAGTGATTAAGACTCAATAACTCTGGTCACCGTCTTGTTTTTCTTCGACTTAACACAAGAACAGCTTTGATCAGCAGGCTTTTCGCCATTAAACTACGTTACGCTACGATTCGTAACAGCCGCGATAGTTGGGGGTCTTACCAGTAGTATACACTGGACCTCTTTGCGGTCGGTAATGTCTGATGCTGAATTTAGGGCAATAGACGTCTACTTGACGCTCCTATCGACGACTCGCTCCTGGCTTAATCGGACGGTTTTCGATAAGTTAAGTCCTCCGAGTTAGTTTGATAGCGCCGCCACCTGCATGACGCTCCTTAAACCGTTACTTGACTTTGAGCGCATCCGTATTAGGTAGATTTTTCGCGACGAGCCAATCGTACTGTGCCTGACTTTTGCTTTTTGAATACTTTTCTAGATTTTGTAAGAACATTTCCTGATCCTCCAATTTTTCGACCTTTTCGACTGTAATTTCCCCGTCCTATTGCCCAGCTGCCAATTCCCGGAAAATTCCAACGCTAGTGGCGAATTTCCAACTTCCCGCCCTGCAAGAGCCCCCCAATTTTGTGATGGCTTCCGGCCAGCCGAGAGCACCGAAAACAGACGCCGCGGCCAATTTTCCGATAATTGATCTCAAAGTGGGGGAGACAGACGAATGGACAGACAGACAGACAGTCAGACACCAATTCCCCGCACTCATAATGACTTTCCTGGGCAGTAAAAGTTAGTGGCTATCCGGCTCTTCTTCGGACTTTAGGAGGACCAGGAAAAGTGGAAGATGGCCCACCAGGGGCCCACCTAATGGGCCTAATGGGGCCGCACCGATGAGGGGGCAACGATTACTGGTGCCGATGAATTATCCCGGTTTTGAGGAAGGGCGGTGGGACAATCCACTTTCGCGTCTGGGTTTGGGGTTACGGTAGAAAATTGATATATAGCGCGGTTAGCCTTAGATACGAATTTATCCCTTCTTTACAGCGTATTACTAATTTACTCTCTAACATCTAACAATTGGCGTTTCACTGGGTGATCAAAACGGCTAATTTAGGATTTTTAAAAGTTCTACTGGAAGCGTGAATTCGACCCCTTTCGACGACTAGGTCTCGACAAGACAAAACCACGCAAAAACCTGAACAAGAAATGTTTTGATTGCGTTTGCCGCAGCTCTCGCAGGCTCAAAGTACCTTTCCGTTCTCTCACGTTGAAATAGTGGAAATTAGCACTTGCCGGTAAGACCTAATATAAAAAATTGACATAAGATCTACGCCAGAATTAATTTCCCCAACAAAATTTGGGATGTATGGCATAAATAATTTCTTTGCCAAACCTATTCAGATAATTTTTTAATGAACTCTTATCGTCATTTAAATTTTTTCGAATTTTCCGCGGCGCGTTGAAAATGATATCATAGGTTTTTCGTGGAGCAAGAACTTTTCATGTTCTATCTTCGTAAGCGTAGCTTTCCTCGATTTCTGCTTGTTTTTTTCTACCATTTAATTACCAGATGTCTGCGTTCCCAATTAATGCTTACTGTGGCAGTTTTTAGAATTTTCCGCCCACTCGTTCCTATCCCCGCAGAAATACCGACCTCTATGCCCAATAACCTATACTGCACCCCCAAATTACCGTATCAGCCCCTCCACAAATAATGAGTAATATCCCAAAACACCACTGACACTTCCATTCGAATGGGCAAGATGGCGAGAAGCAGATAGCCGTGAAGGGGTTAATAAATACAGAGAAGGGGAGATCCAGGCAGTCCTTGACACTGTCCATCTCACCTGGCTCTTCCCCGTTGCTCTCTCGCTCTCTCTCTCTCTTTTCTCTCTCTCTCTCTCTCTCTCTCTCTCTCTCGCAACCAGTTAGCGACTGCCCGGGGCATGACCAAACAGTGATTGTGTCATTAAAGGGCCCCTAAAGGCAATGGTAATTGAGTAGGATAATAAAACAGCTGCCAGCCACGTCTAGAGCTAGATTTGGGTAAGCGATCGGTCGATATCTAATTTTGCGAACTAATGTATTTGAAAATCTGGTAAAAGAGATAAGAAAAGCACGGCTATGGGTTTTGTGTACTCTCCAGTTTTATGGATCTTGAGACCCGTAACGTGAGGTCGCCTTAAAGTGTTGGCAAGATAAATCATGCGGCTTTTTGAGTCAATCAGAGACTAGAATATTCAAAGTCGGGGTTACCATCAGTCACTAAAAATGCGAGACACTAAAAATTCGAAATGCGACTTCTTCATCCTGACACTTTCGTCAAAACCAGAGCGTTTGTTGCAAGTTCGAAAAAGGCTTACTTCGGTGGACTTCGAATTCTGCCTTCCACGGCCCTTTAAAGAGCATATTGTAGTTTATATGATAGTTGTTGTGTAACCTTCTCTCCTCGATACTTTTTCCCTATCGTCAGCGTGCACAACCCCAGTGAGTCCGGAATTTACCGCACCGTTTCCGAACAAAAATTCAAGTCAGATCGTTGGACATCCAGATTCTGGTCTACTTTCATAATTCCCCGCGCTAATCCACGCCCTCGCTCCGGAAGCTACCGTACCCTCAGCCAGCGCGCCTCCTGCCCTGTGTTTGCCATGCAATTAAGAGCAGAAGGCCCCCCTCGGCGTGGCGGGCCGGTGATTGGCGCTGGAAATTGAGAGCTTCTGCCTCCTCTCCCTCGTGCTCCTTTCGGTCTTTCGAGAGCTTTCACGCCCCTCCCAATTCCCCTATCTTGCTCCTAATGACCAAATCGCGGTGGTGGTGGATGGCGGATGGGTTCAAGCCCCGCCCTCGGCAGCCAATTCGGCAATCTCCTCCTCCTTGTCTGTATATGCAGACAGACAAACACACCCACCCACCCCAACCACTTTGGGGGTCTCTTGATGACCGCAAGGGGTGGTTGATGAAGGTACCGTAACCAGGATGGCTCAATTACGAGTGAAATCTGAAGAATTTTGGAAAATTTTAATGAATTTGCACTCTTTCCGATACCTTTACTCCACCCTACCTACCTCCCCCCGTATCTCATCCGCGGAAGTGTTACCGTAACCCTGGATGACGTGAATTTTGGGCTAAAATTTGAAGCTGATTTTCGCTAATTTTCAATGTTTATTAACTCTGTCGAGACTTATCTATAGGCCTACTCCGGTATAGCATGGCTTAACAGGTTACCGTTACCTAGCATGACCCCCTTTTTGGAGTGGAATTTGATGTTTTTTGGTATTTTTCAGGATTTCCGACCTCAGGCTACGCTTTTTACTTGTAGTACCTTATCGTGAACATAAAACTATTACGTCTTTTGCTATTTCCAAGATTAAATTACGTTATTATTTACTATCCACGTTTGTTGCTAGAGTACGTGACTGTACTCGATTCCGCAACAGTATTCTGACGGCTTCCCTCGTTCTCCTTCACTCTGTCTCTCTCTCACTCTTTCTCTCTAGCCGTTTTTTTTCAAATATCTAAATTTTCACCTGTGATTTTCGATTTCTGAAGGTTTCCCTGGTTATGCTTCCTTTAAGAACCGATTAGGAAAAACCGTAACAGAAAATTGTTGTTACATTGTGTCCAAGAAGTTCAAATCCGAGTTTCAGCAATTACCACCTATTTTTCCGAATACCACAAAACCCCTAATAAATCCAGGCCGAGATAGCATTTTATACCCCCAAATTATCAACTCGAAATTCCGGAAAAATTTTCCCAAATTTGAAATTCTTATTGTCCAGAAAATTAGGGGGTCCAAGAGGGTGATCGGCGGTTTGGCCCATTGTCTATTGTGGGCAAATAGCGCCAGATTGTAAAGCAATAACTTGGCCCGCTCCAGACTGGGGGCTATTAAATGGACAACTGGTTAGCGATTTCGGGGGCTGAGCCAGTCGTTACCAGCGCCTAATTCTTCGAATTAGTGTTCTAGCGAAATCGCGTACGGGTTACGGTATCTGGGGCCAGGATTTAGGTTTCACTTTTAAGCAAGGTCACCTGTAAGACCCAAAGTTCGAAAAACGTAAAAAATAATCTTTTAATTTTTTCTAAGAAGAATAAGCCTAAAATATCATCCTAAGTCCGGCAAATAAATAAAATAAAAAAATAGTAAATAAAAGTCATTAGAATGGATATTTGATAAAATCAACCATTTTAAAGGGCAGTAAACGCAATTGCAATCAACAGAAATCAAACTTCAAAAGTTCTGCTTTTCCTTCAATTTTTTCGCTTCAAAAACTGGAAAATATGTAAGGCTTTGCATAGCGTCTTTCGATTAGGCTTGCTTCCAAACGACTCAATTTTTTGGCTTAGTGGAAATTTTATGTTTCATTTAAATGAGCTTCAAAAAATCCTTAACCTTAGTCGGTTCAGTTTTTTCTAAACTTCGTGGTTTTTCGATTATAAAACCGTGATCCGATTTCAGATGGTCGAAGGCAAACGCCCGTCCATCTTCTCCGTGGCCTCCCTCCTGAAGAAGGACGACGACGAGAAGCCGAGATCCGATGCGACGCTCCCGATCGGCATCGGCATCCCAGCCACTCCGGGCACTTCCGCTCCTATCCTATCTCCGATTGGATTCCCCCTAACATTCGGCACCCCGCCCTTCGATCCAACGTTTTTCTTCTTGGCTCAACAAAGGTACTAGTGTTTTAATGGGTTAAAAAAAAAAACCCAAACATCCAGCGCAATAATCGACAATTTTCTAGAATCCAGAATTTTGAAAGCGCTTTAAAAAGACAATGACACCAAAACTTCAAAAAAAATCGGGAGCTTTTCAGATTGTCGATGCCATCCACTTCCGATTCGTCTCCCGATTCCTCTGCTTCATCCCCTCAACCTATCCCAACATTTCCTTGGATGCTAGGGAATTCCAGCCGATCTGAATCTTCTCCTAGTAAGTTTCAACATTACAATTTCATAGCATAACGCTAGGAAAGTAAAGTTGTAACAATTTTCGTAAGTTATTAGACAAATTTAAAAAAATTGCGTGACGTTTTGCAGCCCCCGAAGAAGCCCAGCTGGCCATCGGGCTCAACAAGTGCATGCTGAGAAAGCACAAGAGCAACCGGAAACCGAGGACACCGTTCAGCACACAGGTACGCGCCCCATGAGTTCTAAAAACTAAATAACTCCTCCAGCAACTCGTCTCGCTTGAGCGAAAATTCCAACAAAAACAATACCTCTCCATAGCCGAGCGAGCCGAGTTCAGCACGTCGCTTGGGCTGTCCGAGACGCAAGTGAAGATCTGGTTCCAGGTGCGTTTCTTGGGGTTATGGGCGCCCAAACGAGGAAAAATAAGATAAAATTTTCCATCAAAGGCAAACGATATTTGCTATCATAATGGCGCAAATCAAAATGTCGAAAATTGGTAATGTCGAAATTCATCACATGGAAATGTCAAAAATTCGGTATTTCGAGGTTTTTTGTATGCAATTTGCGGACTTTTCCGGGACTTTTGCTTTTATATTAAAAGTATAAATTTCGACATTTTTTAATTATTTTTAATTGCCAAAACTACCGTAACCGGGCAATGCTACAAATTATTTTGAGCGGTTTCAAAAAATATATTTTGAAATGTTAATTTGCAAGCTTGGTACGTTATTTCCCACTTTTACAAATTTTCCCACCAAATAAATAGTCTCTGAATTAGAGTTCCTAATTCGATTATATAATCAATTCCGGCTACAAGTCGCCTATAGCTTGCCCAAGGTACCGTACGCTATCGGCTCAAATATTCACACCTCCCCCAACGTTCCTAATCCGATAAGCTATCAAATTAACGGGTGCCCCAGATACCGTATCCCATAGCCCCAGATCTCACACATTGTCTCTATAGATTTGATAACACTCGCGTAACCTGGTATTAGCGTGTCGGGTCCGGCGGTCTCGATTTATTGAGATGACAGAGCTAGTGAAAGAGACATAGAGATACCCTAAGGATATCATTTTCTCCTCTCTCTCTCTCTCGCTCTCTTTCTCTCTCTCTCTCTAGCCTCTCATCTACCCCGAGGACACACTTCAAGGCCACCACTATACCATGACTGCCCTCGGGTTATCTAGCCCTGTAGGGCCCACACCATATGGTGACGGCGGGGCGTTAGAAAGGGGCTGGATAGTGAGGAGATGGACAAGTACCCATGGTAAAATGATTCCCTCGGGTGATAGTTTAGCGCCTTTTATGGCCCGACACAATATGGGTGGAAGGGGAGATAAGGACAAGTGTTTTTTTTTGGCAGGGACTTGGGGACAGGTGTGAAAAAGTAGGGGTCGGAAGTGGGATAAGAGTACGTATTAATGTAACTCTGGAAAAACGGTTGTTTTTTTTAGTCAGATGTCTTAACTAATTGCCTTTCGCAGGAAGCTCAGATCAGAAATTTTTTGACACCATTCAAAAGCTCTCGAATAGAAGAAAAACTAGCGGTTTCCTAGAGCTTTTCCTAAATTTTAACTATACCTTGCTCGACAACTATACTTTTCCTAGAAAAACAAGCGTCCTCCGCGTCGAATCAACAATTAACATGCAGACCTCGATCTAAGATCTGAATCTAGCGGAGTAGCAAGAAGCGGACATAAAACAATTACTATGGTGTAGATGTATTGGGACGTCAAAAAACTATAAAAAATCGAAAATCAGCTTGTTTTTGCCTTTTTCGAAAGTTTCCGATAGATACCTACGTAATACGTACCTTAAACGCTTTCGTTATTTCATACGGAAGATTAAGCATCACTATAGCTTGTCTTTATCTTTAACTTTGCAATTTGCTCTCCCAAGACATCGCGCGATTACGGTAGCCAGCCAAATTCCCCCCGTCGGGCCGGGCCGATTATCCCCCCATCTGGCGCCTGGCCAAATGAACTCGAGCTCCGAGGGATCCCTCATTTCACCCGCTATTGCGGGGAGGTGAATTCCTGGGCAGCGGATTCATTTTGAGGAGCGACGAGGCCTGGTCGCGGGGAGAAAGAGCCTCACCCCCGCAACTCTTGGCTGACCACCTGCTGTGGTTTCTTCTCGCGCACTCTGCACGATGTGTTGATTGGGTCCTGGGTGGCAGCTCACCCCACCCGAAAAGACAAAGCAAATTTCTCATCTTGGTGGTGTGTGCCTATAGCCCCCCATCCTAAACGCCTTGGTTTGTGCTGAATGAAGAGACATATGGAGGGGAAAGATGTTTGTAGAGATCTGACAAAGATTTGGAGGAAGAATGAAATATTGGGAATCGCGAAAAGTACGGTGGGATAGTTGCAAAGCAGAAAATCGGCGCACTGGATGACAGTAGCATTTCGATTCGGGTAATGGATAAAACTCGGCACTGGACTGTTAACGGGGGGTTTTAACAAGGGGGGAAAACTAGTTTTTCGAGTAATCCGGAAGGGTCCTAAATAAAATCAAGCATTTTTATAACATTTTATTTCGATTTCAAAAATGGCAAAATGTTTTTGTAACTTTCCCGCAATCAAAGCCTACAAAGTCATTGTAAAAATATAGTATTTATTATTAACCGGAGTTTGTCAACGGAAGAACAAAAATTAGGCTTCTTCTTGCTACCCCCCTCCCCCACCCCCGGTAATGTTCCAGTGCCTTACGCAAATTGTCAGAAATTTCGCTCCTGTACTTTATAAAATCGGTTTCTTGATTCGCCATTTTAACGTCGGTTTTAACCGTAATGAGCTGTATTTCGTAGTTGAAGATTTTTGCCTTAATTCCCAGTCAAATATGACTTCCCCGTCTTTCCCGTATACCAAGTTTTCCAAAAAAACTCCCCCAGTACCCTACGCGCGAATCCGCGGCGCATCTGTCGAGAAAGAAATCGACGCGGATGATGGGGTGCAAATAGGCGGATTATCGTCGTTCCAATAGCCCATCCATCGTCCAATCCCCCCCCATCCTCACACATCCAATTTATTGTTTCTCTCCCCCCACTAGCCGAGATATTCGGGTCGTAAAAGCCTGCTGCAGCATAAGGGGACTATTATTACCAAGGAAGGCCCCGGAGGATTGGACAATCAAATAAAGGACCCATTACACCGGGAGGCTTCATCTGGATGTAGGAAAAGCGAAAAAATTGCTTTAATTATACGAATACGGTTTATTAAATGCCGTATAGTAGCGGATTTCAGTATGTATTTAGAGGTCAGGAACTCTGATTTCGACTTCTAGCACGTGGTAGATCGGCGCAATAATAGCAGATTGCTTCAAAATGCGAAAATGCATCGTCAAAATTTCGGAGCTTAAAATACATAATGTTCAAAAGAACCATTTCAGAATCCCGAAACCTTTAGAATGTCCAAATTTACAAAAGCAAATCCGCCGGATCGCAAAATCCCCATATTCCATGCAAATATTTCGATATTTTGACATCGCGCACGGCGAGTCGCGCGTTGCGCGTTGCGGTTTAAATTGTAACAGCATTTGTAACAAAAATTTATATCCAAAAATCATCGTTTGGACTTACCCACCCCTTTAAGAAGCTCTAATGCGAATTCGGGAAAATCGCGTCATGAAAAAATCGTGGTCCTATCTGCTCAGCCAATTTCTCGTACTGTAGCACGGGTTCCAGCTCGATTCAAAACTCCGTCCCACTCCTATGGCCATTTCAGTGGCCCATAGATCTCCCGGAAATCCAAACTTTCACCCCCGGTGGTCCTCGCGATAATTTTTCCAAGTGTTCACCAGCCACGAGTCTGTGCTTGATTTGTCGTGCAGATGCTTTTCTAGCTCTCTCTCTCTTCTCTCTCTCTCCCTTTCCCTCTCTCTCCCTCTCTCTCAATCCATTTGTCTTTCACCCACCCGCACCGTCACCCCCGAAGAATAGCCAATCCCTCCGGGGTGGTCCAAAATCGTTCCACCACCACCCAACTGCCGAACGTTGCGCAACCGACAGATTGTCACACCACAAAATCCAATGGGGCCCCGGGGCCCAAAATCGTGGCCATGATTGCCCCATTTGCCTAATTAGAATGAGAGGGAGGGGGTAATTTGATTGTCGATCGGTGTCCAGTGCAGCTTTTCTTGGCTTGAAAATGGGACAATTAGCTTTTGATGCCCGTTATTCCCTTATGAAAGTTTCACCGGCTTAAACATAACGTCATTGAATACTTATTTTGGCGCCTTAATCTGGCACTGTCTCATAACTTAACAACATGCATTTTTGTAGTGTTCATAGTATCATATGGCTAAATTCAAGCACAAAAACTAAATCGAAAACCTCAAAAAAAATCGTAAAAATGTATAAACGGTAATGAAAAACCGCCGGACTTTTGCCTGAAAACGACATTTTTGTTAGCTTCACGTTGTAATATCTAACGAGTTATGAATAACACCAGCTGCAAGCGGCTGTACATCCGGCTACCCCTTTGCGCTTTCAAAGTTAAATTTAATAATTTAAACGAGATCTGGGGTTTCTGGCCGCGCTCTATCCGAATCCAAAGAGAGCTAAGCTCTAGCTCCTTTCCCCTTCGAGTTGAATCCGGAACCTTACAGACAGAGACTACAGCAAAATTATTTAGTTGATTGATAATCATTGAATAAAGGTTGATTTCAACTATATTTTAATACAACTTAAGATATACCTTTCCAGAACCGCCGCGCCAAGTCGAAGCGCCTCCAAGAAGCAGAGGTCGAGAAGGTCAAATTCGCCCAGGCCAGCGCCCTCGCCGCGGCTGCCGTCGCGCAAGGCGACAAGAGTTTTCTTTTTGGCTATTCACCGCCATGGTAAATTTTAATCGTAAGAAACAGTCATCTGAAAACCTCTAAAATATCAGTTAGTCAAAACCCAAGAAAACAAATTTTATCAAGGATATACACATCTTAAGACTTTCGAACTTCAAAATCCACCCTCTCGATGTCCCTTATCTTACCTCGTTGAGCTTTTCAAGACAGATATACAAATTTCCTCCCAAAGTTTGTATTTTACTTTGCCATTTCGTTATTCAAATTTACCATAAAATCTCTTGGCTTTTCACATATCTTTTTTATATCAATCCACGCCTCTATTTGCATATCTGTTTAGCTTGTACTTTAAAGGGACTCGGAAGAAATCTTTTTTCTGTTAGATTCAGTGCTTAGATATACATTTGTGCTTATATTAAGAAATCTTAAAAAGTATTTCTTGGAGTCCCAGTCCCTTTAAAACCCCAATCTCAAAACTTTATTTGGCTTTTTATCACTTTTAATCCCGTCATTTCTGGTATCTTCGCGTGGAGACAGAGCTTGGTTGTGATTTTGCCCTATTTTGGACGTTTTTCCCTTTGCTGCTTCGCTAATTGGTGCTTGTGCAATAGCGGGGGGTGATTTGTCCCATGTTTTTAAATATTGTTAGCATGTGTATTAATAGGGTCATTTTGTAGGTTTAAACGATCGTTCAAGTTAAAAGTATTTAAAAACTGCCGCAGCTATAGAAATTTTCAGTCTATGGCAAAAAACATATTCTATCATTGGCTAGGTTATAATATGAAAGTTTTTGCGCTTAAAAAAGTTCAAAAAATAGTTAAATGTGTGTCCAAATTTACTAGAAAATTGTAAGCAAAAAAAGAAATTTAAGTGAAGGTCAAGCTAGAAAAGTTCTTAACCACAAAAATGAGATAGAAACAAAGTACAAGAAAAAGTATAGTACAAATCAAGAAAATTGAAATCACAAAAGTCGATCCTCCCCCAATATTGCAGAAGAGCCGATAATTTTTTCACTCATCAATCCTCTCATTTCCGTTTGATTGCTTGATTGCGCGCCCTGATTTCGAGATGCGACCGACCGCCGCCCACCACTGACTGTTCCGCTTTCCCCCAAATTTACGGCTATTGTTAATGGGGGGTGATTTCGGTCGGGCGGGAATTGGGGTGGATTGACCGGATCCGGGCCTAAAAGTGGCCGGCGCCATCTCGGCTAATTACCCGCAAAAAAAATGACGAATGCCCCGTAGCGCAGCGCGGATTGGGGGGAATTTCGCCGGGGAGGTTTTGGAAAAATTTGCGAAAACTTTGAGGGACTGAGGCCAAAACAGATCATTTTTATAAGATTGTTCAACTCAACAAACCTTCAAACCCGATCCAAAATGCTGCATTCTCCAAGGCAATAGCCGTAACTTTTGCCAATCCCGCCCCTAGTCCACTACCCCTCGATTCTCCGCAAAACTTGCAATTTATTCAATCGAAAATTATCGACAAATTGATAATTTGTGTTCACGTGAATTTGTGAATTTTTGTAATCCATTGCTTCCTTGTTGTTGCGATGAAAATAAATCTTGATCGAACGGAAAAAGCTTGAAAAACTACACGCAGAAACATGCACTCCCTCACTTTCTCGCTCTCTCACTCACTCTCTCTCTCTCTCTCTCTCTCTCTCTCTCTGTCCCCCGCAGAAACAGTCAGTTTTCACACTGCGCTTATTTCCACTAGACACTAGACTCTTTCAACCAGACTTCCACTTCCGCTGCCAACCGTTGAATCGTTTACTGGAGCAGTATATGTAGACTTCTGTCCAGCGATTATTGCTGTGGCATGACATGGCAGGCAAACCAAAAGAATCTTTATTCCAAAAAAAGAGCACCGTAACCCGTGATCATACAAAAAGACAACACGTATCGTAAACAATAATCCAGAAAATTAACTAGAGGACACCAAATCAAATATCACAAAGCGGATCGGAGGAATGGATAGTCGTATTTCGGTTTTAATTGGTTCATCCTCAAGCCGGAGTCGAGTCGCGCTGGATGAAGCTGTAGGGGAGGGCTTCATTGTAGTCCTGCAAACAGCGGTGTAATCAAATGTTGAATCAAACCGCTAAGGAAAATTATGAAGTTTAAGGATTACGCTACTCGCCTCCCCCCGTTAACCGGAAAGAACCAGGATTGCTAGCCATTGTCGAAGCCTCGGCTCTGGCCTGTTAACGGGGGGGGGGGGGGTTAGGCCAACGAGCAACCAACCCTTGGGTTCCAGCGGTAAGGATGGAGTTGCCCGGGAGTGCGATCGGGCTCGGCACCTTCGAGCAGCAGATGGTAGCGGCTGAGCTGGACGAGGTAGGGCCGGTTCGCCTTGTGGGTCGAGTAGACGTCCTGAAGGCCCGAGCACCCCTCGTCCGGATCGTATTCCGGTGCCAGACGCTTCAGGTGCATTCCCGGAATCAGCTTGCCGTGTAGCCAGCCTCCATCCAGCGCCGGGTGGAAGAGCACCTAAGAATTCCAGTAATAACCCTGATTCATGGTTCTTTAGGATTCGCGACGGGCCGGAACCAATTTTTCCTGCCGGCGGTTGGCCTAATATAGAATTACGACGCGTATAGCGTGTTTTTAAATTGTTTCAGAAAATTTTAAGCATATTTAAATTCGAAAAACTTGCAAAAAATTAGAAAAATGTTTGAAAAAGGCCGGAAATTCCGTCATTTGGTCAAAAGTTCAATTTTCGACCTCAAATTAAATTTAACTTAATACTACACATTATTACTAAATTAATTCGCCTTAGTACTATATTTCATACTAATTAAATAGTATTAGTAATGTGTTTAATAAAAACTATACAAAGCTAATTAAAATTTGTAAAGTTGTTATGCTTAGGACTATACAAATATTGGGAAATTCCGGACTCAGAAAAAGTAAGTTCACACCCGCTAACAAAACGGCCACCCCCGATATTACACAAGATCTAGTAGTATCTGGCTGGAATACACGGACTCAAGCTAATTTCCTATTGTCCGTCAGAGACACCCACATGAATGATCTTGCCGGTGTCCAACGGGCGCTTGACCACGGCTCCTGCCCAATTCCACAGCTTGATCAGGTCGCGCTCGTTGTTGTCCGGCGACCAAACAATACGAAGCCGTGGGCCACCCATTGGCAGAAGATGGCGTAGGATCGGTGGGCCGGCATTGTTGATGACGAATTCGTAGTAGCCGTTCTTCGAGTCGGCGGTAGCGGTGCCGTCCTTGTAGATCTCGAGCCACGCCGGCTTCTTCCACGCCTCCTTGTTGTTGTCGACGATCAACTGTTGCACGTGTTGTGACTTGATCAGCTTCAACAGTCCGGGCCAGGTCTCCTCGTGCGACTAAAGGGATGGTAAAGTGGGAGAATATCGGACAATCCTACCCAACACGGAAGCCGCATCTCCCAGATCTTCGGGAAGGACAAGTCTTCGGGGAAGTCGGTGATCGTGGGGTCGAGGTGGAGGGTTCGGACGAGCTTGGCACGGTTGAGGAAGAACTTCGTCGTATTTTCGTCGTACTTCCTGCCCTCTAGGCGCACCTCGGTTTTCTTCGATCCGTCGGCTTGCAGTACGCCCCTGATCGTCACGCGGTGCAGCCTGGAAAAAGGTATGATATGGTATTCTTTGTTAAAGATCGATTATATTTATCTATTTAGATACGAGGGTTTAAAAACCGCTTCGCGGCTTTTCAACCCTGGCCCCGTTCAGGACCTGTGAAAGTCCTTAATTTGCATGTTTCTTCCTGAATTCTAGCAAGAAAAAGGTGAAAAACGGCCTCTGTCCCTCTATATAGGCTCTTCCTACTTCCGGCGCATTCTAATTTCCCCTAACAAATGAGGTTTTACAAAAACCTATTTTTAATAGCGAAAACCACAATTTTTCAAAATTTTTATGTGTGCGCAGTCGATTCCGGAACATTCTAAACCTATTGTCGTTCTTTCCCTATTCCAAAAAAAACTACTTTTCTAAGGATCCACTTTTTATATAACTGGCTAGGCATTTTTTAACCCTTTCTGGCTATTTAAAATTGGAAACCCTGCAATTAAATTAACATTGAAAATTAATTAAAATTAAACAGATTGAAAGTTGCACAAAAATACGATTCGTCATCCGAAATTTCGACTCAAATGTTCTTTGCTGTTTCACTTGAAGCCTAGTTCAATTTTCTTACAAACGCTTTTTTAAAAGACCTGGTACTTACGCATTAACGGGGGGGGGGAAGAACCTTTTTATAAATCTAGAAATGCCTAGTCAATGGCAAGTTTTCTGAGAGTGTTTTTCCAGAGGGGAAGTAACATATTTCAACTAAAAAAACCAGGTAAAAAGTTTCTTGAAAAAGTTGAGATTTTTTCTCAAATCGGCCATTTATGGTCGAAAAATCTGGATCTAAGGCATTTTTTGGCTTAAGTGCAGTTTACCCCCCCCAGCCGTAACTTTTCAGCCATACGTCCTATTAATGCGCCAAGTATCTCAAAATGTTCGCCGTGGTCGAATTACTATAAAAAAGTTGTTTTCTTACATCAAAAATTGTTAGAAAATTTTTTATAACAATTATAAGTCTGGGTTTTCTTTAGTAAATTTTTGCTGTTCCAAAGTGAGTTTTCGTATCTCGGCTATCTTTTGACGTACAGAGCTGTCAATGGTACCAAAATGTAGCTCTTGCTCTGGAGAATAAGCCTACAGTACGTTTGAGCTGAAAAATAGCGGAAAATAAAAATATTTGAGTTTTAGACTCCTAGTACATCGAAGCATAGCGGCTTAATCTTTTCAACTTTCAAAATCTTGTAACAAAATTTTTAGCAATTTTTGCCGCAAGAAAACAACAACTTATTTATAGTAATTCGACCACGGCGAACATTTTGAGATACTCGGCGCATTAATAGGACGTATGGCTGAAAAGTTAGGGCTGGGGGGGGTAAACTGCACTCTAACCCATTTTTTTAATAAAATGACACGTTTAGGAATAGTAAAGAACATTTCGCAAAATTTCCACTATTAATATTCGAAAAAGTAAGCAAGAAAAAGTTGGTCCCCCCGATAATGCGAAAGAACCATCAAAGTCAATTTTAATTCCTACGTGAAATGCGGGTGGATTTGCGGTGGGGCGTGTGCGGAAACGCGGGAACGCCTTGACGCCGAGATGAACGTCTGGCGTCGAGCGGGCGTGTGATGTTGAGGAGCATCTCGCGTGGCAGATCTTCGAGACCACGGCAGCCCGGCACGATGTCGCAATAGATGCTTTGCTAAAGACCCGGAATTAGCAAAGAAAATCAAAGGTATGCTACGCGGGGGAGACAATTTTACGCGGAGGGGGACGACTTTTGGGGCCCAACTAGCCAAGTTTTGGCGTTTATTTTTGCTACAAACACAGCTCTTTGCATGTTTTTCGACGCTCTATCGAATGGGGCTAAAGAAGTTACGAAAAAATATCGAAAATGTCGAAAATTAGCTTTCATTTTATGTCCTCTTTATAGGCAAATCCAAAATTTGTTTTTGTCATAACTATTCTATCTTAAATTAATTACAAATAAAATAAAACTTTGTAGTATATTTTTTGAATTCTCTATCGACTAGCGTCCCTTCAATGACAAAAAAATAGCGAGACCGCCGTAAAACAGCCTCTCAACCCGATTTTCAAGCTTTATTTTTGTTTCTGTCATCACTTTTTTGTATTACAACACTTTGTGCTAAAACCAAAATTCTTAATATATTGTTCAATGCTCTATCTAGTGGCGTTGCAAAAACACCGACAAAATAACGAAAATATAGGAAAAGGCATGTTTTGCTAGTCCCAAACCTAATAATTTTAAATATTATATATATTATACTGAACATAATTCTACAACTATATATAAAAATTACCGAGGGAGAATTGCCGAGCAAGATGATGGCGTCACTGAAGTTGCAGAAGTGCCAATCGACCAGGAAGCCGTCTCGCAGCCGCTCGACGAATGCCCAGGTTTTCGGGGCTGAGGCCACCCTCTCGCGCAGCTTCTCATGGGCGCCGACGAGTCCCAGTAGCGAGGCGGGGTCGAGCGTCTTGATGATGTTGTTGAAGACCTTGGCCGGGAGCTGCAGAAACACTGAAAAAGTTCTATGGTGCTGCGCGACAGATCTTCCGTAGGGCTTTTTCTAAAGCAGGGTCGGTTATTTTCTCACAGTTCAGGTTATAAAGCCAAAATCACAATATATAAATTTAAAAATTTCGAAAATCTTACTTTTTTTTGGTCAAAAATGGGCCAAAAACGTCTAAATTACCACTTGTTCAATTTTTTAGGCATTTTTGTGACTTTATGGCAATTAAAAACCATTAAAAAATATGGGCACTGGTTCGTTAGCGGGGGGGGGTAAAATTTTTGGCTACAGTACTTTGAGTTGGGGTAGAACACTTAGCATATATTTGCCTGGTCAATCGGATCCCGAATAAAATACCAAAAATATCTGGCAGTCTGGGTCAATACACTGCCCCCGCTAAGGAACCAGACCCAAGAAACACACATTCGAGAGATGTAGAGGTGACGGAGGCCTCCTTCTCCTCATCCGTATCTGGCGGGCACGGGGTGCGGCTCAAGGGACGGTCGCGCTCCCATCTTCCGTCGTCGTCCGAGTCCGAATCCGAGGGGTGGTATTGACGCTGGTCGAACTTCTCGGGGCTGATGTCGCGCATCCGATCATATCCGTCACGATCACGATCACGCCAGTCGCGATGCCACAATTCATCGCTACAAAAATGGTTTTGGACTGTTTGCGGAAGGGGGAGGATGCTAACCATCTGCAAAAATGTTAGGTGCTATCGCATTACCGGGGGGAACGGGGTGGGGCGTGGCGTACGCATGATTGCCGTATTTTTTTGTATGAGTCGAAAAATGTTTAGCGGCGCAATAGGAAGTATTTTAGGTTAGAGTGCAGTTTCCCGCTCACCCCGCCGGCACCCAACTTTTGTATCTCGGCTCCCTGTTCATCCACAGGTTGTAAAGTATAACGAAATGTTTGTCTTGCTCTGGCGAGTAATTTGGTATACCTTACTAGATGAACAGGGAGCCGAGCTAGAGTAGTTGGGGGTCTGCTGGGGGAGGGGGGGGGTCAACTGCACTTAAACCGTATTTTTAAAACCTGTTTGGCTCAAAAAGAAATTTGTAGGTTTTTGCCTTCAGGCATCGGCAGCAACCCCCCCCAACAACACGCGCGCGTGCAATGCGCAAGAACGAGGAAATCTCTATTTTTTCACATTATACAAATTACCCAAAAATGAATCAAACCGGCTTTAACTTTGTAAACGGTTAGAGTGCAGTTTACCCCCAGCCGGCACCTTTTTCGGCTCCTCTTTCATCTACAGGTGTGTAAAGTACACCAAAATACTCGCCGGAGCAAGACGAACATTTTGGTATACGACACATCTGTAGATGAACAGGGAGCCGAGATACGGTAGGTGGAGTCGGCTGGGGGGGGGGGGGTAAACTGCACTCAAGCCTTGTAAACTTATATTTTATCAAAATTCTGAAAACGCCATCGGAAAGAGGAGGGTCGATTCCCCCGGAATTTTATGAATGGGAAGGCCCTCAAAGTGACAGCTGCACACACACACCTACAGACACGCCAAAATTAGATAAGGTAGGGTATCTTTAGGGACCGATTTGACAACGGGGAGCCAAGTTACAGTATGCCGCCCTCGGTTGGGTGATTTCAGGAAATTGCAATTGGCTACCGAGTTCCACATTCACTGCACGTCGATGGGTGGCCAGAGAGACGTTGCTGATCGATCGGGCAGTCGAAGCCGCGCTTGTCGACATCGAAGCACGTGCCGTTGGGTGGGGAAGGCCCTGGAAATTGATGGATCAGTTGATGTTTCAGAAGACGGCAACGAATCCGGCAGACAGGCTAGGCGGTCAAACAATAGGCACTCGCCCCCCAGCAGACCCCCAACTACTCTAGCTGGCCTGTTCATCTAGTGTATCCAAATCTACCAAGAACATCTTGATACTTTACACACCTGTAGATGAACAGGCCTACTAGGGTGGATGCCTAGGAGGGGGATCTGGCTGGAGTTTAGCCGGCCAGGTAAGGCTAAAGTCCAGCGAAAGGCAAACGTTCCGGTATATCCTACAAGCTACTAACACAAAACAGCCGAGAAAAAAAGCTAGCTGAGCCGTAAACTAATCTTATCGAACTACATATCGAATTAGCATACTCAGAAAGGGGTCGCGAAGGTCAAAATGATAATGAAAACCAACCACGAATCGAGCAGGCAAACAAGGAGAGTGAAAAATATTTTCCCCAAAACTAGCACCGGAAAGCCCAGATGCCAATTATGGCATGTAAGCTGGGATGCAAATTTTGGAGAAAGAGAAGCGGCCCAAAAGAAACCTATGCGGATTGGAATGTGCGGGGAGTGAGAGAGAGGTAGAGAGAGTGAGAGAGATAGAGAGAGAGAAAGAGCGATTGAGAGAGACCGTGACAGCTAAGGGTATCATTATTATTTCAGAACTCAGGTTGGAAAAGCGCTCGGACTTTTCAACCCTGGCCACGTCTGACCCCCTTTTATCCTTCACTTTGCATAATTTTCCTGAATTCAGATGACAAAAAATGAAAAACTACCTGTTGAGCCCCTTTATATAGTCGAATCCTAACAAAGAGACTTCTTCTTAATGTCGAAAATAGGTGATTTTGTTAAATCTGATATGCGTGCAGTCATCTCCAGGCCATTACGCATCTAATGACGCATCATTCATACCTTAAAATTCATCCCCTATCGAGATATCCTCCGGACAGACAGACGGAAGTGGATGCAAAGTGGCACACACACACAGACACACACACAGACACTATTTTTTTATATATAGTAGGACAAGTTTACCTATGTGCCCATGGCATAAGCAACCAACTATACTTCGCCAACCACCCCGGGAGGTACCACCCCTAGGGGTGGTTGGAGAGGGGGGGTTGGGGGTGGCTAATGCACTGACCACCCCCCAACCACCCCTCTGACCACCCCCCCAACCACCCCCCACGACCACCCCCCAACCACCCCCCGCCCCACCCTCCAACCACCCCTAGGGGTGGTACCACCCGGGGTGGTTGGCGAAGTATACAACCAACTAAAAATTTTGATGTACTTTTCGATAAAGCTTTGAGGACCTCTGATCTGGTGCTCCGTCGTAAAAGGCTTTTAAAGGGATAGTGGACAGGGCCTCAACACCCACGACGATCAGGATCGGCTTCAGACGCTGTAAATATAAGCAAAATTTTAATTCGGTTAATACAGGCTTGAAATCGATCACATAGGGGGCTTTATTAAAAAAAATAGAAATTATTTTTCAACCATGTTATTTTTCAAAAAATACCACAGCATAAAGTTAACATTTTTCAGGCTTAAACTAGCCTAATAAAATCATTTTTTCCACAGTAAAGGTGTTGCCACTCCACTAGTGTTTTTTTTTAAGGAAAATCGATCAGTCGTCGACGGGTCTCGACTACTTGGCCCTGCTACAAAAGATTCAGCTGAGGCTGTTGTTCCAAAGCAACTGGAAGGCCTTGAAAAATCGAATCAATCTACTGACATCGCTGTTATGGCCAGTAGCTGTGGAGGCTGAATTGTAGCAAAGAGTCGAACACCTGACTTGCCAATACCTTTAAGTCTCCGAGAGACGGGCTGAATAGCCTGAACTTGTCGCTGAAGCCCGCCGCCGAGTTGTTCACGCACCCCGAAGCAATTTCTCAAAGTTGCCGAATAAAAAGTTTTTTGATTCGCCTCATTAATGATACACACCCTGCCACATGTTGGTGAACGCCTTGGAGTTGTCGGGCCGGGTCTCTAAAGTTTTTATACTTCAGAAGCGAGAATCGATTTCTGGTAATTTTTTAGTTTTCTTTGACCTCAGTGCTACATTAGTTCCCTCATTATGGAGATGCTCCTCCGGATTTGGTGCTGAACTTCTTGAAATTGGTGCTGTCCTGAGCCGGCCCTGATTTTTAGTTTAGCATGCTGACGCAGCCTTTTTTCTGCCTGGTTTTTAAAGTAAGCCTTTTGCCAGTGTTGACGCATCAATTAGCATATGGAGATGACGGGTTTCTGGATTGGTGAACGCCTTGAACTTGTCGGAACCGGCTTAAGGATGTTTATTGGTATTTGAACGCTTTTAGCGTAGCAAATAAACTATTGTAAAATTTTTTGAGGCTCTGGAAAATTAACAACAAACAACAACAGTAAATATAGAAAAATCGAGTTAAATATGCAAAATGCTCCTGCCTAGAACTTTCGCAACGTTCCGAAAATTATTTTTTTTTGGGAATTTTTACTGAAAAATTTTCTGCTTATCTAAATTTCAGTAATTTTCTGATTTGCGACCTGCTCCAAATGTCCCAGACAAATTCCTCCCGAATTTTCAGAAATCATTAGATCCCCCGAGGAGTCGGAATTTTGCCCACGCTAATTAAGCGGAAAGCGCAACCTGGCCGGGGGCGGTAATTGGCTACATTTCCCCAGGGCCTTTATTTTCCGATTCGATGGGCGACGGCGCAAAAAATGGTCTTAGGTGGCCGCTCTTTTGAAAGGCACCCAAAAAAGGGCGGCGAGCTGGAGACGGTCACTGGGGCAACCAACCGGCAACACAGGCAAAAGCCGCTCCAGGTGAAGATTACGGCCGACCCACTTTCCTGGCGCGAATCTTCATTTCTAAAGGCACGGCTGGAAAACTACCGTACTTCCGACTACGCGACGCACCTCTGAACGCCTCGGGATGCGAAGCCTTTAGCTATCATTGCCCTTGTTGGGCTCGTGGGAGGTAGGGTTTTTGTTTTTGCAGCTTCCACTATCTTAGTTTTCTTACTCGATACCGTATCGGTATTCACTTCGGCTTTTGAAATTCGAATTTATGGTTATGAAATTTATGCGCTTTTGAGCACCGCTTTTTACATCGTAGTTCTTTGAGTAGTACTGTAGCCGTATGGGGCAGGACCAACATGGTTTTAGTCGAAAGTAAAAAACTTTCCTAATTTTTAAACGGAACTTACTAATCTGGATTGGTATTGCCTAAGTTGGGGTGGCACTTTCAATGTTCTAAAATAGCGTCTAGCTACCGTATTCCGTCAAGGTATACCGTATCGGTATTCCAACGTACTTGAAAGGTCCAAGTACCGACAACCTGTTTTTGGTGCAGTCTTTACTACTCAAGATCAGGATTTTTTTCAATGTGCCTACGATTCGAATTCACTACAAAACAGCTTTTCTACCATTTTTTTCATGGAATGCCGTAACCATATGCAGTCGTACCTTAAACATTTCATGCGGACGTAATAAAAATCGCGATTTGACGAGGTGCGTACTAATCCACAATGTATTGTCAGCATTGGCATACGATTTGAATGTACTAATGCAGTTTTTTGCCGTAGTTTTTCAAAAAGAACCTGAGCGCTCTTGATGACGTCTCTGACGCAATTCATCAATGGGCACAGGATCCGTATTCTAACGTACTAGAAAAGCGCCACGCTGAAAAAAGGCCCATATTTGGACAATGGCTCGTACCGCTCCGAAATCAGATTTTTTTCTCATACAGTAATACGGTTTTCCAGGCGACTCGATCATCTTGGAAAATGGATGTCCCGGGGACAACCCGAAGAAGGCATGCCGGATTGAGCTGGAGACGTTGAAGGGAGCGCCGGGAGGGGATTGCCCATTGTTTTCGACTCCGGAACGGTGAGCATTCTGAAGGTAGAGAGAGAGAGGAATGAAGGAGAGAGAGATATAGAGAGCACCGTAATACACCACGCAACACTCCTTTCATCCTTAATCCCCTGGATTTGGGAAATGCATAACCGGACCGAAACTGAGAGTCAAGAATTACTGGAAATCAAACATTTTAAGTACGCCAGGAGCGCAAAATGGCTTATCAGTTCAGGGCCATATAACCACGACAGTATCCCTGAATTTCTAACGAAAAATTAAATTGATTTCCAGTTCCTGCTCGGCCAATTCGAACCCGGAAGAATTAGCTACCGTACCACCAATTGTCGAAGAGTCCACCCCCGAGGGAATGGTTAGTTGCTTGGAAAGCATCAATATAAATTTTTTTTAGACAACCGGCCGTACGGTAGAACAGGACGAAAACGTGACCATCATCACCTGGACCGGGAACAATGCCAATGGGACCACGATTCTAAATGCGACCAGTATTTGGAGCCGCCCGCCTGGCAATATTACGGTAGGCGCGGCGGATTTAGTCTTCTAGAAGTAGCAGTTCGCTTAGTAATTTCATAAACAAGCTTATTTTTTTCAAAAAGCCGGCAACAACTCTTAAAAAGATAAAGAAAGTTTTTAGATAGCCACCGTATCCAAAAATGCCCTGCCAAAGGACAAGGAGCTCCAGAAGGCAACCTGCGTCTGCAAGCCGACCGGAATTGATGTCAACGCAAAGGCTGCCAATCAATCATTGGTTAGCTTGATCAAATTTTTACTCCTTAGCCCTGAATCTCAACATTGGCTTACGATACTTGAGCGGATTAAGCCTAAAAAAGCCAAGCAAAGCTACGCTAAGCCAATGTTTTTAGATCACCGCCCTGCTTTCCAACGCCGGAAACCGGAAAAAGCGAGACCTGAACACTGACGAAGAGGCGTCTGGACTTTTGAAAGTCATCAAAGCCGCGCAAGAGCATGTTGATCAACACCTGGAGGAAGTGGATGGGGTTCGTATTCGATCAAATGGGTTGGAAACAATAGCTTAATGCGTCTGAGGTGCAAATATCGACCACTTCGAAACCTGGGTGTTGACAACCACGAACTAGAACACGACTTAGCATCTTTTGCCACCCAGGACGCATCGTCAAAGTGAAAATATGTAACTCGTTTTTTGTTGTGACGCGTAGTTGTCAAGACCGAGTCAAAGCAGGGGGTTGATTTTAGCATTAGACAGTCACTCGAATTTTCTGGTTGCCTTTTGAATCAAGCTTAAGAAAAATTATACTTAAGAATTAAGATTCAATTGTAGCTATCAGGCGTAATTTTCAGGGCCGCGTGCCCAGCCTTTAGAAGAGGTCGACTAGTTTTGAAGTAGCGATTTAAAGTTTTTTTAAACTTGAACGCACTAATCAAGAGCCTTTGTCGACACTCAGTAGTTAACAGGGGGTTGATTCTTGAACTGTATCCTTTCTTAATCTCTAGTTCCAGGTCCGTCCAAAACGGATGATGAACGTGGAAGACGCGCTCGCTCAATCCCCATACGACGCTGATGGCCAAGTAAACGTGACTAAGCATCAGCCGAAGAAGCCGATGCGATTTCAGAGAAGCCCTTTTACCGAAGAAGCAGAGGAGCTGGCTGCTGAGTCCGAAGCCACTGAAGCCGTTGAAGCTCATCAGACTACGGTAGCCACCCCTACCTCAGAAACTACCGAGGCCAGGCGCCGGAAGCGAGAAGCCGAGTCCTACCTCATCGATTTTGAGCCCGAGGTTAATGAAGCTGTGGAGGAGCCGAGCTCTGGAGCGCCAAAGACAAAGCGTGAGGTCGAACCGACTGAAAATCCAGATGAAGCACTTCTGAAGTTCAAAGCTAAACGTTGCGCTGAAGCTAAGAAAGGGAAGCCAAGAGGGTACATCTGAAGCTCCAAAATAAGCGGAAGTGTAGATGAAGTTGAAAGCTCCACTTCCAAGCCCGACAAAGTAACTTCTGAAGCTTCGAAGTCGAAGCGCGAGGCTCTAGATAAAATTGTCACCTCCACTTCCGAGCCGGCGGCGGCGACCTCCGAAGCTCCAAAAGCAAAGCGTGAAGCTGGAGATGAACTTGAGGGATCGACCCTGAAGCCTGAGGAAGCTACTTCGGAAGCTTCAAAAGCCAAGCGTTGCGCCGAAGCTCCCAAAGCTGATGCTAACCAAGGTACCCTGAAGCCCCAAGAGCCAAGCGTCAGGCGGTGAGTGAGTCTACTGAAGCTACGGACCCCGCTACGACGGAAATACCAAGAGCTAAGCGGGAGGACGAAGCGAAAAATCTGAAGTCACTGAAGCTGACGCTCGTCAGTTTACTTCCCAAGTCTCAAAAGCCAAGCGTCAAGCCGAGGATGAAGTCAGTCAAGCCATAGACGTAACTACGACTGAATTACCGAGAGCTAAGCCTGAAGTTAATGCCACTGCGGTTCCCTCCATTTCCCCGAAAAATGGCACAGCGTCTGACGCAAATTTATCTACGTCGACCACGCTTAGTTCAGATTCTGAAGCCGATATCGTAGCTCTGAATCTACCCTGGTCGAGGTCGAAATCCCCCAATCAACGCTCAGCTCCGAACGCTACTATCGACGAGCCATGGGCAAGTGACGACCAAATTCCGGTTCAGGTTGTCGAAAACCCCAACTTTCAAACGGTACACGAACCCAGTGTTGATAATTCGACTACGGTAGCTTTGAACGTTACGGTACGTATGGAAAATTCGACCGTAGTCCAGAGCTCGACTCCTTCTTCATATTCGACAAGAATCGAGGAGGTTACGGTAGCCGGAACAACGACGATAACTACTAAAAACGATGAAACTAACAAAAATGAGAAAATTACGCCACACAATTCCACCGTAACTACCGTACCCCCAGTGCAAGACCCGATTGCTGAGATTCTGAATAGCAATCAGACTACCGTAGTCGAGGCGCATGAAGCAGCCATTTTGGAAGCGGAAAACCACCATCTTGCTAAAAGAGAGCTGGAAGATGCTCCAGCCAACGTGGCACCTGAGAATGAGATCACTGGAGCTCCAGAAGAGGAGAAGAAGATTCAGAAGCGCTCGGCCCAATTCAAGCCAGAAGCCAACTGGCGTGACAATGTCCTCATGCCAAAATGATTCGGCTCTACTGGAATGCTGTTAATTTTATTTGGCTTCCCTGATCTGGACTCGTTTTTAGCTAAATTCTGTTATTCTTCTGACATATTTTGAGCTCTCTACCTTAATCCTAAATTATCATTTCCGTTGAAAACATTGTCTTCGGTTTTTAATGTTATTGCAAAATAAATTCAAGGTGTAAATAAAGTTGTTAGTAAAGGAAAGATTCTTTTGAAATGCGCGCAAGACACCATCGAGGATAATAACTTAATCAATCAGAGGAAATTTCTAAAAGTTATTTGTGAAGTTTTAAATCATATAAATTTAGCAGACATAGACCAAGGAAGTAATCAGCAAAGCATTATGTAGGTATTGACGGAATGTTTCTTTTCAAACCATGCAAACTATTGAGAAGCCGACTTATTTTATTAAAATTTTTAAAGAAGTATTTTTGAATTTTAATATGCTTCAAAACCTTCTTAAGAAATTTAAGGGCAGCAAACGTAAAAATGTTGTAGTTTAATGGGGAACCCAAAATTCCAGCCTCCAACCCGTGATACGTCATTGCCGAGCGCATACCCCAGCTAAATCCCCCGAAAATTGGATGCTGACACATTTTTCAAACCTCGCTTTGAATGAGTCATTTTACTCAAAATTTCACTATATATACAACCAAATTCTAACCTTTTAACGGCCTCGATCTCTACTCCAGCTTGTATCTCACATTATGAAACCACAGTATTTTTGTGCCGCTTTAATATCTACGCTTCTTTTCATCGATTGTAGTACGGAAGTTCTGTTCCCGCTGGATCAACAAAATAATATAACTGGTAGGGTTTTATTATTTAAAATATTTAATTTACTGATTAAAAATGGAGAAAATATTAAATACCGGAAAGAGTGAGAAAGAAAGTGGGAAATACAAGAAAAAAAAATCAGCAGAAGATCATTAAGTACTTAGCCAGGCAGTTGTTTTTTCAATATCTTTTTCAATAGTTTAAATTAATTATCAAATTCGAGAATCTTATTTAAATTGCGTGAAAATCGCGAAAAATCGACCTCGGCCTAAGGACCTCGGGCAGAATTTTGTCGTTGCTCAAGTCGGCATAACAGTGTATTACTAACAACTAAATTTTTAGCAAACAACCATTCCTAAAGCTACCTAAAAATCTTCAGCTTGAAAAATCACTCGTTTCTGAAAATCTATTAGAATCCAGGTTTCTGATAGATACTGCTAATTTTACAACATTTTTGCTCTCTAGAGTAAAGCCCGAATATGCAACAATGAAATAAGTTAGAATTTTACTACTTTATAAAACCCATCGGTATATATTACTGTCTTTTGAAAAATGGAAATATAGATTGAGAGGTATTTTATTTTGATTTTTATCATTAATACGATAATTAAATGTCAATTTAATTCTAGTCTTAAAAAGGTTGAAGTTTCTACTAGAGGGCTATGAAAACGGCTGGAAAAGAGTTATACTTGCACTGACTATAAAGTAAACGCTAAAGTAAGTAGTATACAAAAGTAAGTGGAAAATACTCTGTAAACTCAATAATGACGCATCCAACCTCCCTCCTTTTCAGCCTTCTTGAGCCTGAACTTCACATCTCGAGTGCTTCGACTGACCGACATCCTTGAGAAGACCTACCAACGAGACGGCACCGCCAACCTAACCCGATTCGACGAGCAGAAGCTGCAAAAACTCGACGAGTTCCGCGGGAAATTTCTCGAAAAATTCACCCCCACCGACACACCGCCCACTTTGTGCCAAATTCTTAGCAAACTTTGTGATAAGATCCACAGGAAGGGTACGGTGGAATAAATATTTCGGGATTTTTGAAATTTTTGGATGTTTCTGTAATAATTTTTAGATTTTTGGGGGCATCAATCATTTTTGAAAAGCTATGGGGGCCTGATGTATCAATTAACTTTTTTTTAGTTTTATCGCGCCGAATGAAAATTCAAAAGGCAGCCTGATTAGCCTTTTTTGCCAGTTTGTAATGTTTGAAGTACATTTTTGGCAATTTTCATCAGGTTCTGGATATTTTGAAATCTATTTAGACCAATTTCAACCGCAATTCTTGATTTCTGTAGTTTTACGTTTGATTACAATTTCACTAAAATTCTAATGGCATAAATGAGTCTGTTTTTCGCTCGTTTTCACGATTTTACATGTATTTCCACAGTGTTCGAGAATCTTTAGGTAGTTTTACACTAACTGACAGAAAGTTAGACCATGGTTCTTAAGCTGGATATTTTACGTTTCACTAGATATAATAAATTAGACAGGAAAAGCGCCTGTAATCGACTTTTTCCAATTTTTCATGCTTCAAAGTAAATTACCTTTGTTAATTTTGACAAATATTAATAGTTATGAAACTGTGAAAACCGGTTTCGTGATCTCTATGGTTAGACAAGTAGCCTATTAAAAGTTCAATAAATTTCAACGTTTAATACTTTCAAAAACCCTATGATTTTCGAACTCTTGACTGCTTCTAAAAATTGCACCTGTATGTTGCGGGGGACGGGACCCAAACCATTTTCACCAAATTCTATTTGAAACCCGATTTCCCAAGGAGGAAACCCTGAAGCGCGCAGAATTACGGTCCATTTCGGTATTTGGAGGAATTCGGGACGCCCCCCTTTTTTTAAGGGGAAATTAGCGGTCTGACAGTTGTATTAATTGCTGATTCAGTAAAACAAATTCCGGGTATTGAGTCGAAACCTCCTGCTTTTGGCTCGCTTTTCATTTCCCCGGATCTCTTTGGCTTTAAAGGGGGACTGTCGGAAAGCTGATCCACGCCATGTTCCCAAGGTCCACCAAACAAAGAATACCCCTTTAAGCCAGCCGCAGGTTTTGCCCTTTTAGCATGAATTTACTGTTTCATTGCTCAAAAAATTAGCATGTATCCGATTTTCGCGGGTCAAGCGGCTGTCGACATCGAGTCACCAAAAGGACCGATTTTTGCGCTCGCAAAGACCTTTAAAATCGCCATCGGATGACTAGAATGACGCTTTTAAATGTACGTTTTGACAACTTGCAAATGAAATGAAGCGGATGAACCAATGCATGCTAACGAACGAATCTAGGATTTAAGACTTTTACATGCGTCTTTTAGCAATTTACACGCGATTTTTGGTCCCGGAAGTTTCCTTAATATTTCCGGTGCCTCTAAAACAACACTTCCGCGCTGAAGAGCGCTTGATTGCAAATTTTCCGCTCATGCTCGTTTTTACGGGTTGCTAATGGCATACGGAAGGTGCAGCCAAGCATAACAACTCCGGGGTATTTATGGAAAGGAGGAAGACACGCTAGCATTCGAGATTAATTTTTCAATAAGTTAGCCCTTTTTTCTTGAATAGCCTTTGCAAAATATCGGAAGGGTTTTTTCGTAAGGGTAAATTTCTTTTCCATTTTCTTTCCCAACTAATTTCGGCTTCCTGGGCGTTTCATTTTGTGCAAACCGTAGCTTACCTGCCGCCATTCTGATCCGATAATGATGAATCTTTTTCTCACCAAAAAATTCTGAACTTGCTGCCTTTGCTTTTCCAATTTTTGCAGCTGGCGCCCCCTCTAATGTCATTAGAAACTCAGGAACCCACCTGATGCCCCGATGGAGGCATAATTGGCAAGAGGGGACGCAATGAATTGAGAATTAATAGAGCCGGGGTATCCTTTTCTCTTCGTGCTCCCTTCTTGCCTCTTCAATCTTCCCCGTCCACCTCATCTGAATACACTAATGAAGCCGAGGAGGCAGGGGGAGAGAAAAATGGGAAGTTCAAGACACAGGCCAATAGGTGTTGTTGGGATCAAGAAAAGAATTTGGATTTATTCTTAATTCATTAGAAGCCAGCCTTGGATTGTTTTGCTCATCTGTATCCCTCTTTTCATCTATTTTTATCTCTCGCGCTCTCTCGCCCTCTTTATCTCACTTCTCGCTCTCTAGCTCGCTCTCTCGCTCTCTGGCTCTCTCTCTTTCGCTCGCTCTCTCACTCTCTATCTCTCTCGCTCTCTCGCTCTCCCTCTTTTTCTCGCTCTCCCGCCTAATTCTCGGGAGACTGACCCCTTCTAGGCCTTTAAGTGATATGCAAGGCTGGGCTATGAATCTGGTGGTCGTGGATCCACGCCGAATCTTACAGCACCGCCATCCGCAAACCACACTTCCGGTGCGTAACAGATCACCAGCTTATCTGGGGCTCTTATCCTAAAATTGAGGCTAATTTCAGGCATTTAATAAAGCTAAGTTTCGTTATTCAATAAACAACTTCTATTAGAAATTTTAAAAGTCCGTTCCATCTCTCCCAAGACACCGATGATGAAGCGGTGGCCGGCACGAGATATCCCCTTTAGAAGCCTAAAACTTCCTCTCTCTTTCGACAATCATCTGAGGGGCGCCATTTTAATTAGACGAAGCCGCCTCCTGGTGGTCAACCCCCCACGCACGTGTGGATTATAATTGGGATGGGCCCCTTGGCCTTTTGGACTCACTCGAACCATAAAAAATGCTGTCGGATGACGCTTCTTGGAGTATTGTTAAATACAGAAGGAAAGAAAATTTTTATTGTTCTCCCTAACTTTCCTCATCCCCCCTACTGTGCCGTAACGTAACCCTTATAACGACCGCCGCCAGTTCTGGCCGCTCAATTTATAGCCCTCAGTGGAATCTTGACGCTTGCCTTGCCCTTCACTTTAAAACATCCGTCTCGTGAAATTTTGTGACCGGAAGTACTTCATGGCGGCGAAAATCTTCTAAAAATCCTGATCCAACCCACTCACCCCCAAAATCTGGAGGGTTTATCGAGCAGCTAAACGTTTCGTGGGAAGTTCATTGACGGATTATCGAGGTACGTAACATTCACCTGCCTTCGGTGGCGATTGCTTTCAGGCCAAGTAGAATAGGTGTACTTGATTCTGAATTTGGCTCTCTGTCGCTCTCTCTTTCTCTCGCCTGCTAGCTTTCTTTCGTTAACTCCTTTTGCTGTAGTTCACTTCTTCTCCCCCTCTCTCTCCCTCAATCTCTCTCTTTCTCCACCTCTTTCTCTCTCTCTTTCTCTCTCTCTCTCGCTCTCTCTTGTTCTCGCTCCTTCCCTCTCTTCCTAAGTATCTTTCTGCCTCGTTCCATTTAAAGCACACCACAATTTCGCAAATATTTTCCTGAAACCCGATCCGCAAATCTCGAGGAACCCCATTCCGCTCCATGCCTATCAAAGGAAAAAAGGCTACGCACCCGAGCACTTTTTCAGCATCAGCATCCCGTATTCTGCAAAAAGCTCCGTAAAAACAGCCTCCACCCGGAATCCACTACAGCTCCCTTCGAAATTATTTATTCCGTCAGCGCAAACGCTTCGGCAGCCGCCCCTTTTTTCTCATCAACAGGCACGCGTTTTTAATGTATCCAATGAGCATTTATCTTGAAGGATCCCCGCGGGACCTACGCAGAGTGTTGATGCACTTTTTCTCTCGCTGCCTTCCCCTTGGTTCTCGCTCTGTCGGCCTTTCTTTTGCGCTGGCTGATTCTCTCTCATTCATCACTCTCTCTCTCTCTTGCTTTCTTCTCTTTTCTCTCTGTTTCACTCGCAGGCTTTCCCTCGCGCTCGTCCCTGCCTTATTCTCAGTCTCTCTCTGTCTTTTTCTCTCTCTCGCTCTCTCTCTGTCTGTCTCTCTCTCCCTCAAAAAACCCTTTATTCCCCGGGCGTAAATATGTTGTTCGTGAGGACGGATTTCGGAACGTCTTCAGGGACCGTCCCGAATTGTCCCTGAATAGAACCGTCCATTCGTAAAAAACGGAATTTCACGGAATCCCCCATCACATCACACACCAAACAATAGGACATCCCGGTGCCCCCGTGATTACGGTAGCACGCACTAATTACAGACAGTCGGGTTTTTGAAAACAGTCGTCCGGTTTGACGTCGGTGGTTGGCGTGAGGGTGGGGGTTTTGTAAATGGTGGTTATTGTCGGGTTCCAGGTTGAAATTGGTGGTGTTGTATACGGTAGCTAATGATTTAGGCCCTGAATCTCATAGTATAACTGTGTTAACAATTTTTGTCAGATAATTCGCCATATAATATCACTGTTTGGTCACCCTGCTTATTGCCATAGAGGTGTACATTAATTCAGTACGTCCTATACTCTGGTATGGATTTCAAGCTTTGTTTATTTTTTTCTTCTCACGTGTCGTATCTTTCAACTTTCAACTACAGCTTCTCAACACAGCTCTTTTACTAAAAAACTACAGTATCATAAGATCGTTTTAGGTGTTAATTTTCGGCATTTTCTTAAGGTTTATGAAATCGCAAAATCTGGTCTTCCTACCTAATTTTTTGACTAGTTTTTGGTTTTTGGAAAAATAAAAAATTGGAATAGTTTGGCGAAAAAAATTGGATTGGGATTCCGCTTTTTAAAACGGACTCTTGGTCATCATTTTTTCTCTATCGAACTAGTCCTGTAACTCCAAAGCGCTGAAAAAAGACTCCTGATTGGAGGTCGACGTTCTAGTTTGTCTATTTTAGGTGCTTAGCCTGATTATACTTCAATTATTATTGTTACCAAGGGGCTGCAACGTGCAAGGTAAGGAAGTTGTTAGCCTAAAGTTGTCGTTTATTTGCAGATAATAGCGATACAAACTCGACTTTTTCTGGGTCTCTAGTAAAAATATCCGCTAAATTTTGGCGCCAATCAACTCCTTACGCTAAATTGTTGTCAAATTTTAGTTCAATTTTTGTTTCACGGTTAAGCTAAGAAAAATACGCATAGAAAATTCGGTATTTTCGAAAAACAAACCGTTGGCTTCTTTTCCCTTGCTTCAATTTCTTTAGAAACGCCCGTTCTCCCATAAAGCAACCTCCTGGTCTACAGCCATTTCGAGAATTTGGAATTTGTATTGCCCCAACCACTTCCCTACCCCGTCCGTCCGCCCAGCCCATCACCTAAAAGGCGACCTCGTGGTCTCCGGGCGGTGGAATCATTGCCTACGTACCCGATTCCCCCGGCTAATGTCATTTACATATTTTAGCTGGGCCCGGCGACCTGGATGGATGGAATTCGGACCTTAGCGTTTCACCTGACGCGTTTTGGGATTTTCAAATTTTTTGTGATTTTTATAAGGCAATGGAATTCAAGTGGGCAAGTTAACAGGAATCTTTGTGGAATTTGACTGTAGGCAAATGCAATTAAATGGCTTAGGAGGTGAGCCTGGTAATCGAAAGATAAGCAAATTAACTACATATAGAGTACAGAAAATTCGGGCCAAATTTCAAACTCAAATAAACGAAAACAGCGCGGCAAAATTTTCTAGAATCCACGTTCGCAAAATCTCCTGCTCAGCTCTTTCATTTCCAACAACCCACCCCTTTCCGGGCGAGCAAATATTTTCGCGCAATTTTGCCCGCTCAGAAAGTGCGGTAGCTCTTCATCGAGTTTTTCTGCCCTGCTCTGATGAGCTCCCCTTGTAATTGGGCATCGAGCTGAGCGCGGAGCCCTGCTCTTCGCCGACTCGTTTTTTTTGTGTTCCCTACCCCGTGTGGGGCCAAAAAGAAGGAATTAATTTTTCGTTCCCGATACGGCCTTTTTTGTCCTTGTAGAGGTTATAAAACGGCATCCTTAGAATTTGCTACCGCATGCATTTGTTGTTTTAGAGGGACTTGAAAGGCAAAAACGTCCGCCTCAAAAGAAAAAAAAGACAGTACCTTGATTTTTGAAGCCTGGTTGATATGCCCTGGTTTTTTAATAACGTATCTTTTCACCAACACCTGACTCACAACTTCCGCATCAATCACTCAAAACTCAGTCGCTGATACGATAACCATTTTTTTTCTGGAAAAGGCAATGGATTCCCTGTTCCACCGTTTTGGCCGGTTTCCTGGAATTCCACGCAGTTCACGCGGAAGTTGTGAAGCTAAAAGAAGCGTATCAAGGGTCTTTAAAAATGAGCAAATGGTTTCTCCGGAAGTTAGGCTGCTATAAGCTTCGAAGGAGCCGGAAATGTGTAACCATGATTTCCTATGAACTTACCATCATAACCAGCGCCCAAAACCCGCTTCGCGGGCCTTGGGCGCTGGATTGCGGTCCCTGCATGACAAATTTGACTTTCCGATAGCTCGGGCCTGCGGACCCGCCACCGACCACACGCGCGCGTGCTACTCGCAAGAATGAGGACATTTCTATTATTTCACATTATGCAAATTAGCCCTCAGGTGCCCCCCAAAATCATAAAACCGGCTTTAACTTTGTAAACTTGTATTTTATGGAAATTCTGAGAACGCCATCGGAAACAGAAGGGTCGATTCCTCTAGGTGACGGAGAATTAGGGCATTTTATCCACGGGAAGGCCCTCAAATCGGGCTTCGAAACTGACATCCACACACACAAAGATACACGCCAAAATTATATAAGGTAAGAAAAGATCATGTGCATCCAGAAATGCGTCAAGAATGACGATCCCACGGCGGCAGGCGATCTGCGCGTTGCGTGTCGTGGCACAGTCGAATTGACAAAGAATCTGCGCGCATATCTACCTCATTAAACCATGTTCTTCGGGAGCTTCATGCCCAATTTTCAAACAATCTATGGCAATGAAATCATTATCGCACTTCCGCCGTAACAGTGGAACTTAACACTAGCTTTCTGAGCTTTGGATGTCCCTCTATCTATGCTTGCGTTCCTAGACTTCACTGTCCCCTTAATACCCCCCAACGAACGCAATTCTCGATTCGTTTTTCCCCCATTGCTCCCAAACCCTCTGTGAGGGTTCAGTAAGCACTGCCCCCACACATCATCATCATCTCCCCCTCCAGCCACAATCAGAAACGTCGAGGGCATTCATTTAAAGGCGATAATCCATGAGCCCTCGTTGCATCTGCAATTTCTACCTTCTCTTTCTGTCTCTCTCTCGCGCTTTTTCTCTCTCGCTCTCTCTCCTCTCTCTCTCTCTCTCTCTCTATTCTCTCTGGCGATTGACGCCGTTAGCAGGGGGCTTTTCCGGTGACCTTCTCCAAGCGATTCCTGGGAAATTCCGAGACGCTCCTCCTCCGCAGCTAGAGCGACGTTCTTCTCAAGTCTCTTTTTGCCCTTAGAAATTAAAAGAGCAGTCCGCGACGGTGGCCGTGATTTCTGAGAGGTCGAAATACCGGGTTTTTGCTGGAGGATTAAGAGAACAATGTTTTGATCATATCCCTATAGTCTAGCCGGATTATGCAGGGTATACGGTGGTTGGCGTTTGTGTATTTTTTGGGCGGAAGGACGATAGAGTCAGTATACTAAATACACTATGGGATAGTAGCTTTGGTCATTGCTTTCCATTTTAACCGCGGCTCGCAACACGACCGCCGCGCCCATCAAGCGTTTTTTTGGAAAAACGACGTGTCTTCTGGACTAAATTCCATGAACTCCGATATTACCAGTGCACAAAACGGTACCATTTCCGCTTCTATGACGTGGAGCAAACTAGCTCTAGTTTTTTTAATTTTAACTAAAAATCGATAAAACCGGAAGCGGTCATCGTAGTTTTTAGCTCTATACGATAGCTTCCGATTTTACATAGCGCGGGACGGTATGCTGCTTTTTCTTGCCAATGAGCTGATTCTCACGGGTCCCATTGCTTTTTCCAGGGGCCACAAATTTTATTTTGACTCGGTTATCCTGGCCAGCCTTGGAGGGCCAATGGGTTCTGATGTGCTGCTGCTCACATCAGATGCTCTACAACGGGATAAACAACCCTGGGGTAATTGTCTCCCTTTTTCGGGGAATGAAGCGCTTGAGATCGGGCTTGAGTGGATAGCAAAGTCTGCTATCCCAGACATCAAACCAGGAAAGTGTTGATGTATGTGTCAAACCAGGAAAGTGAAGTGTTGAAAGTTGCTGTATCCTGAGGGGAAAATTAACTAGCGGTTTTCGGGATTTCCAAAGGATAGATCTCTGAATGAATATTCTGAATATGTCTAGACTATTCCTCACAACGTAAATATTTTACTTTTAGTTTCCCTAGCTTTTTCTAGGAATTCAAAGCACAATAATAATGTTTATGGTATGCATACTAACGAACCAGGAAATTACGGGACGGTAATTAAATTAAGGGAATTGATAAGGGACGGAAAGAAAATTGCTGTGTTTGTTTCTCCAGCTAGTTAGAAATGCTAGCGGAATTTTGGCAAGGCCTTAGTTTGAATTCGTATTTTGAATTTTTTTTGCAGGATTATGGTAGTTAAGTTATTTTTCCGGAGCCATACCTTTTGGCGTTAAATTTTCCGGATTTTTCGATTGCGAAAGTTCAAGTCAGTAGGTCAAAAATTATAATTATTACACTTGTAATGAAGTTCCAATTACATTTGGTACTAAAATGGCACCTATTTGAAAGCCATAAACTACAGTAGTCTAGGTAATTTTTTGTTGGCTAATACTTTTAAGCAGGTAACTATGATTGTGCGCTACAAATTATAATTTTTCCTATTAAGAATTTACTTGTGTTATTCTTATGCTAAAAACCGTACAAGTTCAACAAGGAACTAAACCGACGATGTCATTTTGTCGCTATTTACTCTTGGCAGCGCACTACTAACGTTCATCGCACTTGCTGATGTTTACCGCGCCCTAAAATGCAGAGAATAAACAGTGTTTTGGTCGTTTTCACACCGTTTTCGCGGCTGCTTAACGGCTCTTAAAATGTGCTCACCGCCCCCCATCCCTCTCCGATTCAAACTTTTTGATGTTTGGAGTTGGTTTTGCGGTTTTACTTTTGTATCATTCGTTCTTGCTCATTTTTGTACTAAGAATTGCGGCGTCTTGTTGAAAATTTCTCATATCTAATTTTCAATGGTTTTAAAGGCATTTTCATATATTTATGCTACTCACTTCTTAGAAAGTGAAAATCAATCTACTGACGCTAAGTAAAATGTGCAGACCCTTTCAGAAAATTGTATTGTTTTGTAAGCAAAATAGACTGGCGTCGAGAATGGACTAACAACGTGGTCCTGTCAGAGCGTGATAAACTTCGTCACACTTGGCTGGATTAAATTTTCAAGACGTATACCATGATGCAAATAGAAAATACCGCCCATGCGGGAAATTGTGTTTAGAAAAGGGCCATCCAGGAGTATTTTTGAAATGCCGTACTTTTCTAGATGTCTTACAAAGATCGAAATAGCAGCATCATTTTTGTAAAGTTATTTTAGAATATCCAGTTCAGGGAAAATTGTAATTTTTCGAATTTCTACATTTCCATAATAATTGTTTTAGGTTTCCATAATAATTAAAATTCTTAAAATTCTCAGATTTTCAAAACGGTGTAAAGTTAAAAAGTCATTAAAATTTATTGTGAATAAAGTGGAAATAGAAAGAATCCAATCGAATAAATTGATTTAGCCAAAATTGTAACTTAATCCAAGTATCGTGCTTACGACCTTCTAGGCCAATATTTACTTTACATTGTTTTTAGTCAATTCCAGGGCGGCTCCTCCTAAATAAGATGTGCGTGTCCACACTCACTTTCCCACCCCACCCATCGTCCTTTTTGGCCTAACTTTTCCCAAAACGGAACACGTGCGATCGGGACATTTGCGCACCCAGAGAGGACCTTCTTTCTCTCTTGCTCGCGAATTTGTGTGCCCTGGTCTCAATGCGGAAGTCGCCTTTAAATTCGGGAATTGGCCCTTCCAAAAAAGTGTAATTTTAAACGGGGCATTAATCACTGACGAAACAGGCGTTTGCAAATTAGGAACAATTGCAAATGCTTCAATTTTGTTAAATTATCCCATGGGCCCCGAAACTAATGATTTTCACGGGTTTTCACATGCAAAAAAAGATTAGAAGGTTTGACAGCGCGTACACACGATGAAAGGTTTGATTTCGATGGCCGCTTCGTGAGACTTGACGCTTGACGAAAATGCGTGAGACGTACTGCGTTTGGGCTTTTAGAATTATGTAGTGAATGTTTTATGTTTTTGGGGTAGATACCGTATACCACAGCACTTTCATGGCACTTTCAGGAAGGTACTGTAACGCACTTTACAGATATTATAATTGCCATTTTTTGAATTTTTCTAATGATATTTTCTTTGGTGATGCTTTTTCACTTTTTTATCGCCATTTTTCATCTTTTTCAGTTTTCCGTGTGAGGTTGGATGCCAAAAACCAAAGCTAATCAAAGGGATTTTGGCATTACCAAATAGGCACGTAATACTCACGTGATTTCGGGAAGTCAAAATCCGGAAGTGGAGCGGCCTTTATCCTATAAAAGCTGCTATTTTCGGGCTTTAAAGTAGCCTGACTTCGGGTCCAAAATTCCCTAGAAAATGCCCCGTTCCTCTTTGAACTTTAACTGCGGAATTTTGGAATTCAGAGAGCATTTTTGGCATAATTTTTTTCTTATTCCTGGTTTTTCTATTTTTAAAAGACTCACAACGTCAAACCCCGTCTTTCTTTGACTCCACTTATCTTTAACCTCGACGAGGAAGTGCAGCGGTCGGATTTTGCTCTGGAAACCAAGAAAAACACAAACGATACAAGATACGTACTTTTTTATCAGGACCAGAGTTACGGTAGCTGTAGGCGGATACCACGGACTAATCCCCTCCGAAACGCTGAAATCCGGAAACGTAAATAGTACCGCAGCGGTTCGCAAGATAAAAAATAGGCCAAATTTGGACCCGAAAAATGACAAGTTGCGTGTGGACTTGCAGAAAATCGGAGGCAAAATTCCCTCGAGGATTTTCGGCTGCTGATTAGGTTCCTATTTTTGTATTCATATTTTTTGTTTTCTTGAAACTGTATTTGAAATCAGGTCTCCAAATTAAGCTTTTTAAAGTACGGGCGTACGGACATTAGAAATTTATATATAGTAGATTATCGTACTTTAATGAAGGCTACAAACGACAAAAAATGTTGCCATCTAAGATCCATACACAAAGATTACCTCGAACCGGATGTCGGTTTTTTTCTACGGCTTCTTCCCGGTGTGACCTGTGTTCTCACCAATCGGTCAAATTTGAAAATTCGAGGTTTGTTTTCCCAAAAAATGAAGTACGGCTTCTCCTGTGTATGGATTCGGTTGTTGTTTAGTACCCACCTCGGCCCGTGCCAGGCTATAAGCCCATTAACGAGCCCGAAAATTTGGCCATTATGGTCGTGTTCGTGCTTTTGCTACGTTTCCTGTCGTTCTCTCCTCTCTCTCTCTCTCTCTCTCTCTCTCTCTCTCTCTCTCTCTCTCCCTTTCTATCTCTCGCTCGCTCTCTCTCTCTCTCTTTCTGTCTCTCTCGCGCGCTCTCTCACCCTCTCTCTCCTTCTCTCTCTTTCTCTCTCTCATTGCTCTCGCTCATTCGCTATGGCATTTACTCTCAATCATACTTCCCCGAATTTCCGAGACACTCGATTTCCGGAACCTGTGAATTGACCTGGGAATTTCGTCAGGGCTCCAAAAACAGCCGATCACAAACCGTCTAGCTGCCATTCAAATTAACAAGGAAATGCGCAATTTTTGTACCAGGTCGAGATTCATGGCTCCTCAAGGTGTTGTACCAGGTTGCGATCCTCAAAAATAATTCTCAGTTACCATGACCTAGAAAATCTGTACATCACCGGAAGGATATTTGATTTTTTTGTGTTGTGTTAGATTGTTAATTAGATTGTGTTAGGATATTTGCCCAACAAAACAGGAATTAATTTAGATTTTTCGAAAGTTAGCGTTTTAATGTCAAATTTAAATGAAGGACCGAGGGTCAAGCAAGCCCCTGAATTAGAGGCCCAAAAATACAAAAGCCTTCCATTAAAAGGTATAATGCCAACAAGGGAACCAACTTCTTCCTGTAAGTCTAGAAATTTCTAGTAACATATCGCAACTGTTTTAACAGTGTTGTGAGCAAAACTCAACTATATTTTAATTGGAAAAACAATGAGAAACGTGGAAATTCGGCCGGTTTTTCTTGTAATTAACGTTATGATAAAAAACGTGAATAAAAATAATAAATTAACGTTATATTTGATAATAACGTTGTTACTTTTAGGAATACCATAAAAATCCTTTATCACATTTTATCCCCAATTTAACTAACTTTGCAAAATTTGATCCTTAGAAAAAAGTAAATCCTCCCGATACCATGAAAGCACTTCTAAAACTTTGAACTTTAAAAATCGCATAATTCTCTAAAATCCGTTCCATCCGGCTTAAATCTATAGTATTTTGATGAATATTCCCGAGTTCCCGTCGCCTTGAAGAATTATGAAATACACGTCCAAAAATGCTAATATGAGACTAGAATTTTCAAAGACCTGAATTCTCCCTTTTCCCTACTGGGCTACCAACACCAGGACACCCTCTTTGAATACCCCCTTTTTTCGGGCTTCTCCTCCCCTTTCACCACCACCTCCCTAACCCAACACGGCAATGAAGGGGCGTGGCTTTCATTATAAACGAATTGTCTCCATTTCGCACACATACACCGCTCTTACCACGATCCCTGGACCTTTAGAAACCAGGAAAACACGCACGCCGAATCATTGTTTTTATGGGGGTTTCTAGGGAGAAATAGAGTCTTGTTCCCGCGGAGATTTCTCTAGAATTAAAAATTTTCCCTGGTTTCCTGTATACTAAAAATTCTCTAGTGTTCTTAAGTATCAACTTTCTGATCGTCGCTTCGAAAGCCATCAAAATAACCTGTTTAACGAAGAACACAGAATTGCCAAAACCAAAGCTACGAATTTTTCGATACTTCCTTGGCGTGTTTCTAGAACTTTTGGCTTGAATAGTCCTTGAAATCGATTATTTTATATTTTTCAAATTTTCAAAGATTTTCGGATTTTCTATCAGTTTTTCTTGGATCCCAGTTTATCCGAATTTGACATTTGACTTTCTTGAGTTTGGGCCAGCTAGCCGTTTGTTTCTGGCGTTCCACTCAAATTCCAAAACACCTGAACACTCTGACTCCAGCTGATAAGTGCTGTTAATCCAATTCACAAGCCGCCATACCCCGGAAGTGAAAGTTTGCTCTCGGGGGAAAACAGCTGGTTAAATCGATGAATTTTCCCTACCGCTCACTGATTGAATTTCGATAATGTTGATTGAGGGTGGGGGCGGGCACTTGTCTATTTTCACCAAATTCTCTAGATGCACTTAAAAATTGGCGGTATAGCATCATAATTCGTTTGTTTCCATCTCTCTCTTTCTCTCCCACTATCTCTCTCTCGTCCTCTCTCTCTCTCTCTCTCTCTCTCTCTCTTCTATTTTATTTGCAAAAATAAAACCATTTAGTCGAAAACTGATTTTCCCTGCTTCAAGGAAACTAACGTCTCTCTCTCTCTCTCTCTCTCTCTCTTTTAACTGGGCTCTTTCCCGACAGCGCATCTTCAGGAACTAAAATATTGGTGTGTGTCTATAACATCATCAAAAAACTAACGGTTCGTCATCCAGTGCGCGACCCGCGTGGGATCCGCCTAACCGACCCCACGGAACTCCGACACTTTTTCTCTGTTTTGGTCTAGCTGATCCGACCAATTTTGTGATTACAGCTTAGGTTTCCCCAATTCTCTTCACGGTTGGGATAAGGGCTAAACCCGCGGGCTGATGTTGCCAAAAACTCACAATAAATTAAAATGTTTTCGGTTTTGTAAAGTGCATTCAATAACCCAATTTTCAAGACCCAGCGGATCAACCGTCCAGGCATTTTGTGAGCCAATATTTGTTTCCGAAAATTACCGTTTAGTCCTTTAGGTGGAAATTTCTCAAACAATCACTGCTGGCCTGCCTATGCCTATATATTTTTTCTGCTTATTTTTTGCCGCTTGATTTTACTGTTTTCCTCACACCCTCCCATTGCCATTTCCAGACCTAATCCAATTTTCACTGTCCCCTCCTAAAGGCCAGCCGCCACGTGATTTCTCAATTTTCACGTGTTTTTTTTCGCGCGGGCCTCCTCCCATTATTCCGCCTACAGAATCGGGTCGTCTGCTCCGAGGGGATGGAAAAGCCAAATTATTTTGGGGTGTGGTGACGAGGGGATGCGCAAAAAAAATAGGGGCAGAAGCCTCAATATTTTTTTTGTTTTTTTGGTTTTTGGTTATTTTGGTTGTCGGGTTCTTAAAGGGACTGTAAAGCGAAAGGATTGAAATCGGAACGTAGACGCGTTGCGGCTGCGTCGCGTCGGTGTTTTGAAGACGGAAAATTACATGATTAACTGATAACCAGGGTTGAAAAGCCGCTTCGCGACTTTTCAACTCTGGACCTGTCTGATCTCACGATATACTTAACTTTGCATAATTCTTGGATTTCCGATGGCAAAAAATGAAAATCGCGGCTCGCTAGCCCATTATATAGGCTACCGGAAATTCCGGCGCATGCTAATTTTTCCTAACAAAGAAGGTCGTCTTTTTTTAACAAAAACCTAAATTTAATGTCGAAAATAGGCAATTTTGATAAATCTGATGTGCGTGCAGTCATCTCTAGGCCATCACGCACTTAATGATGTATCATACATACCATAAAATTCATTTCCTATCGAGATATCCTCCGGACACCCTGACGGAAGTTGCATGCAAAGTGTAACACACACACAAACACTATTTTTTTATATATAGTAGGATTTGGTACCAGAGAAAGCGAAATAGCGGAAGTAAGAGAAACAGCGAGAGAGCGGGGGAGAGAGAGTGAGGGAAAGAGAGAGAGAGAGAGAGAGAGAGAGCGACGGAAAGAGGTAGAAATAGGGATAAAAACAAGAAAATGAACTCGGGAGCTTACGTATTTCGACCCTTTCGCCACGATTCTTATTATTTTTACGTATAGGCTTTTTACCCCCACCTCTCATTTTCTCCCTGTTATACGACCGTAGAATATTAACAGCAAAAGGTATCCATTTTCATGTTTTCCCCCTTTTACCCACCCCATCCGTCCCTTCGTTCTGCTCCCCGTTCCACACAACCCGTAGAAGAGAAGCCCCCACCGACTCGGCACCGGAATATTCCGCACAACGCCCCGTAGACGGCCAAATTGGCCAAAAAGGGGACGAAAGAGGGGGGATGAGGGGGTTATTTTGCCGTTGCCACCGCGTACCACAGCCCGGTCTTTGATAATGACCGGCAAAAACGGGCGGATGGCCGGAAACGGATCTACGATATAACCCGGCAATTTTTGCCGTTTAGCGGGTGCGAATTGGCGCATGGCGTCGTGGTCGAGTAGATTTACGGGATGGCAGTACCGTACAACTATCGAAAATATTATTTTGTGGTCGCAGAACGATGGCGCCTGAAATTCAAATATTCCGAGTGCTTCCGGGCATTACCCACCGTAATTTGTAGCTCCGGGTCGAAATTCCGGCGGGATTTATGAGTAAAAACATCATCCATTCGATTATTATTAGCTAAATTAAATAAACAATTACAATCCAATTTTAAGCCGGCTTCGGAAAGCTGTTAATTAAATTAACTTTTCAGAAATGAAGGCTAATCAATTTTTTTTTTGTTGTTTCTTGATTTTTGTATAAATTCACTTGCTCTTAACCCTTTTCCAATGTTTTCCATTAGTGTTTATCAATAATCATTCGTTTCAGCCACCACTTTCCCCCGGATGCCAATGTGATAATGGCCACATCGTCAGAATCGGAACTGCCGAGCCATTCATACGATGGGATGGCAGATCTTGGAAGGGATGTAGGAGGGGCGATGGAGGGAAAGCAGAACTATGATAATGTAAGTTTTACTGATTTGCTAACTCTCTCTCGCCCTCTTTCTCTCGCTTCTCTCTGTCTCTCGTTTTCTAGTCTGTAGGCTTGCAGATCCAAATTATTTGTCTCTGAGCACTTTTTCATCCAAATGCTCCGTTCGGAGCAAATGCTGATCCACCGGAACCCCTAGATGAGCACCAAAAACAACCAAAATTAATAGCCGATCCACATGAAGCGCTGCTCGCTCGCTCTCCCTCTCACTCCCTCTTTCTATCTTGCTGTCTCTCTCTCTGTCTCTTTCTCCCTCAGAAAATTGCTGCTCATCATCACCAACCTCTTCTAATGGTGACGCGCTTTGAACGCAAATATTTTGCCACCCACCTCGGGGTCAGAATTTATCTCCGTCTCTCTCTCTCTCTCTCTCTCTTTCTCTCTCTTCTCTAACCTCTGAAATATTCGATCCGCCAATGATAATGACACTACACCCCCAGAAACTATGCACATCAAATCAAGAAGCCAGAGAGAGAGAGAGAGAGAGAGAGAGAAGCGAGAGAAAGAAAGAGGAAGGCAGCATCATTTCACATTCAAACCAAGCCCTCAATTATGAAGGGGAGGTATCGGGGACTTGGAAATTCCAAAGACCCACCCTTGGGGTGGGGACTCCACCTAACAGACAAACACACACCCAGGACATGAAAAACTTTTCAGCCCCTGGATGGGTAAAGGTCAAAGAATGGAACCGAGGGCGCGTTATTAACGGCTGAGCGTCGCGGCGGTTACGTCGCGTGCTACGGCCCCGGATAGGGCAGTTCCCTTTTCGCGCTTGAAGCTGCTAGATACGCAACGCATCTGCGACGCGTTTGCGGTGTCGCGCGACATAGTACACTGACGACAGCAATCTTTTCGACATCTTAAGTGACATTGAATTAGGCGCAAAATAAACTTTATACCTATGTATTAAACTGCACGAAAAATTTGAGGAACCGGTAGAACGCGAGTTTCACTATTTTAAAAAGCGTGTCGCACCCCCGACTCGGTAAATTCGTGCTTCCGAAACGGCTTCATTTTTCAGTTCTCCGTCCACTATGTCCTGCCCTACACCAACCACACGAATGTGCCCCTGATGGCCATCGCCGCCTTCTACGCCCTATTGTTTATGATTGGGACCTGTGGAAATGCGGCGATACTCTCCGTTGTCCACTACGTTCGACATCAAGATCTACGGTTTGTTGTTCAAGGGTTGTGCTTTTAATCTGGCTCAATTATGACGGAAGTGGGTTCCCTGGGGTGTTGAGGGATTAGGTGGCGTCAGAAAAAATGCTCTGAAATTCACGTAAGCAGAAAAAATGAAAAAATTGTTTCCTGTTCATAAAAATGTCAGAGAGTTTATCAGGGATGCAAAAAATTAATAAAAAAACGCTGATCTTGCTTTCCCTATATTTCTCTCTCTTTTGGAACGAGCCGTTTTGAGTGCCACCTTTCCAAATCTTATGAAAAATTCCACCCGGCAGTCCTCAGCTTCTCCTTTCGGAAACGCGTTCATTTTGGCACCCAGTTTTCCCAAAAAAAAATCAAAAAAACCACCCAAATGTGGTCGTCACATAGCAGCGGAGGACCTCCTGAATTTTTAATACCTCACTGTTTGGCCATTTCCCGGAAATCCAGATTCGAGCCCCAAGGGGACTGGGTTTTTAGGAGGGGCCTCGAAACCTGAGATCGTTCCGGGTTTTTGCCTTTGGCGTGGTACGTTGAATAATTGAGATTATGCCTAGACAGACAAATAGGCAGAGAGAGAGAGAGAGAGAGAGAGAGAGAGAGAACAATTGTGTCGTAGCCAGTGAATGGCAACAATGATCATTGTGAGACAAAAGATTGGGTGGAAATAAAACCGGATTTGGTTTTAAAGGGGTTATGATGTAGTAGACAAATCCGCCTGGTATAACGCCGATTGTTAAAAAGTCGGATCCGGTAAAAAGTCCGTTTGGCCTCGGCATGTTTTTCGATGTCTAATCGACGCAAGGTGTCGAGCTTTGCACTTATCGGGCTAGGCTATGACTACGCACAAATCTTATACCTAACTTTCAGGGCAAAGCACAACATGACACTCGCTTACATTTGCATCTTGTGTATTGTCGACTTCCTGTCGATGTTGCCATTGCCAATGACCATCATTGATCAGGTGACACTTGGAATTCGATCTGTTTTCTCGGCTCCTTACGGCAATGCCAGCTTGAAAGTTTGTTACGTCAACCTTTTTAGCTTCTCGGGTTCTGGATGTTTGGCACCTTCGCATGTAAACTTTTCCGGCTACTGGAACACATCGGAAAAATCTTCTCGACCTTCATCCTAGTCGCCTTCAGCCTAGACCGATACTGCGCAGTGTGCCATCCATTGAGGGTCAGTAGGAAAGCTACGGAACTTAACTTTGAAGATAGAAAACGTTGCTTAAGCACATCCGAATATTCTCTGAGGTCCAGAAGACGAAATTTGTTTTCAGTTAACGATGCGAAGTCAGAAGATCGTGACCCTCATGCTGTCGTCAATGTTCGGGTTGACCTGCTTGATGTTGTCGCCGATTCTGATCTTTGCGCATTCGAAGGTAAAGGGATCGTTGTGTATTCTTACGCTTCTTGGTTATTAAATAGCCTAGGAGCGGTAGATATCGAAAACGGCCGCTATTTTCTCATTACGCCGAAAGTCAAATTACACTTAAAGGTAGACTTTTTCGTGCGTACTTTTGCGTCGATCACAGCTGTCGAGCCCCAGTCACCGGGGGGGGGTCGATTTTTAATCTTCGTCGCTCCTTGAATTTGGGAATTGAGTTTAGATTTTTCGACTTCGTAATTCACTTTAGCTTGTCTTAATTTTGGGTTTTTTAGTAATAATTGCCGAGTCATTGGGTGCTTTTATGCCCATTCAAAATGTCCAAGTTAATCTAGAGAAGGTTCATCCACTTTTATTTAGACGTGTTCTTTTCCATTTTATGTTTTTCTACCACATTTGGTACAAATTACACTCCAAAAAATCCGGTTCCCGAAAGTTGTCCTTATTTTCCCACCCAATTATTCAAGTCTAGACGTTGCAGAAATGACACGTAGACAATTTCGGAATCAAAAATAAGGATGGCTACTAATGAATGGATATTATGATGTGATCCTCCCCGTTTGGGGCCGTCCAATTATACCGCCGCTAGTTTTTGCACTGCAATGGATTAGAATCCACGGTGAGGCGAGAGTGCCGGAAACCAAATAGGTATCGCGGGGCAAGAAGAAGAAATTGAGGTTCAGAAATGGGCCCCCTCTCTTTTCCCAGGGTTTTGTGGCCCCGAGGCTATTCATGACCCCCGGCGGCCCCATTCATTTTGATGCGAATAATTGGACCCGCCGGCCTGGCCATAGGCAGAGCGATTGCTCACACATACACACCAGGAGGTACACGGCGAAACCAATGCACGGGGCAGGAGAGGGGTGAATTTTGGTATGGGGATCTGAGGGAAATATAAATTTTTAAATTTAAATATCGAACGAAAGAGTAGGAAAAGCCAGGGAAGATCATACCAGATCCGACGGATCACAATTGGCTAAAAGCCATCCGGCTAATACATGCTAAAAAAACGAGATAGAGATCATGCTCAGGTCAATGGTAGGGCGCCGCTTTCCGCTAATTTATGTTAGGGGTTTTAGGCTGATCTACATAGGTCTTCCTACCATTTTCAGAAACTTGGTAGTCGAAAACCTGAACCCTAGCATAGTGAGGAAAACTAGATTGGTTAATTCATGCCCCGAGCGAGTATGTTTTTCTGATTAAGTGTATCTCTACTTTGCATGCGATTTCTTAACCTTGCTATTCCTGTAACTCATCATCAGTGCGCCTACCTGGACCAAAAATACCAGCGGTTACACGATCCGTGTCCATCGAAATCCAAAATCTATCCCGAGAACTTTTCAAAAAGCCTATGATTTTGGATTCAAAATTGTCGCCTAGTAACCATTGTTTGCTTTTTGCCCAAAGGCAACTTTTCAAGTTGCTACCTCTGGAATTTTTCGATGACCCCATAGCGTGGATTTAACGGGGTTTTGTAGCAAAAAAAGTCAGGGGGAATTGGATTCAGTGTGCTAATCAAGCTGCAAAAAACGCATCGTCCCTGATTGGTTGGCAACGTAGTGGGTAGAATTGGCCATTTTGTCAACCCAGTTTTTGGGTCAAAGAACACGAGCTGTTTCGCGCTACTGTTGCTCACAAAACGGCTGGTGCAGTTTCGTTACGTTCTTTTTTTCCAGGAACTCATCGTGCACGAGAGCTACGATATGGCAGGGAAATCAATCACCCGGCTTCACCTCTACAAATGTGTAGACGATCTCGGGGATTCCTTGTTTATCTTGTTCACGCTATTCTGCTTCTTCTTCGTAAGTTTGTTACAGAAAAGCCCATAGAATTCTGTAGTGGTTTTTGTTCAGATGATAGAGTCCATTTTTCTAGGCATACCTTGTCCCCTTGTTGATGATGATCTACTTCTACTACGAGATGTTGTATCAACTCTTCAAGCAGTCCAGAGCAGTTCGGCAGGTACAGTTTTTATTACTTTTTGGCATAATGCATTCCTTGTCAGCCCAAATATTTTGTTCTCTGGAATTGGCGCTAATCCCCAGATCTTTTGTTCTCATATTCTCAATTTCAGTAGTAGCATACCTAAATTAATCCGAGATACACCACCGAACAGAAATTCACCGCCTACACCAGACAAAAATTCTGAGAAAGGAAAATTATGATATTTTAGAGCCTGGGCCAACGACGCAAAAAGTTGGAGGAGCGGATTCCGATCATGAGGATTGCCGTCTACACACTCGCCATTTGCGGCTTCCACTTTATTTGTTGGTGGGTGGAGTGCAAGACCGGGTTTGAACAAATAGGCGCTTTGAGTTCCTATAGAATCCCTGCTGCTGTTGGTGAACCCGTAAAAAGGCAAAAGCCGGAAATCCTTAGAAATTTGTCTAAAATTCTGTTTCAGCAACTTTTTACGACACGATAAACCAATTTGAATTCGATTAGTCGTGCAACTTTTTGTTAAAAATGAAGCTACGCTTCACTTCTTTTTAAATTTATATTTAACTGGCTAGCAGAGACCCTTTGCGGAAGCTTTAGCGTTTATTCTTCTTTGATTTTTACTTTCTGATTTTTATTATGATTTTGAAGTTTGTAGTCTCGCAAATAACACAGTACAAATCTTGAAAAAATGCGTAAAGAATCAAAGTTTTGTCGAAGCGAAATCCGTATTTTGAAGTTTGTAGCCTAGGAGTTTTCATCATGAATTAAGAATTTAAAATTCTAGAAAAAGGAAAACTAGACCTACCATAGAAACCAGAAAGCTAAACTAATCGTGCAGCTGATAAAGCGTACCTCCTACCGCAAAAGTTAACTTTTGGCTCGAGCTTTAGTATTCCAATCATCTTCATACCTCACCGAGTCTTAATTTGCTATAATCCATCCCAGCTTTTCCACGCCAGAAACTGAAATTTTATACCTTCAGTTAGAGAACAATTCATCCCTATTCAAATCCATTGTTTACACCTCTCCTTGGCTCGTCACCATTCCAACACCCCACATCCAAATGAGAATTGGGATTAGCAGTGGATAAAGAGCTGAGAAAACGGAAAATGGATCTATTATCCATCTACACACCCCCCAGAAAAACCCGGCCCAAATAATTAATTTGGGTTTGGGCTGTGACTCTTCATCGTATCGCGGACTTGCGTGTGGTTAATTGTAAGGAGGTTGATGAATAGAAATGGAGGGGATATTGCAATATTTTGTTTTCAAAGGAATTATTGTGAGTCATGAGGATGGTGGAAATCAAAGCTCAAAAAGTGGAATTGACAAAAAATCGTAATTTAACAAAATTTGGGTTAAATTCGATAAAAATGCGCCAATAAGCCAATTTTCTTTGGAAATTAAAGTTTGAATTTGTTTAGTTGATCAATTTGAAGTCGAAAATCGGGAAAAACGGCTATTTGAAAACACAGTCATTAAGGCAAATTACCTGAAAATCTTTCGAGACCATAGATCTCTCCAAAATTTGCAAATTACAAAATTAGAAAATGAGAGATTAAGAGGAAATTTCGATGACTTGCGCATTAATAGGGCTTTGGAGAGAGATCGGGCGTAAAGCGTAGCAAACGTAGCCTTACTGGCAGGTGTACCGCCATAGCAAGGTGACGTACACATGAAATGTAGCGTAATTAGAAAACGTACAGCCGTAGAAAAACGTAAGTCATTTGGTTGCAAAAGCACGTTGAATATTTGATTTACGAAGCCTAAAAAAAATCTTGTTTCTCGATAAATTCGAGTATTTAGGGGCAGAGTAAAAATCGTATTCTACCAAAGAAAGGCACAAAAATACCAAAAAATCGCCGTTTCAGGACACCCTACTGGATCTCGGTGCTCTACTCGCTGTACCTAGAGCTAGCTACTAGCAACACCGACCCACCCACCCTATCGTTCATCTACTTCATGTATGGTGTGCATGCCCTACCCTACGTCAACTCGGCCAGCAATTTCGTCCTCTACGGATTGCTGAATCGACAGGTCCGTTTACAATTTGCTTTTTCAAAGCTTTAAAATAAAAATAAATAATAAAACCTTCCTGAATCGCTCCAAAATTCTAAAATTAGATTGACACCTAAAAAATCCAACCCTTCCGGGACCAGGAAGCTGGTTTCCATGAACCCGAAAAGAGTCTGGTACCACCTGCCCGATTCTAAAACGACTACGATTCTTGTGGTCAGCGCGGAGCAGTTCAAATTTGGTAAAGAGGGCTGGGGAAGCAAGGGTTTTAGGGATCAAGGACCAGAAAAAGATCCGATTCCGTGCCGCTCCTTGTTTAAAGCTAGAAATTAATGAGGACCGATTTTTAACAAATTCCATGTCGAAATACTCGCGTTCTTGCTAGCTTCAAATGCGTTTCAAAAAAACCGTGAAATTTGAAAGGATAAAGCTCTTCGTTTCAGCTTCACCAAACTCATCGACGGGATCGTGATCACCGATCCTCAAGAACTGGCTACACGTCGACACTAAAAACGAGGGACTCGGCTCCGGTTTTGATGAACGGGAATGGTGCGTTTTGGATTGTAGCAATCTTCGAAGTATCGTAACAACAGCTCAGAAAATCACAGCTAGTGTCCTTTTATAATCTGCATGTGAGTGCTATGAAAAATCGTTAATGAGCAAAATCTGTAAAATGTTCAGGAAATAAATAGAAAAGTCAAACGACAGATGGCTATCACGCCCACCATCATTAGTGTGCATTAATTTACGATTTTTTAATTTATCCATTAATCCAAATTCGTACTCCTAAATTTCAGGTAACCCTAACAATGGTTACATCAAGTCCTCGCCATCGAATTGCTCCCTCCAACACCAAGAGTACATTCCATTGGTCGTCAAAACGGTAGGGCATCCGATTACGATATCAAAACCCCCATTTTTAGTCCGATTTCGCCAGCATGACGTCCCCAAAGCCAAGTTTATCAAATTTGGAGAGCTGCGAGGACTCGGTGATATTGTAAAGCATTCATTCTTTGGATCTTTATCGCGTAATTGGTGGAGAGTTTGGGATTTTTGGAAATTCACTAGCTTAAATGAAAAATTGTACTTTGTGAATGCGTCCAATGGACAACTAATAGATTTCGAGGTCTTAATTAAATAGTAAAAAATTTCGTAAAACAGAACTTTAAAAAAGGTTTAAAAGAGTTTAAAAAGCCCGAAAATTTTCGAAATCCTTCCTAAATCCGAAATTTACGCTTTTTTCGTACGGTATCTTTCCCTCTTCCCGTGTGCCACAGAACTTGCCAAAACCCATTTTTAATTTGTATTTTCCGTATTTTCGCATTTTGTAGTGCATACAGTGTGCTGATGCCCCTACCCCAAACTGCTCAACGTGCCATACATTTCGCAAAATTCCGCATGATTTTTTTGGTGTGCGTATCAAACATGTTTTAACGAAATAAATGCGTGTAAAGTTACGAAAGGGTACAAAGTACAAAATACACCCAAATAGCAGCGTACAAAGTACAGTAACGGAAACCTGAGCTGGTGCGAGTTTTAGGAAACGTGGAAAAAATTTAAAACGGGTTCAATAAGTTAAAAGTTATAGAAAGTATTGTACAGTTAAAATTGCACAAATAAAATAACATAAATTAAAAAAGCACCGTAGGAACGTGGAATTGCTTGGGCGTGGCAGGGAAAGAAAGGAAGAAAGACGTTAGAAAGACGTGGTAGAAAATATTGAGCAATTTTTTGGGAATTTTTAGATTCTTTTAAACAGATAAATATAGATTTAAAAATCTATGTTTTAATTAGAATTTAACTCGCTATTTAATGTGCACCGTATCCCGTCAAAGTACACGGCGGACGTGTCGTGGCCGAGCACGTCGGGTCGGCGGTAGTCGATTAGGGAGTCCTAGAAAAATATTACATATTGCATTATTACGGCCTGATTCTATTCTTAATACATTACGCAATTGAATTCAATCCTTTTCAGAAGGCTTTAAACCTGCTAATTACTTACCCTAAACAACTCGCAACTCCGTTGATCGTCTCCGGTGATGATCAAATTCGCCGAACGGCAGTGTGCCTTGTGGCACTCGGCAAAGCATTCAGATGGACTAAAATGAAAAAAATTCAATGAAATCGGCATCCCGATGCCATGACCATGATTTCCTAGCAAAAGCAAAAAGGCAAAAAGGGATTAGCCGCATAGGGGGCTCGAACCCCTGACATTCAGATTAAAAGTCTGACGCTCTACCAACTGAGCTAATGCGGCACTGGGGACCGGAGGCGCGAGGGGAGTGGTAAGAGAGGGGGCGCCATATCCCATTGATTTGGCGCCCAAGGCCTAGTGAAAAGGGACTTGCAGCAAAGATACAAAAAACCAAAACAATTACTTACAAAAATCTATGTTTTGATATGGGGTAAAGAAATTTAAGGTAAATTCATACCTTTGCACCGTCACCTCCTTGATCAGCTTGGTCCCGTGGAACATGGTGCTGTACATGGCCGAATAGGTGCATTGCCCTGGGAATTGAGTAGTGGTGGTGGTTGGTTCTTCAGTCGTTGTAGGGGCAGTAGTGGTATTTGTAGCTTCAGGAGTAGTGGAAGCTGATTTCCTGAACATACTATTGAGTAATCCGATTGTTTCCATAGCTTTTTGATAATTTTTCTACTCTTTTGACCCAATTATGTTTGTTTTGACATTTCCAACGTTTTAGAGAACTTTAAGAGTTCGAACTCTTCCAAATATTATAACTTGAGGCTGATCAAATAGACTTTTAACCCACTTTTGATCAAATTTCGTTGATTTTGGCGCCTCGGTCGTGGTAGTGCCATTTGTAGCTTCTTGAGTCGCGGCTGAGGGTTTTGGGACGTCATTTACAGTGTAGTCTTCATCTAAAATAATTAATAACAATTATATTTTACAAGTTTTAATGCTTTAATCGCGTTTTATCTGTTTCGTGTGATTCGTATGGCAGAATTTGAATTTACCACCGATTGAAACGAATTTCTTAAGCTTATTTTAAGCGTATAAACCATGAAAAATCCATAAAAATCTATTTAAGGTAAAAGCGCTAATCTTCGCCTAATATTTAGAAAAATTTAGGTTTAGAAGCAGGCGGTTTAATAGTACGAAATTATTTATCAACGAACATACCATGACTCTCCTTCACGCTAACCGTCCTCTCGACCTCCGTCTCATCCTCCAGCTCCTCGGAAGCTTTATCCTCATCCTTTTCCTTCTTTCTCGGCTCATCATCTAGCTTTTCAATGTTTTTCTTATGCTTTCCAGCTTCATCAGCTTCGATTTTTAGCGTCTTCCCAGCCGCGTGAGCCTTGGCGCGTAGTTTCTCATCCTCCTCCGATTCCGCCTTCGCCTTCTTATGATGTTTCCTCTTGTTTTTGTTAGGTCTCCTCACAACAGCTTCTTCTTCTTCAATCTCAGATTCGATCAGATCTCTCATACGGTTTTTCCTGTGATGTTTCTTGTGTTTTCTATGTTTCTTCTTCTGCTTCGGGGCTTTTGATTTGGTTGTCGGGGCGGAGGTGGTTGATTCGGGGCCTTCGAGCTCGACATTCTCGGAGTCGCCAGAATCCTTGTTTTCGAGGCTTTTCGCCGGTTTGGCTGCGGTTTTTGGTTGTTTCCGGGCTCGTCGGGAGAGCGTTTTCATCAGGGCTTCATCTTCTTTCTAAAGCAGATAGATAAATGTTTAAAATATGGTAAAATACAGCTAAAAATGCTGGTTAAAGGGCACCGCACTCCGAAAATAGAAAAGGATGATTCCGTGATATTTTAGCATAAATTAATAATCTAGCATAAGCGCAGCATTTTAAGAACTTCATAAAAAGTTTAATTTCGTAAATTAACAAAGTGCGTGTTAAAATACATCGCGTTTCTGGAAATAATGTTAGGAAAATAAAGTTAAAATGAAACATTTGAAGCGACTTATAATTTAGCAAGCTTAAATTAGGAATTTAACAAAAGCGCAGCGGTTGATTAAAAAGGGGTAATTTGGTAAGTTAGCATAGCACTTCACATTTTAGAGATTTCTTAAAAAATAATAGGCGAAAAATAGGTTTGTCAGGCCGGTTATAGGCAGCTTTAGCCTAGTGTAAAATAGCGTATTAACTTACCAACTCCGCCGCCTCTTCAGCTTCCTCTATTTCGGCTTGGTTAGGGGTGTTAGTAGAAGCCATCGTAGTGGTGGTCGTACTCGTCGTGGTCCCATTCTCCACGACAACCGCCCCATCCACAAACAAATGCACGGCTACCGGAATGTCGGGCATCTGTTAAAGCAAAGCCACACGATTAGTGGAAAGACAGCAAATTCGGTTATAAAAGACAAAAAATCACTAGATTGCAAAAACCTACCACTTCCTCGACTTCATCAATAAAATCTTTCGGATCGAGCCCTTCCGCTTCTGGGATGTTGAAGTTTATTCTCTAAAAATTTAGGTTGTTTTTGAGACTGTAACACTGAATCGGTGCTGTTTTTAGCCATTTAAAGGGCCCTTCAAGATTTTGTGGCTATGGATATCTCATAGAATTTTAGCCCACGAAACGCAGAGCGCTCTCTGCTCCCGCAGAAGGGATGCAACGCATTCTGAAACCAAGAACGGACTCGGACTCGGGTGCGGTACCACTCCTAGAGCATTAGTAGCACACAAATAATCTGTAGACATGCCTTGTCAGCTCCATTAAAGTTGCTAGAAAATGCGAAAATCAACACTATGTCCCGACTAGGTATCGACAACTACGATCGGCACCAAAATACGAAAAATAAAGGGTTAATGCATAACTTCCAGTGGATCTTTGCTTATTTTACAGAATTTGCTAGTTGTCGAAACCTGCCTGTCGAAAGGGTCGCTTCTATTTCTTGCCCCATTTAATGCCCCTTAAACTCAACCCACTTTTCTCCGAAACTTCTTGACCGGAACCTTAGTAGTCGTCGTAGTCGGAACTTCCGTAGTCCCAGCCAGCTTTTCCTTCTTTGCACTCTTTGTCGAGCTCTCCACCTCTACCGTACTTCTCGTCTTCACCTCCGTACTTTCATCCTCTTGTAGGTCGGCTTGATGGGAGGGTTTTCGCTCCTTTTTTGTGTGCTTCCAAGTCTTGGTCTTATGCGAATCCTTTGTCGGTTTAGAAGAGCTTTGCGTAGTCGTCAGTTTCGCTGTAGCTTTCTGGCTGGTAGTGGTGGACGCGGTGGATGAAACTTCGGCCTGAGAGTTGGAATCCAAGACAGCGGCTAACTCCGAGTTGGAGAAGATTTCAGCACAGTCATCGGTCAGGTACTTCTTCTTTAGTTTTTCTAAATAAATGGTCTAAGAGCTAAGACAAAAATCCATACCTTTAGCAGCACATTTATACTCTAGGTAACTCTGAAGTTGACCACCGCTCGAGATGGTGTTGAAATTTTCGGGGTTGGAGAACCTGAAAAGCGACGCATTATAGCGATGGAGAGGGCGAGAGACGAGAGATAGAGACAGAGAGAGAGAGAGAGAGAGAGAGAGAGAGCAAGCGAAAGCTGAAAAACTCACCGATTCTGCTTATTAATCAAACACGTCTTGCTCTCGAAGTAGTACTGCGCGCTCTGACAGCTCTCACCGTATCTAAATCCGGGTATAAAAAGTTTGTTAGAATAAGGCACCTCTTTTCAGCATTTGCGCAGAAGCACTTGCATTGCAATGGGGAAACGGAAGCTTCTACGGCTAGGGAGATGCCCTCCAAAACGTGAGATGGGAGTTCCTCGAAGCAGTCATCGGATTGGCCTGAAATTTTTTGAAGCTATCATTTTGTAAGGGACGTGGCTAGATAGAAGATACGTTTAGATGGATGCTTACTCGGATAAGTCTCCTTGGTGGTCGTCGTAGCGAGCGTGGTCGTGGTAATTTGGGTTGTGGGGTTCCTTCTCCTCCTCTCTCTCTCTCTTGGTCATTACCTGCTACAGTCCCCGATATACGTCACATTCTCATCACTTCGGAACGCCTCTGGTCTCGTCTCTCTGTTCTCCAGGTTCAAGACACAGTCGCGCTCGTTATGATAGTAGGTGGCAGATAGGCACTCGAAGGCGAAGCGTCCTGATGCCCTGAAAGGCAGGCTTACGATAGAGACCTGGTGGTTTCGGAAAATGGAAGAATTTAGAACCTACTTGCTATTGGCGCACAAACATTGGCATTCTTCGAGCGATATTCCTTGCTCGAGCCCTCCAGCTGATGAACTCAACAGCTTGCCGTCGATCACCTCGAAGCAGTTGGGGGTTGTGGAGGTTCTGGAGCCCTGAAAATGAGATGTTCAAGCTTGACTGCTCGAGAAGATCAGCTACTTTTGCGTTTTTCGCTACGAAACCCTGAGTACAAAGACCTTGCTTGAACATGTCTAACATGTTGCTGGCTTCCATATCATCTGCAAGCTCTACCTACCAATCCCTCCAGCAAGTCCTTATCTCCATCAGGTTTTGGCGAAGTCGACGGGCTTGTGACAGCTTCAGAAACAACGGTCACTTTCGTCACTTCCGCTTCAGAGGTTGTAGTAGCTGTAGTAGCAGCACTCGCTGTTGTCGTAGAAGCTGACGTCGAACTGCTAGCCGTCGTCCTTTCTTCCGTAGTTGTTTTCGGAGCTGCAGAAGTCGTAGCGGTAGTCGTCGAAGTCTTCGTCGTTACTTCTTCTCGTCGGGCGGCAGCAATTTTCTAGAAAACCATTCAATTAAAGATGATTTTTACGAAGTGTTGTTACTAATGAAAACGTGTGTTCGAAATAAAACTCTTATTTTTGTCGATATTTTTAGTATAACTCAATTAGTCCCGACAACCAGGAATTGTATTAAAAAGGTATAAAAATTATTTCTCCTCACCACAGCAACCCTAAATCATATATATGTTATTATTGTTGCAACTTGGCATTAAATGGTTATTTCTGATAACCCTTCACTCCCAATATCAGTGTTGTTTAGTGCACACTGCTACCTTCTGAATTTTCCTATTCTTTCGCTGGTTCTTTTGCCTATTCAGCTTTCTTTGAGCTTTCTGCCGATTATGTCTTCTTCTGGCTTCTTGTCTCCGTCTTCTCGCCTTTTCGGCCTTTTTTCGTTGCAAATTCCGATTCCGTATTTTCCGCTTTTCCGCGGGGGTGTACCGAGGAGCAGCGTGGACTCGATGATGAGGCCGGTCATTCAGTTCCTCGCTTTCCACCCAATTCTCGGGTTCTTCAGCTACCGTATTTTCCATGGTAGTTGATTCCGGGGTAGTTTCTGGTATACTAATTGTCGAAGTGGCTACCGTAGTCGTTGCAGCATCTGGGAGTCCGGTAGTTGTGGTCGAAGGTCCAAAGAGGGCGAGGATGTTTTGGGGCGTCGCTTCTTTGCAGACCTTTGAAGCGACGGAAAGCAGGACTAAAGAAAGAAAGAGTGGCTGAAATTTTCAATGAAATTCCATACCTTTTGGGTCGCAAGTAATGTGCTGATATGTCATCTTCTTATCGCCAATCAGGTCGTATTTGCCGAAATGGGTGCCTGAAACGATAAAGCGTCATGCGTAGGTAGAAATTAGGCTTGTTAGCTTAGGTTTTCCTAGGCTTCGCTCAGGCTTAGTAAGCTTAATAAAAAGCTAATCTTCAAAAGTTAAGATCCTGATACTCGCCTTTGTTTAACCAGCATGTCTTCGTCGAGGCGGAATATTGAAGCGACAGGCAGCGATGAAGAGCCGTATCATTTTTCCAGGTGGCCGCGCAAAGGCATCTAAATTTACATAGCTACATATATTCATTTGTAGAATCTACAAAGCGGTGAAGAAAAAATTATGCTTACCGACACTCATTAATCGAGGCTGGAGAGATCTTCTGGAAATCAGCATCCAGCAGATAGCTCTCCGGACTGGTGGTGAAGCACACTTTGCCCTTGGCTAAAAAAAGAAGCTTGCGTCGTATGTTTTTAAGAAGTTTTGAACTTTATTAAGGAGCTAACGATGAGAAAAACACTTTGAAAATAGTTAGATAAAAAAACGTGATAATTTTACTCACCTGGGTGTTGAGGTGGCGCGTCATTTTGTAAATTCGCCGTTTGAGGATCCGCTGGGTTATGAGATGCCTTAAACTACCCTTGCTATCTTGTAGATGCTTTCACTGACCGGCTTGCCGTCGTTCGGCTCCCCGGTGATGATTTTGATTTGCATCTTCGGAGCATCGTAGGTTCCACCAACAGTTACGAGCTTTGGATGCCTGGCAAGATCTGGAAAGTTCAATATTTTACACTATTATAAGCGCAAAAATCAGGTGTCGTCACCAATTTAAAGAGCCTGCGAAGCCCGAGCATAGACCTCTGGTTTTTGTTAGGTCTCGACAACTGTGTTGTAGGCGAAGATACGCGTAACCTGGTTTTTTGAGGGACTTTTACATGATGTTGGGCAGGAAGTTAGACGCTTTTTCGGAAAGTTAAGAATATCGAAGCGTTTTTAGGTGTAGCACTTAGATGTCTACACCTAGTCGATCGGAGAGGTCGATTTTGGCGCTTCCCAACCCCTTAAAACCAGTTAAACACCCACATCTATACTCGTGACAATCCTTGAAGCAAGCCATCTGCACCAAATGGCCCTGCGGCTTGAAATCGTCCAGGTAGCGTTGCGTACTCACCCTGAACTCGGATTTTACTGGTTTTCCAGATGGCTCCTACCGACAATCCACCTGTTGAGCATAGGAAATAGCACAACTCCTTGCAAAAGAGTTGTAGACAGCGGTCCGACAGAATTTTCGATTTGCGCAAAATTGGGCGCAATCGAACGGGGATCGTATTTCAAGTCTAAAAATCGGTAATTTTTTGTATCTGTGGACGCAATATTTGCAGGAAAATATTCTATTTGTCTTGAAATTTGTTAATAGGTTGAATCGCTCACGCAGTGAAATAAAATGAGACATCAGCCGCCCGTTCCACGGAAATATCCTCTGCGTAGTAGTCGGAGACGCATTCGGCTAACATAAAATAATTTGTACAAACAAAATCAAAAACCCACCTGAAACCGTTGATCTCAATAGCAAAAATATAAATGTGGCCCCGTAGGCGGCCCACCAAGGGGATGGCGGGTCCCGCATGGAACACGGGTAAGGGTCGTTCGACGATGTGGAGAGGGGGTAGGCCTGAAAAATGCTTGATGAAAATCTGGAGAAAAATAACCTAAAAAAAATAGCAGAATTAATGGAGTAATAAAGTTAAATATAGCACGTCAATAAAACACCAGATCCCGTGAATTCCTGACCATGCGCAATGAAGCGCATTTTTACCGCATTTGGTCGAGACGCATCGCTTTGAAAATTACTTTTTGGTAATGTGGACTTGAAAAACGTCTTTAGAAGCCGTATCAAAGACAGATGTGCTAAAGTAACAACGAAATAGGGCTTTTTACACACAAGATAAGTTTGAAAATCGCAAAATACACTTTTAAATAAATTTAATAAATAACCAGATTCGAAAACAGCAAAACTCATAGAACGTTTAAGGAGAAGCCAAATCAACGACGAATCCTTTGTATCATACCTATTATAAAAGTTACGAAACTCTGGAGCAAACCCGATCAAATCTCTAAAAGTGAAACCAGGCTTTGAGAGCCGAAGCAGAAATCGCGATTCGAGAAAGTCGGCTATTCAAGGAAGCTATCGACAAAAAAACCGGTGAAAACGACATCGAGACTCCTTTCCGGGGGAACAAGTGGTTAACAGTTTCCCTTCCCTCTCTCTACCGATATAAAAGACTAAACCGGTCACTTTCCTTATCGACCCCTCCTATAAAAAGCCTTGTCCGTAAGCGTGGCTATTCGAGGGGACATCCTCCTATCTAGCCAGCGAAATGCACCCATTCAAATCTGGGGATGTGAAAAGCCTCAATGACCCCTCGCATCGGCTAGATCGGGGCGTTTTTGGAAGTGGGATGGACTTGGATTGGAGGACAAAACGACAAGCACATGCCTGGGAACTTTTCTTTGGCTGATAAAAGCCGTGGGAAGCTGCTGCTGATGCTGGAGAGGAAGAGAAGATGGATTTTGGAATATTGTGCTCTGGTGAAGGAAACAAGAAGGAATGAAAACTAGTCAGACCAAAAGACGATGATCACTCAAAAAAATAGCAAGTTGACATCTTGAACCTGAGAAAATTACATGATCTTTTCCAGTTAGTAGCAACCAAGTGACTCTGTTTCTCATATCACGCTGGGTTAGATCTGGAAGCCAAGTTGGCTTACGGGCAACTGGAAGCGAAGCCAAAGCTAGTAACTTCTTTGTCATAATGAGAAAAAAGACCAGGCAGGGGTTTTAAACGTTTTCCCACATCGGATTGTCCCGATAGATTCACTCGCGTAATTAGATCGTGCCTTTAAAATTGCTTTGTAGAGTTTGGAGGACTAAAAATACGAACACATGAAGTTATTTGCATTGACAACCGACACCCTCCAAGCAAATTTTGCAAAATTTTGAAAATCCTCTATCCCCCCTAGCTGAGGATTGCGAAGTGCATGGATTTGACCATCGAGCCAGCAAAATCCAGATTTTTGCAAGACCAAGTCTTTGTTCAGGCGATCCTTGAAATGGGTGGTCAAGGGCATAGCACCAAAACTGCACTCGGCACTCCGTTAATTTAATTTGTCGGATGGAGAAAGACGGGCAGAAAGCTCAGCGTACAAAAAGTGCTAAGCGCAAATTGGCTTCTGTGTTTTATAGACCCTTTATATCAACCCCACAATTCACAGGGTCAAAGTATCTAGCGGGTATCTATTGGGGGAAATTAGAACAGAGAAAACGATCAGCGTAAATATTGCCAGAAGCCTTTGTTAACACCTATATTTCCGTCTGTGTAGGAAATATAGCTAACGCAAATTTCAATACGGGGTTTCGTAAGGTTTAATCTGTAAAGGTGCCTGGCAGCAATTTTTGGAGAAAATGGAAAAATAGCTAAATAAATAGAATAGCAAAATTGCCAGAAAAATTGGTAAGAAGCACGCTGTCAACAAATCCGTCAAAAATCGCCCAAACACGGTCGTGAGGAACTGACTGCCATCCACCCCCGCCAAACCATGACCAATCCACACAAAACATTTGGGATTTCGGTTTTCAGCGCCCCGGGTTGGCGGATGGCAGAGTGGGTGTCGTCAATTCTATCTGGGAGCAGGATCGCGGACGCCCCCCGAACGGCGCTCGAGTTCTCACTTTTTTGTGATGGTCTTTGGATGAAGGGAAAAAAGGCGCGTTAGACGAGATCGAACAGTTTCTGTACAAAATCTACTAAAAATGAAACAAAACAACGTTTTACTGCAGGTATTTGCTTTTTATAAAAGTATGTAAAAATTTTGAAGCGCAAAAATGCCAAAACGACAAACCCGAGACCTAAAAAATCGGGGCGTGATAAAGCCGATATCGTCTGCAAGATTTCACTCTCATCATCGCCCGCTCCCCTCCCGTTTTCCCCGTCCCCTAACGAGCCTCTCATTTTTTAGGGACAGGTTTCGAGGGATTGACGCGACCTCGAGTCCCTATCGAAGCTGATAGACGCTAGATAGAGGGATACTAGGATGGGGCCGATCTCGCACCTAGTCGATTCTCACATACTAAACTCCAGAACTTCGAAAAAAACGCAAGCTAATTTCAGCTTTATAGGTCCGCAAGAAAAAAAGACAATTCAGAAGTGACCAAACGGGTTTTGGGTCAATATTAGAAAAGTCACAGCAAGGAATTCTGGTCAACGGCAATTTGCAGGCTAACCTATCAATGCTACGTATTTTTGAGCACAGAGAAAATGCAAAAATGACGTCATCTCAGCCGCTAGCGCTTAAAACCCAAGATCCAGATCTTTAGGATCTGTGCGATGCCGCCACTTTTGAAACGACAGCAGGAACATGAAAGTGCACATGCTTGAGGTCGCTTGTCTCAAACGGAGGGGCGTCTGCGAAGTCATGAATTGGCGCCACAAACGGCGCGCGCTATGGGTGAAGTTCTCGGGTTTTTTCGGTTTTTCGAAAGCTCTGTAAAAGTTTTTCGGAGCCCATTGAAGGAAATCCTTAAAAACTGACTTAACGAAGGCCTTAACATAGCAATGGCAGGTGTTATCCAGCCAAGCAGGATTAGCGCGTTTAAATTTCGGCACCCTAGCTGAAAATTTGCGCTAAAGAAATGAGGAACGATCGCAAAATCCAGCAAGCACGCCTGCTATTGGGTGGATATTGCCCTCTAACCCTAGGGCTATGATCCCTCATAGGGCAGGTAGGAGAAGAGGGGGTGAACGGTCATTCTCCCGCAAGGGCGGAGGGCAGGTTGATCTTGACCGGTCCGTCATGAGGAACCTTGTGGAAAGAGAGGAGAAGGAGGGTTCCAAGAATCGGAGTTGGAGCTTTTACAGAGCTTGCAAAAACATGGAAACGACGGTGTGACGTTCAAAGGACAATACGGATTCTAGCAGATTTCACTAAATTCAAATTTGGTGAGGTCCTTGAGGACGAACGGTAAAACAGGATTTTAATGAAAAGGGTGACGAAAATGACAAAAAGTAGGAAGGCGATGAGTCTTATCCATTCAGTCAATTGTCGCTAACTTTTCCTGGCACTGTCCCTTTAAAAGTCGAAAATGTGATCAGTCGAGTATGGAATAAGCTAAAGCTAGCAAAGATCTTTGAGGAAACGCCGTCAGGTAGAACATGATAAAAAGAAATCCAAAACCGCCAAGTTCCTCCTCCCGGAAATATCCGCCCTAATGCCAATCACTGGTGGCTGGATATTGTCTTCCTCGGACGTGACAGAGGGGATAATCAATTTGCTGATAATTCCTCCATGAGGCAAGCCAGGCCGCGTTGGCATCCAATAAACGGGTTGATGACGAGAGGGCGCCCCACCGAGCCGCTGTTCTTCAGGGAAAGCCGCAGGGGATTGGGGATTTCACTTGATGCAAATTAATCGCATTTCAAGGTCAAAAACTGGGGCTGGAGGCTTGGAGGAGGATGGGTGTGCCTCTGAAAATCTACCTGAATTTTAAGGGACGGTTAACAGGCATGAGCGTCGGGTTTCGCGGTGCGGCAAAGTCCATGTCAAATCCATAGCAAAGTCTTGCCGGTGCTTTTAAAGGAACTAGCAAGTGCCAGAATTCTTCGCGACGGCTAGGTCTCGACAGCAACTAGAAACTAAGTCCAACGCGCATGATTTGGGCGTCATGCGTCGATGTCGAGACCGATGTTTGGGGGTAGTGTGTAACGGTCAAGATCCAGACGACGCAAGGCCTAGATTTTGGCACTTCCTAGTTCCTTTAAACGGACAATCAACACTGAAGAAACAATCGAAAGTCGTAAAACGTATTTTTGAGGCCAAAATTTAGAGGTGAAACATTTCAGCAAAACCCCAAAAGGTGACCAACCACTATTTTGACACAATAAAGGCTTGAGGTGAGGAAAGGGCGATGGGCCGGTTGGTCAAAATAAGTAGCACCTTATAGAAGGGTAGAGGAAGGAAGGGGTGAAGCCAGTTCCCCCCACCCCCAACCTAATAGGAGAGAGTCGAGCCAGTCGCGGGCTTTTCGGAGTGAATGCCATTGTCAGTACAAGCCTCTAGGAAAAGCAGATGAACGAGGACCGGGTGGTGCTCATGTTTTTCGGTTAGCGGCGTGATGTCAACACGAAAAAGGGAGCTCGACAGGATAACCCTCTCCAGGCAGCTAGAGGCTAGGAGGTACAGTAATTCTTTAATTCAAGGCTTTTATTGCGACAAAATGAGGTCCATTCCGGTATGTTGTGAATAACAGCGGATATAGTAATGCAAAAAAAAATCGGTATTACAGATACGGAGTATAGGGTACCTACATAGTGCATCACAACCCGGCAGAAAATACTTTAACACAATAAGGTGTTTTAAAGGGCCGGGTAAGGTACGACTATGGATTTATCGCACTCCCGCGATACGCAACCAGGCCGGACTCGACCCCAGCGTCGAAGCGTCATAATCAATTACGCAATGGAAAGCAGGCGCGCGCATTGCGTGTCGCAGGCTGGTACTCAAAATTCATAGAAGTCGAAAACCGAGAAAATACAATGCCATCGTCACTTGCTCGTCCCTTTAATAGGAGTTTGGAGCGGCAAAAATCCAATAAAAACCATGGGTGTCTCCGGATAGCACTTTAAAAATCATGGCTCGCCCCAAAAAAATTTTAAATAAAGCGTATTTGGCAAAACAAAAGTCAGATCTTGGAAAATTTAAATTACCACTCACTACGGCATCGAAAAATATACAAGTCTTTTTTAATATATCAAAAAGCTTCAATTTAATGCTATTTTCAAAGAATACCAATATCCAGGTATTCAGGGGGCTCCAGTTAAACTGAAAAGTTCTAGGAGGTACAATACCACAGCAAAACCAAGATATACATCACTACTACAGTAATACAGGAAAACACACGTCTATCCAACACCAAAAAGTCCAACCTCCTCGAACACCCAGCCCCAAAAAGGGATCATCCACCCACGAGTACCCCCCTAGGGCAGATCCGCCTCACAAGCCCCGCTGGCTATGCAAATTTTATGGTGTTGTTTGGCACAGGGGTAACATGTCGGGAATCGGATTTGCGGAGCACGAGGTAGCTAGAGATTAGCCATAGTAGAGAAATAGTAAGGGAGATATAGAGAACACCGAGAGCCCAAGTACCCGAAGCGAACCTCGATCTAGGCTTGGGGGTACAGGTCGAAGGATAGCCCACAAGCCTTCCAGCCACCCCACGATCCGAGGGATTGACACCAAAAAAGGTGCGGGAAGTTTTAGGGATTTGGGGCGAGAACGGGTTCCGATCTGTGGCACATACCGGATGGATGGGCCGGAGGATGAGAAGGAGGGGAGGAAAGACATATTGAGTCATCTTCTGTACTTTTTGGGGCGTGATATTGGGGTCTGGGGTGGCTGCTTTTGAAAAACGAGGGGTCATACCGTGATTTAAACACTTTTAAAGGGTTTACAGGAACTAAGAAATGACAAATTCCACCCCTTTCATCGACTAGGTCTTGACAGCTATCTAACTGGGTCTAAGCAGTTGAGTCCAGCAAAAAACTAGGCAATGAAACTGGAATTTCTACTATGGTTAACTATTTGTACACAAAACCTGGTCTTGAAAGGCTTCACAAGCGCGCAATCGACCCCTACCATGAACTAGGTCTCGACAGTCGCCAATGAAAGACAAATGCAACGCGCCGAAACGCATTGAATCCAGTGTTTAAACATTGCGTGGAGAATTCGGCAAAACTCGCTACGCAAAAACTCGGTCATCGCACCTCGCATAGTCGTCTAGACCCAAATGAGAGCAAGGGGCGATTTTCGAGCTGCCTCATCACTTTATAGGTTAAGTAAATTGTAAATTCTATAGGGGAAATGAACCAAGATGCAATCAAAGGACACTTACGTACGTGGTTGAAAAAGTTGCGTAAGCCTAATGTCCAGCTAATGAGGCGGGCAAAACCAGATTGTGGACTTTCTACGCAATGGATTGGACCTGGCCGCAGCCGCGAACCGCAACGCGCCTGGAATTTTTAGTGGCAAGTGGATTGCTAATCTCATGCGAGTACCCAACGTGATGCGGAAATAACTTTTGAGACTCTGTGCTAATAAAGATATCTTTCCAGTCCCATGAAAATGGATATCCGGAAAAGTTATTCTGAGTTTACGACATATTCTCAGCAAAAATGTTGGCAACACCCATGAAAACCGCCAAAAAGTGAAGCTTCCAAGCCTTTCCCACGCGAAACCACAACAAGTTCCCGAATCCGGAAAACCGGGCAAGAAAAGCACAGGTGACCGGCGGCAGGCACAGCGCGTAAAATGGTACTTGGGGTGGACAGAGGGGGAGGGGGGCAGCGGTCCAATGGGCTGTTGAATAGGGAGAAACCCCCGATAGGGAAGGGGGATGTCTCGAAACACAGCGATCTCGGTTACGACCTGGGGTATGTTTTGTGAGGGTGAGGGGGCCCTAAAAACCGTTAGATGGTTGCAGGATGGAACCGGAATTGGATGGTAATTCTGGTTTTCAGGTTTCTTTACGCAGCTAGCTTTTTTCGGCGTTTAGGTTACTCGCTCGTTTGAAACAGCATTGTAGAAAATTGACTTGACGGTATACGAACATCATAAAGCAAACGAAACCTGCAAAGTTCCTTGATTGAGCCACGTATGCGGTAATAAAACGCTAAATTTCAGACGTATTCGTAAAATTTTTCAAAAATTTCTTTTAAAAATTTTAGCTAGGGGTGGGAAAGGCAAAACGGCGGCGTTCATTGTAACCGATTACGAAATGGAATTGCGGACGTCGGCCGCAGCAAGGCTCAGTAAATTGACCTTGTTCTGAAAACGCATGATCATTTCTTGCGCGTAGCCTAGAGCCAAGCCATTAAACTAGATCTGGACCGCTCCAAAAGATAGCAAAGATCATTTAAGAATTTTTAAGGTATTTGACAAATATTACCGTAAAATAATCTAGTGAAAAATGAATACGCCCGTAAACCCCCTAACAATATCATAGCACTATTAAAAAAGACTTCAGACCAATAAAAACCAATAAAATAAAAAAACCAATAACGTCTCGACTTGCAATGGTTAACCACCCTAAGGAAACCAGCAGGAAACCTTGAAGAACCGCTACTGTATTTTTTGTTATACGGGGAAGTGCCTGGAAAAAAAAACAGAAAAATGGCTCTCGGCCCAATAAACATCCCATAAAAACATTCCGAGATCGAGAATCGCCCCCGAGGCAAGCAGTAGAAGAAAAGAAAAGGGGCAGCATCTATGGCGTTGTGAGTGAGAACCGGAATCTGAGACCCCCAGGGGGCAAGAGCCCCCTTCTGTGGTCGACCCCGTAACTGTCTAAGGATCAGCCATCCAGACCTCCCCCTCCTTTTCTGGAAAAGAACGGGCGGATTAGCCGGGCATAGATCCCTCCAATCGCCTACCACCACCCCCACCACCATCTAGCCCGCAGGGGGCAAGATGCTCTGGGATTAGGAAGTTCAGCTGGAGGGGAGCGGGGAGTCGACGAACCTGGAAGTTGGCCAGGGGTTCCATTACTTCAGATAAAACTAATGATGTCTTGAAATTCGAAGAACTGCATTTTGCTGTTCGCATGGTCCGTGGTTTGACCACACGGAACCGTAGGGTACCGGAAGTGTACCGTACAAGATGAATAAAATCAGTTAAAATGTATAATATGCGAGTGATTGACTTTAAAATATGAAGTTGGTTTGTCGTGCGGTAGCTTGTCGGTGCATTTGAAATGGGAGCTTCAGCAGAGGGAAAAGACCTAACGAAACGGTGGAAATTACGATTTACATTGGATACGGGGTTGGCTATGGAACAAAATAAGAACAATTAATTCTCTGAAATTTCGTTGGTAAGACTTTCTGCACAGCGTCGCGCATTTTCGCTTGATAAGGATTTTCTCCAAAACAGACAGTAAAGACTAAGACTAGATGTTCTCGGCGTAACTGGCCAAAAATCTGTACGAGATGATGTATTACCCAAAAGTCATCTAAGGGTCCAAAAAGCGTAAAGGCAAGAAGAACCTGGCGGCGGTGGTATTAGAGAAGCAAATTCAATGAGGGGGAATGTACTGCCAAATTCTAGGTCTCAAATCTCAAAGTCAAAAGCCGAAATCTAGTCAATGGTCGTATAAATGGCTCGAAGACGCGAATAGGAAGGCTTTACATTATTTGTAGGGTTTTAAAATCGGATAACAAGGATTTTTCAAATATGAAGATATTGTCTCAAGTGCTATGTATTGCGACTCATTACCGCCTTTGTGCTCGATTTGTAAAAACCTAGCATATTGATTATCAAAAAGCACTCTAAATTTGGTAGGTATGTGAGCAACACGAGAAGAATTATTCAACACGTAATCACGTACACGAACACAGATATGAGGAAGAGAAACAAAAAGTTCCAAACCCTTCATTTGAGCGGTAAGAATAACTCCTGCGGCAATCAAAACAGACATCCAAGCGGTTTTTTACGCCATAAAGTTTCGGCGTCTCAAGAATTATCCTTAGAAAGTGTTATTTCAGCAAAAATTGGTTTCCCTACTCAAAACAACCTGAAATTCCTCGCCTAGTGAAAACAGGCTCGTCAAACTTTCTTCAGAAACAGAAAGCAAAATTGCAGGTTTGACCGCCCCCGCCGATCCGGAAATGACCTGCAAACGAGGATTTCTACGATCCACGACGTGAGCCTGGAAAAGAAGAAGAAGGTGAAAGGCCAGCGGCGCCTGCGCTGCTGTGTTGATGGCCCTTTTTGCGATGAAAAGGGGAAACCGTGTCTTCTCTTCCTAGATACCGTACAATTAGCCACATTTTGTTGGGTGGGGATTTGCGGCGGCGCTTCCCGCGCTCTTTGAGAGTTTACGGGGACACAGCTGGAGCGCTGGATTTCGGATCAATTTGCCCCTCGGGTGGGGATCAGCAAAGGGTAAAGGAATTGGGTGCTAAATTCAGGAAAACTTGGGTTCTTTTTATGATGATGAGAAAGCCGTGCAAAAATGCAACGAAAATGACTTCCAAATCAATGTGACTTAGGAGAATTCACCGATTCCAACGCCGAAAAAAACTGTAATTAAGCCTTGCATGTCCATAAAAAGGCGTAAAGGGTGAGAGATGTTTTTCACAATTTCCAGCGCGGCCGCGACACGCAACGCGCCAGCGGGTCCCGGAATGGGGCGTTTAACGGGTTGCTGCTAGGTCCCAAAGCCCTGCTTCCGTTGCGTATTATAGCCGCAAAATATATAGCAAAAATTCCATAATCGACAAATCCATAGCCATGCTTTGATTTCTCCCATTAAGACTATCGTCCCTTAAAAACATACCTATAGCAAATAGCAATAGGCAAAAGGTTTTCCAATTCTGATTATTAACAGCTGCTTGTGGAATGCTCAACAGAGTGATCAAACACCCGCACACATGTTTTTTTGCTGCTGTAATCACGCTAGGGCAGGTGTTTTTCAAAATTAAAACGAGGTAGGAGCGGCCCATTGTTGCTGCGAAACACAACACACGTTGCAACAAGATGGCGGCTGCCCCCACGCCAAATTTTAACATTAGCACCGACGTTCCGCCGGAGCTGATCACGTTTTGGAATGTTAATGCTGTCGTCGAAACCTTGGTCCTTTGATTTACTTTGTGAAGAATCAGTCTATGGCGGAGTAAAATGGTTTTGTTGAATTTTGGGGTTAAGGGTAGATGTCTGATGAAGCTTGTCGAAAAAATTTGGTCGAAGTATTGAACCTGGAATAATTTTCGTGTGATTTTAGTATCGATGGTGCCTGATATTGCCGTTTTTGATGTACTCTTTCCATAACAGCTCTTTGGCTTATGGCTTATCTATCGAAGAAGGCAATTTCATCACTGTTTAACCTCAGTCTAACACTGCGTTGATTGGTTAATTTTCGGGTGTTTTAAGGTACAATTTGGCTTGAAAATTTGCCTGACGAAAGGTATTAATCTTCTGCAATTGGAAGTTCTTTGCCATTAATTTCGCTTCCAAACAGTTAGCGTAATGGCTTATCTATCGAAACGGGCAATTTCATCACTGTTTTCAACCCAGTCCTCAACAACTGACGTTGGCATTTTAATGGGTTTTTACAGGTATTTAAATTTGCCTGAAACGCAAAGGTATATAAAGTTTCTGCAATTGGAAGTTCTTGCAATTTTTTCGCTTCCAAAACATTAGCGTGGCGCCGGAAAACGGACAGGAAAAATGTACAAACGTGTAAAAACATGACTACTGCTTTTTCATGATATTTAAGGCATCCAGATGCTAGAGAACTACCAAAAAAACCTCCAACTTTAGAGCAATAGCCCTGCGCCCGACCCTGTGGCTGAACACCGAGAAAAAGTACCTGTACGGTTTTTGCGCAGCTTTCCAAATATTCTGGAGTATCCCGGAATCGGTTCTATTTTATTTCTGCACAACCCCAAAACCAATTATGGAGGCTTATTTGATAGAGGTAGACCACTAACGTTTGTTTCATGGGCGAGAATACTTTGCCAGCATTTATTTTCAAGGGTTTTACGAAATTTATGACTTTTAAGCACTACCCCCAGTGGAGCTACATCACCCAGATCCACTCTTGGGCTATTTGGAACACTGGGATGAGTCCAATATCAAAATGGCTATTGAGTACGATGGTTAGTACCTCGATTTCTGTCATGCCTGTCATCGATATCTGCCAAAAAACGAATAGTCAAGTGTTAGGCAGGCGTTTTAAACATTTGAATTTAAAATCCTGCCTCTAAAGCTTTGACTTTCAGGCGTTCGGTCTCGTCCTCTTCGTCGGATTTGCCGTCGTCGCAATCTGGGCGATATTTGGAGCGTTGAAAGAAAATGCTGGATCTTTTAGCGAGCAGACCGTAAGTCCTTGACCGGCCCACATACTTTAATTGTAAATTCAGATAAAACTGCATCGGCAACTAACATTAGCCCTGATGGCACAAGCATCAATCCCATTTTTTCTCTACATATTACCGATGGGCGCCGCCATGGTTATGTTATTTTTGGGGTACAACAATGCACAAGGTATGAGATTCTTTCTCTCCAGCTCTCCCTCTCTCTCTCTCTCTCTCTCTCTCTCTCTCCCATTAAATATAAACTGGTTCAGCGATCTGCAATTGGCTGGAAGTCATCTTCTGCTCGCATTCCAACTTCAACATCCTCCTCATGGTGTCACTGACATCTTGCTACCGTGAATGTGTCGTTAATTGGATTCTAACGGCAGCAGAGGTATATTTTAGATCCGGCTCAAAGCCGCGTGCCTTGTTTAGAAAATCACCGGGCGTAAACTGCGAGTCACTGAAATTGCCTCGGCCGAACCAACGCAGTCGGAATATTGAACTATACTTTAGCTTTCATTTCATTAAAACTAAAAATAAACTAGATTATTTGTGCATGTTTCCCAACTTCCATGCCACAAAAAAGAGGGCGGACAGGTGAGTTTCAACACAATCGAGCTCATTAATTTTTTTAATCAACACCTGCAATTGTCCTGTCGATGTTTTGGTACGATCTATGGCTTGTCGGGTGCTAATAGGAGCACTTTTTAGGCATGAATGATTTCATGTTTGTGATGGTTTATTTGTGATGGGGTTGGTTAAAAATCTGATACAGCACTTGGTTGAGCGGATAGTTCCCGCACTGCTTTCGTGCGTAGCTCTTTGCCGGTGATTTACTGAAACGTAGGGTTGGTAAGTGTCAATAGAGAGAGAAAGAGAAAGAGAAAGAGAGAGAGAGAGAGAACTGGAGAAAAAGCTTACCGCAGCCACGATCAGCACCCAATATAAGAAACACGATAAGAAGCCAGGTGCAGAACGCTAAGCAATAAAACATATACTTTTTAGCCTAGAATGTCATGTAATCCTTTTCGAGCGGATTTTAGACGTTATTTAGCACATGATTAAGCGCAGTTTAGGTTTAGCTCACTTGCCTTGTGCATTACTATAACCACTAAAAAGCAACACCATCGCCGCTCCAGTTTGGAAAATATACATCATGAATGGGATTGAGGCCTGGGCCATTAAAGCTTGGTTAGCTGACGGTGGAGTCGGATCTAGAAATTACAGAGATAGAGCGACCGAGAGAGCGCGATAGAGAGAGAGAGAGAGAGAGAGAGAGAGAGACAAATGTTAGAGTCAAGGAGAAAGGTGAATCGATTAGCTATGAAAAGTCGACCCTCATTACAGAGTTCAGGGTCTGGGTGATCAGGAATAGTTTCTGTAGAGGGCACGAACCTTCTATTAAACCCAAAGTATCACCTCTCTTGCAGCTCAAAAACCGTGCTCCAAGCCTGACAACTACAACCAACCAACTGGCAACCAACTTGTGAGCTTTTTAAACCTTTTACAATAAAATATTTATTAGCTATTACTATCTAGCATTAAAAATCCGAGATAGCACTCGGCTGAACTGAGATTTCCTGGGCGGATTTGGTGCGCAGCTCCTTGCCGGTGATTTTCTGGAACAGATTTCTCAGGGGTTGGATCGAAACAAATGTTAGATTTCAGGCTTACCTCCGCTACAATTAACACCCAATCTACAATACATTCTCGATAGCACGACGTCAGAGCAAGCATCAAAATTATGTTGAAATTCGAATGAGAGCAAAATAGAATAAGAAGCCAGGTGCAGATGGCTAAATTGCTGCTAGATAAGTCAAAGAAAGAAGACAGATAAGATTGTTGGAAAAAAGTTTAAAATGGAGGGTTTTACTTATTTGGAACTCCATTTTTCATTTTTATGTTTCATAGCTTACCCTGTGCATTACTATATCCAGTAAACAGCATCACCAACGCGGCGCCCATCGGAAAAATATACATCATGAATGGGATCGATGCCTGCGCCATCAGGGCCATGGTTAGTTGTCGATGGAGCCTGATCTAGAATTTAAGAATATGCTTAACCTGGAAAGACCGCAACTTGGGGTATTTAGATTAGCTTTAATCAAGAACCAACAATACAGACTTACAGTCTGTTCACTGAACGACTCGGCATTTTCCTTCAACGCCGCAAAAATGCCATAGATAGCCAGGGCGGCAAATCCGACGAAGAGCGCCAAGAAAAACGCCTAAATTACTGATTTAATGACATAACCCCAGTTTTTCGGTCGTCCCCTGGTTATAGCTTTCTGGTCGCACCGAAACGAGCTTTATTATTTTTGACCCTGGGTGCCATATACTCTTTATGCGTCGCGACACGCAACGCGCACCAGCACGAGGGTGCGTATCGCGAATAACCTGCCATGGATAACAGCAACCATTTACAGTTTGGATTCATGTCCGGATTCCAGATCGCCCATGAATGTACTTTGGTGATGTAGAACCAATGGGGGTAGTTCTAAAATGCGACACTGAATTATTTATCGTTTTCGCAGACGCTTCTAGGGTATTTTTCCGTGTTTCCGCAAATTAAAGGGGCTCCGAAATCTGGTCCACGGCCCCCTGTTGTGATTCCTGGCAAATGGCCAGATGCTGCCGCAACGCGACCGCGCCGCATGATTTTTTTGCCTCTGTTTGGACGCGAAAACGCTTGAATTTGAAAATTCTGATACTATTTTTCGAATTCTCAAAGAATTTTGATCATTCCAGACTTTTAAATTATGAAAATTGGCCAGAGGATCACCGAGATCCAGAGATTGGGTGGCTTATAAGGCATTACGACATGTAATCGCCGCCCAATCAAAAAGTCGTTTTCGCCCCAAAAAGATCGGTTTTTCTCAAACATTTTACGTATCTTCGCAATCAAATCACGTTTTTGGCACTTCTCGGCAGTAACCCTTTCGTTTTTTGACCCGTATGTTCAATCCCCGCACACACGAATTTTGACTTGTGAGCCCCTTTAAGAGATTCAAATAGCATTGAATACCTTTTTAATATACGCTTCCATGACCGGCACGGGCGTCACGCAAAAACACAATATAATCGATTCCGGAAGTGCCCATACTAACTGGAATAATGCGCAAAACCAGTACACATTCTTCTTGTCCTGGTTCAGCCACAGGTGCGGTCGAAGCGCTATGGATCTGAGGATAAAATAAGCTAAATTAATGGAAATTTATACCTATATAAAAACCCATTAACTAACGCCAATGTAGTGTTGTTCAGAATATACAAATTGATAACGAGGTAGATTGGGAATTGGCCATCTTCAGTCAGAGCTGCCATCAATCCGACAGACATCGCACCGGCCAGTGGGAATAGGGAGATTGGGCGCAGAAAAACGCCGACAGCAATGTCGAGGCTCCAGATGCAGAGCTTAAAGCGATCGAAAAAAGCTCCAGAGTTAATTTGGAACTATGGATTTTTTAATAATAAAATATAAAAGCTAGGTTACCCGCTTATCTCGGTTATAAAGCTTTCTTACTAGGCGTATCGATAAAATTAACTCCCATTTTTCTTCAAAAACTCACCGCAATATTCAGCAAAAACCACTTATACTCCACCATATGCTTGCTCGACTTCCACAGAATCATGTAAATCCCGAAAATCAGCACCACCGTCTCCACGACTGCATTCACGTTCCAAAATTCAACAAGTCCGGGCGGTATCTCGGTGCTGATGTTGAACTCGGCGGAGATGTCGGATGACATCTTTGCGCACCGAGACCAACTTAAATGCGAAATAACCGGTCGATGTTAAAAACGAGATAGATAGAGGAAAAAGGATCCAGTGATTGATTAACTTGTTTACCCGAAAAATCAATTCGCTTATTACAATTCCAGGGTCTCGGCCACCTGAATTCAGCAATTGTCGGCGCGGTGGCTTCGATGCTTCTATTAAGCTCCAAAACCACCTGCCCGGGCGTTAGGGATGCTTTTTTTTCAGCCGAGCAACCGTCCTTGAAGTTTAGGGCTTTTGACCTTGCAACATGCGAAACCCAATTGGGTTAAACACCCTGTAACCGTACCTTTAAAGGAACAGACAAGTCACGCTTGAGCGTGTGCCATTGCGGCGCGTAAGGTATTTGACGCCGTCGGAGCTGAAAAGCTGCGCGAGTCGCCTATCGCGGACGCGGTTTAACCTAAAGAGCCTTGATAGACACAAAAATTTCATAGACTTACTTTTAACGGTCCTTTAAAACGCTCGCTATTTTAAATTAGCTTTTTTGATGCAATTTCAGCAAGGTTATCTCAAAATTCATTTTTTTTTGCGAATGCTAAGGCATGTCTTTACCATACCCTTAAAACCCGCATTTGTGTGGATTTTCCGAAGTCGCTATTTTTTAATCAGATCTATGTACTTTTTAATCTTCTGCAATCCGAACTTCAAAATCCAATATTTATCCAATCAATACAGATACATTCCCACCGACAGATATGCGAGTCAAAGAGGGTGTAATACTTCAAGATACAAAATTACCAAACCGAACAAATTACGGCAGCATTTTCGGGGATACGGGGAGTGATCACAATGCCGGGCGGGAAATACATGAAAAATCGAAAAACGATGATAAAATTAAAATTGAATTTGTTTAGAAAAATGTGAGAACAGAACGGGGGTAATGAAAGCACTCGGGAAAACATTTTGACGGGGGAGTGGAAGGGAAGGTAAATTTTGGCTAAAAAAGGGAAGACCCGATATTGAGAAGAAGATTCTGGGAGAGAACATCAGAGATGAATGGATAATAAGTATATAACGGGAGTGATACCGTAGTACTTTTCGTCAACATCGATCAACTCAACCAATGCCTGATCAGCTCGACGGGCAGCGGGAAGATGATCGTCGAGTTTTTCTCGGCTCTGAAAAATCGAGGAATTGGAGTGGAAATCGCTTTTCTGTCTCATCATGGTTAAAATAGCTCGTTTTAAAGGCAGGAGCCAGACAATAGCCTTTTCTAAATAGCCTATGGCATCCACCCGATATGCGCGACGCGACGCGGCACGCACCGCGCATGCCCATTGACGGTCGTAAAGAGGCATTAGCCGTTAAGTCATGGAATATAGCGCTACGTGTAGCGGACGCGTTGCGTGACATCCGTGCAAAAAATTTGTGGGAAAACCTGAACCTAAATTCCAAGCTAGCTAGCTAGTTCCAGCGCCTTGCTTTTGCCTTCTAGGTTTGGAAACGTCTCCCTTAAGGTTTTCCAAAGCAATATCAACGTTCAGGATTTAATTCTTTACTTCAGTGCGTAATTTTAGACTATCGGAATACATTAGGACAGCAAATCACAGATTACGCTGTTTTTGATTTGAGGGTTTTTTCGGCGGTTTTCTATAGTTTTTGATCGAAAGCTACTGAGAATTTTTGGTTGTCGGAAATTTTGAATTTTCAGTTGAAGAGGTTTACGTTGAAACATCGCTGAGAAACTTACGCCACAGTATTCAGCGTCTGTAGATATCGGAGCTGCAGGGCGGCCGGGGACTGTGAAATGACATTTGCAGCCTCGCGTAGTGATCTCGAGGCCAACTGCTCTCCTTCGGCGGCGATCACCTTTAAAAAAATTATTGATTTCCTACCAGTAGAATGAAAATTTTCGAGGCATATATTTACAAATAGAACCTAGAAGAATCAATTTCGAAGCTGTTTGGCGCTCCGTACCTTTGCCCTAGCCTCCCTCGTTGCCTCAGCTTCAGCAGCCATGGCCCTTTGAAGTTGGACGGGGAGTCGGACGTCTTTTCTAAATGGCGCCCATATTTTGCGCTCCTTTTTTGAGGCACTCACATTTCCACCCGCTCCACCTTGATCCCCCAGCTTTCCGTCGCGTCGTCGAGGACCGCCTGGAAAATGGGAGTTTTGGGGAGTTCTAGCTGTTGCTCAGTTTCTATAGGTTATTTCGGCACGGAAAATTGGGCAATCTGGTAGAGGTCCTCAGGGAAATCAATTTAAAATAGAAATCCATTTATGCTTTTACCTGCATACTAATCGCCAGCGCGTCTCGATCGGACAGAATCTCGGCCAAATCTTTAGTTCCCAACATATTTCGAAGCGTTGTCTGGGCCAATAATCGCGTTGAGTGATGGGCGTTTTCAACGTTGGCGACCTAAAATTAAAGAATTAGAGGGCATAGTCGATTGCTGAATCCTGGGTTGTAAAATACTTACCGATACTGTCGCATTCGAAACCCTGTAGTAGACGACAGCATCTACTGATGTTGTCACGGAGTCTTTGGTTAGGATCTGAAACGACATCGGCTAAGAGGGAGAGAGGGAGAGCGAGAGAGAGACAAAGAGGGAGAGAGAGAGAGAGAGAGAAAGATAGAAAAATATAGATAACGACGAACCTCTTGCGGTGGAACGTTGAAAGACACGGTCCTGAGATCAACCTTTGTGTACGACTCGATACACGGCAGTACGAAGAAGATACCTAAACCTCATGAAGATACATCAAAAATGTCTAACCTGGCCCCCTTGCTCCGCCTCCAATCAATCGTCCAAGCCGAAAGATGACGGCTCGCTCGTATTCTTGGACCACCTGAAATGAAAGCATGGGTAAATTCCGATTCGATAAGCACACATTAAGTATCGTATTTTACAGTATACTCCAGATGAAATCCTTCGTGAAGGGATTACCAGGAGGTCTGTTACATACCTTTATACAGAATATCACCGAAATCGGGAACGTCGACAGCATCAACAGGTACGACAGCCCCATCAACAGCCATCCACAAAACCCAAGGCCCGTATCGTAGGTATCCGCTGTAATGGAAAGTGTGTATAGTGTGTTCATTAATGCACGTTTCATTCATTCATTAAACAATCCATCCATTAAACTTACGATTAACATTGGTTGGATAGTAGCTGAGCTTCAGCTGCGCCAACGACTGCCTTCTCGCCTCTTTTTCTTCTTTGGCAAAGATCAGGGGGTTGAGGGTGAAGCTGCAATAAGCAAGATACGTTGAGTTCCGTAAAAGAAGGATTTCAAATAAAGTAAATCGAAAATTGTCTAATTTCGCAACACGCTGGGGTTACCGTCTCATCCGCAACGACAGCCGAGGCCGTGGTTGCTCGAACTTGGTGCTGTTTAGGGGGAAGGAAATACAGTGTTTTCAAACACTCGTTTTTATGCATATTTGGAGGCCTGTTTCCTTAAGGATTTCAACCTCTAGTGCCTAATGCCTGCCTGCTAGTCTGCCTTGGTTTTTAAGCTAATTTTCGCCAGATTCTCCACTTGGGCAACTATGGTCTTAGTCTTTTGGCCATGAATGCTAATCACTCAAGGATATTTGCTAGCTTTTAAAACACCGCTTAATTTACAGATAACAACAAATTAACGTAATTTCCAGGGCTGTCTGTCTGTGCATGTCTGTGCATGTCTCAAGAATTTTTGCTCGACGGCCGTTTTTCCATCGAAGTTCTCGTCCGCTTACCGCCTTCCCATGCGTGCCCCAGTTGGGGGCCGTGACGGGACCTCGATCCGAATCGACCCCTCATCCTCCGACTCCATGAGACGGTCGTTCTCCGTCGGCTGGCTCTCCGACGATTGGCCGTCTGAAGCATTGAGTGATAAATTGGATTTTAATCATAAACCTCTCATCTTAAAAACCAGTCCTATCAAAACCCATCCCAATCTTCATTATAACCAACCCACGAGAACACAAAACAACACGATACGACACCAAATCTGCGAGAGTTGGGATGCAAGTAAAGGTATCCTCTAATGTATACTCACGAGGCCAATTGTCAAAATAGGTGATCTCCTCGGAAATCGAGACATTGCGCGACATGTCCGAATTCGAGAATCGCCGCAGGACCAAGGCTCCGGACTTTCGGACGGGGCCTGGGCTCATAGGCCCCGGGCTGGTAGGTGCGGAATCCAGGGTTACGATAGCGGTTATGGTATAGTTATGGTAGAAAATACGGTAGGTTACGTTAGGATACGGTAGGTACGATCGGTTACCGGAAATTCCGAAAGAATACGTAGGCTACGATACGTTATGGGTGGCTACGATAGGAATTTAGGTTTGGATAGAGTTTCGTGAATTCCCGAAAGTTACTGGTAACTTGGAAGTTTACGGTAGGATACGGTAGAGGCCACGGCAGACTACCGTAGGTATCGATATAGGAGCATCAGATTCCAGAATTTTTAATTTTTCAACGCTTGCTCACTTCCGAATAAGTGTTTCATTTTCGATAAATCCAGAAAATTCTGTTTTCGTACGCAAAAATCCGTAGTTTTGCTTTACGGACACAAATACGACAACAATAGTTTAGATAGAAAAATAGCGTAGATACCAGCTTTTTTGAATATCGTAGTCAGCCAACAACGGAATTAATTAATGAGAATAAAAACAGCTGTGTTTCAGCGTCAATAGGAGCTGCGTGTAGCCACGGTAATTAGCCCAAATTCCCAATTTTCCGGCGTCGAGAGGAATTTCGAGTCAGCGTGTATGACCTAAGATGGACCCCCAGAAGTTGAGCCTTGGAGGTGGAGGGGCCCCAAAAAAGCCCTCCTGGCCGTTTTGGGGTCGTTAAAGGGACCGGAAAAGGAAGGAGGAGAAGAGGTGGGCAGGTGGATAGCAAGGGAAGGGTCAGAAGCCGCCATCATCAATCAACACACCGAAAGACCCGAAGCGGGCCAAGGGGGTAGGAGAAGGCTCGTGGCTACTGGCCGCGCGGGGGAGGTGCGGTTTTTAGGAAATTTTGAGGGTTTAGCCGATCGATAAGTTGATGGTAAACACACTAACGATAGGAGAATTCCTCGAAGGAACGCTGCTAGCGCACTTAACGGAACTTTTTAAGCCCGTGTGCGGTTGATGCGATTATGACAAGCACACTAATGATCGCCAAAATTGCGAAATAACACTGCTCGCTTGAAATTATCAGCCCTGAACCAGAAAACGGCGGGTTCCGATGCAACTCAATAGTTTTTGGCGCATAAAAGCGTGTGGAAGACGCCAACGATATGCCAATTTTCCCAAATAAACTCTGCTAGTCGCCCTAGGGCAAGAGTTTCGTACCGTAACCGATAACACCTGCGATTTTTGGTTTTGTTTTTGAGTGCCTTGTGCGGGTCTGGGCTACGGATTCTGTTTGGCAAGGATTTCACTGCGACCGCGACACATGCGACACGAAACGCGTACCGCCGACAAGGGCGTAGTCGCATTATATGCTAACAAGGAGTGTCCTTTTGGTGTCATCGGCAAAACGATTCGAGACCCAGCTCATTCGATAGAGAATTGAATTCTAAACAAGACTGTGCTGTTCATTTTTGCGGAATGGCTGTCCCTGATTTTATAGAATTAAAAAACCAAGCGCGAAACCTTAACAACTCGCTCCCCAGGCACCAATGTATGGGCGTCGCCGGCATTTTTTTAATTTTATAAAATCAGGGACAGCCATTCCGCAAAATGAACAACAGTCTTGCTCAGAATTCAATTCTCTATCGAATGAGCTGGGTCACGAATCTTTTGCCGTGACATCGAACCTGAAGGGGCGTGCGTTGCGTGCCGCGACCTGGCGCGGAAATTTGGAATTCGATTTCGATTCGAATTTTGTGCTTCATTGACACACGTTAGCGAAATATGAATTCCCCAAGAATCACTGCAACTTAACCAGGCTATCTAACACTAATAACAGCGGCAATTATTAATCTACAATAAACGGAATATTGAAGATTTCAAGGTATTCCCAAAGATGGCTGCTAGATTGCCCCTTGTCGTCACAACAAAAAGCTCATAAAGTGCCTTAAAACGATCATTATTCCTACAAAAAATCGTAAAGTCGTGTAGCGACTGGTTATATCCTCAATTATACCCACCCCTCCATCGTAATTCCATACAATTTTGACCGCTCCATTCACTCGGCCAACCCTCTAAAAGCGAGGAAGTGTTCCCCTCTATCGCAATGTCCATGTCCATCTATTCATCCCTCTGCCCCGCATAAGCATCAATCGTTCATCCCCCACCCTCCCAAAACCCAATTGGTCACGCGACTACACTTCTTCCACTACCTCAAATAAGCACGCAATTTCCTGGGGGTGTAATTAGTCGCGGAACGTAGCGGGAGGAGCAGACCGGAAAAATGGCCCTGTTTTTTTTTGGGCTTATGGGATAATCGAAATTACCGAATTTAATTAGGGCCGAGCTAGGTCGAATAGGCAAAAATTGAACTTTGGTAATGGAGGCAAGGACCAAAAAATAAAAAGAAGATTTGAATCCGATCAAAAATCACCCAACCCCAACTTGTCTAAAAAGTAAGTGCTCCACAACGCATGTGTGTTGACCCTTTAATTCGGAAGTGGGCCTCCACCCACTAAAAACAACTATTCCACTATGCATGGGCGAACGGGTAGAACGGAGGTCCCCCAGCGAAAACTCCGCCGTCCGCCCCGGCGTTCCGCAACTTTGACTACGTGCCGCGGCGGCGGGCGGGACTTTTTCCGGATTTTGTTGGTGAATACGAATCTGGCTAGGATTTTTTTGGGGGGAAACGTTCATAGTTATTGGCACGGAATTCAAAAAAACAAGCAATGGAAAATGCACTGGTTAAACTTATTATTTTTCTCGATGGCTTTTATCCATATTTACTGAAAATATTCTAAAGAGTAGTAATTTAACGAAATTTAGTAAAGCAATAATGGCAGTTAATTATTTAGCATAGCAGAATATACTGTTTTTTTATAGTTCATTGTCAAATACGGTGCTAAAATTGTCAAAAGGCGAATTCCGCAAAAAATAATAGATTTTTTGATAAAACGAACTGATTTTTATGCGTTATACGGTCAATTTTAGCAATCAGGAAATTTTTTTCTAAAACGCAAACCCAAAAATAGCGACACTACCGTACCCCACAGCACCTCGTTCCGAGTTCCTAATTCCTTAGCGACACCTTAGAGACACCACAACACCGCGAAACAACAACAAAAAACACGCGGGAACTGGTAGCTAGCGGCGTCCGGAATAACGACACCCGATTAGCCGACACGGCTTGCCTAGCGACCCTCTCAAAAACGGGGGGTGGTTTTGGTAGTGGGCCCTTTTCCCCCCTTAATCGGGTCACCCTGGGGCCCTTTTGTGTTCCTTAGGGCCCACTGGGGGCCCAGAAATCGAGCGGGGTAGATCGGATTCATAAACAAAAATATACATGAATTAAATTAGGCAAAATATACGTTATAACACGACATAAAACGGAAATAAAACTCAATTAAATCGACGACACGAAAAGACGCATTAATGAAAGAGCGCTGGAGATCTAGACGGTACCTTAAGGTTCTTTTGCTAATCCTAAGGATACCTTAACAGAAAGCATCGATTTTTTTTTGGATAAATGTTTCATTAATGCGCAAAGTTTACATTCTTTTAAGGTATCATTGATACGCGAATAAAGAGGTCTGGACTCCAAACTATAATCTGAGAATATGCAGAAATTTTTAACCGTATAAAACTTTAGAGAAATCTCAATGGGATAAGGTAGATGCTAAAAAATGAACACCAGAAGAAATAAAACCCTAAAATTCACCCAAAACTCCGTTAAATTTTTCATGCGCCACCCCGACTAGCCCAAAAATCCTTATGCTCCTCCTTCTCCTCTAACACCCCCGAAAAAAGCACAACGCTTTGTTTATATAGCAAAATTTCTTGGCGAGGTCGGCGAGCGCGCCAACGGGTGCCTGGGTGGGCTTATGAGTTGTTTTCTTCGGGAGACACATTCACTCCTGAAAGGAGTCGTGCCCCACTACTCAGCAGTGAAGCACGACTCTCCGGAAAAAGGAGTGACCCGGAATAGGCGTAGGGACATTAAATCAAAATACGGAACGGCAGGAAGCGGGCCGGATATTTGATTTGAGGGTGATAGGGAGGTTGGGAATGGACACAACAACAACAAAAGTTGTTGGACAAAAATAGGTTAAAGGGACTGTCAGGGCTTGACTATGGCTATCTCGCTATGGATTATCAGTGGATTTACTCCCCCTCCCCTGAAAACGCGACGCAAACCCGCCTCTGCCGTAATGAATTTGATTCCGTAATGCATTACGGCGCGTTCCTACCAGGCGCCTAACGGTCGGGACATCGACGATAGGGAATCCACAGCCCAGAAATTATAGTTCTGCCTTGCTTGTCCTTTTAAAAAACTACGAGACGTGTGAGACGACGGATAAATAAAACAAAAAATTGAATACGCGACACTCCAAAAAATAACTGCACCACAGTGCGAAGAGGGATCTCTTGTGCTTTTTTGGAGCCACGAATCCCTGTCGACACCTAGTCTACTCTAGATGTCGATTTTGGAACTTCCTAGCCCCTTTAAATGCCCATAATAAGCCCAGGAACGTTAAAATTAGCTCATAAAAAGAGCGCTAAAGATTGACGTTTATGAGGTTGCGAAAAATATAATTTTTGGACCATGTTTTGAGACATTTATTTTAAAATTAAGGCGAAAGTCAAGTATAAGAACCACTGTGCTAGGCTAATGCCTAACAAATAAACCAAATCCGTAATATCACAAAAGACGATGGATTAGCTTCTAAGCTATTTTTTTCGCCCCAGCTGCTAGCGGAAAAAGATTCCGAGTTCTGCCTCTTTTCTACGCTTTTCTTTTCGGAAGCAATCGCTTAAAATTCAAGCGGCTTAACCTCGAGGTAAGCTTAAGCTCAGATCAAATCCCAGACTCCAGTTCCGTTCTAGTACCACATTCAGCACAAAATATAGCGCAGGAAGCCCGTCGGCAGCCGGGCCCATTTCCAGCCCCCACCAAATTCCTTAGCACCCCGAAAACTTTTTCCGGCGGAAACAGCCTAGAAATAGGGATGTAAGTAGCTCCCTTTTTCGGAGTTGCTCTTGGTTAGTAAGCCGGCCCCTAAGTAGGCTTATAACCCTCGACTAGGGGGTGGGGGGGGGTGGCTTATGGGTGGCATATTAGGGGACCCCCCGAAAAAAACGCGAAAAAGCATAGCAAAAGCCAGGCGCGCCCGAATTGATGAGCCGTTCCCGGGCAGTTCTCGGGGTGGGATGGCCTCTACTTGAAAGTATGGCAGATGCCAAGTGAAAAATGGGCCCACACTCGGATTTTGAGTTGCAATCCCCCTTTTTTGGTTTTTTTTTGCTGGTGGAAAAGGGCGGTGCCCTTTTTTGACCCTAGAAAAAGGGTAGTGCGGCCCACAAATCATCTCGCATTTCGCTAAGCGGTTTTTTGGCGGTAAGTATGAGGGTTTTTAGGGATTTAGAACAGAAGAATACATGTGTAAAGGGGATAAAAATGCAGCTCGTAAATTACTCACGATGAAAGCACCCAAATCGCAAACGTGGATCGTCATTAACAGTTTTAAGGTGTTCGTAAGATAATTTAAAGTGATAGGTCCTGAAAATGGTCAAAACGGCTTTCAAACGTATTTTTTCGTTCTATTTCTGCAGAAAAACCATGCAAAAAAAAGTTCTCGAGGATGCCGATGCATTTCCGGGAAGTTTGTGGAAGGATGAGTGCAACAAATTTTACGTGGTCTGCTACACTGTGGTTTTTCGAAAAAGTGAACTAACGTAATTGTGCAAAAATTGTATGAATATCAACACGATTATGTCGACAAGTGGTTTACTAATCATAACCGCTTGCATGAGCTTGCAAGGCGTCTAACTAATTACCGTATTTTCAGAAAAAATGGGTAGATAGCGTCAATATTGAGGATAGCCACTCACGGAATTATAATTTGCAAGCTCCTTAATCTATTAAATAGCAATGTGAAAGCAAAGCAAAGCAAATGCAATCAAACGGTTCCATTTTTCGTTGAAAAATGGATGTTTATATTTTTTGAATCAAAATTTGCAAAGTTTTTACGTTCATAATAGTAAAAAAAAACAGTTTAAAAACCCTTCTACTTATATTAGAAACATTAGATTGATGGAAAAAGATGCCCCCCGTTAATGCAAAACAAACAATTATTAAAAAACAGGGCAGTTGGAAGTTGTTTCGCCAAACCAATTAAATGGTTGTTCTCGGAAAATTGACTACGGTAGCAAGTGAACTAAGACAGTATTACGGTATGACGAAGAAATGGCACGGTCATTCCAATCAGATAAGGCGAAAAATTGGAAACAAATTCCCAAAATTTCGTCAATAACCCTCAACTTTCTGGTGGAGTGGACGTGTGACAGGGGGGCGGAAACTCGACAAGGCGAATGTCCTTGTTAGTGTAGAAGAAGTGTCCGCCCCGGGGGGCCCTCTCAATATTCTATTGTTCTTCTTCATGTGCTCTCCCTAGTAGAGGGGCCATCCCCCCGAAAAGGACCCAGGTGCGGATGTGTGTTGGGCCCTCTAATCGAATATGCCAAAATGCGCGCCTCCCGGATGCTTGCGTACCCCTTTATAGCTTGGATGGCAGGCACATCCTGGGAATTTGATAGCCAGAAAGGTTGTAATATTTGATCAGATAGATAGCGTGGGATGGTGATACAGAAGAAGAAAAGACACCTTGTGGGTTGGTTTGATGATCTAAAATTGAATGGAATCACTGTATTTTTGAGGTATAAATCCCGCGGTATCGGAAGCTAAATTTATTACCACAAAAACGGCCCTCCTGAGGTGCCTTGCCGCAAAAGTTTGTCGAAAATAATTTTGTTGACCCTCGTTTCTTCGAAGTTTCACTCTATCGAAATTAATTTGATTTTATCGATGTATATTTATAGAAACTAAGTAGAAAATTCAGATTACAGCGTATTGAAATTTCGACAAAGTGACATTTCGGCAAAGTGACATTTCGCGTATCCAGTAGGCCCCAGTTCGGCTTTTTTAGCGTTATTTTAGCCAGTACGTATCACTACGGGTGATTACGAGGCAACACGAATTTTCCTAAGCAAAACTGTTCAAAACGGTTCCTCAAAAATCTCTGCTAGTTGCCCTTAGAACCTAGAAAAAATTGAATGGAACCGATTATTCTAACTCCCACGTCTACATATTTCACAAAGTAATCTAATAGGACCTTAATTTTTATGCGAAACACGTATTACGGATCTTGTATACCACGTGCGAATAGAGGCCGTTCGTTGGAAAAAGCTAGCGGCCCTTTAAAACTGAGAAAAGCCGTCCAAACTTAAGATATAAAGCCTTTTTTCTTCAAGTACGAAGCCGTCCAAAAGCCATAACTTATATTTTTTACTACTTACCTTCCGTGATGATGATCGTCGGGCTCAGCATCCCGCTTCTAATCGAATTTTTAGATTGGGTTGATCGGAAAGACATTGGAAATACGTTTGGCTCAAGATACTGAATATGATGTGGCAGGTGGCGTGTGTGTCTAGCCAGGCGAAAGTCTCAAAACACAGGCAAAAACTCGCGAAAGTTTATGCTTACCTCCCCGGCCTTGACTAAAGTTTATGACCCCCACAAAATGAGTTATTTACTACTAGCCGGTCACTACCTTCTTGAGATAAGTAAATTGTCGAGAGCGAGAGAGAGAGAGAGCAGGAGAGAGAGAGAGAGAGAGAGAGAGAGAGAGCGAGAGAAAGCCGGTATGTGTGTATATTTTCGTATATTGACTAATAGATTTTGTGGAAAAATTGGGTTATCAGCCCATAGGAGTACTACGAAAAAATGGTTCTTGGGCTTGGCAACGTGATGATTGTCAGAATAAAACCCAAAATACGGATTTTCATTGTTAAACATGGATTTACAGAATTTTTCTCTTATGCTTGTCTTGTTTTATAGCTATCGAAAATTGTTATAAGCTAGCGAAAAAAAATTAAAAAATTACGGTAACGGCGTTTTTCAAAGTCTCAAATCGTTCTCAAAATATGTAAAGGGCTATAAAAATTAGGTTAAAAGTTTCAAAAATTAATCAGGCCAAAATTGAATAAAGCTTGAAAAAATCATGCCAAAATCGTTTAAAAAAGTTTTTTATACAAATTTCTGGATTTTTCCGGGTTTTGTTGCTTTTAATAATTCTTACTGGACGCAACTACGGATTTTTCAGGTAAGGAGAACGGGACTGCCGTATGAAAATGAAGAAAAAATAACGCCAAAAAAGTGTTATAAAAATCCAGCAGCAGCTCCATGCCGCATCCGGGGGCACAAGTTACGCAAATTTGGTAGTGGCCCGGGCATGGTGGTGGTGGGGACCGATTTGGTGGGGTGTGACAGATCCAGTTAGGGGAGCCCAGTTAGGGCCCGGGGGCCCTGATTCTCTGCGTCTCTCCCTCTCACCCATTCTCTGGGGGGCCCGGATTCAGAAGTGACCGCTGGCCGGTTGTCGGCAGGTCCCTAGGGGAGATTGATGGTCACTCAAAATCCGGGGCATTTCGATCTCTAATTTTGCCAAAAGTCGTGCTCTCTTTCCTTCTCTCACTCTCTCACACACACTCTCTCTCTCTCTCACTGACCACAGCATTCAACGCCATTCAGCACCCATCAACCGAATTTGGGAACTCCGCTGAAAGTTGCACTGGTCAGTCGAGTCTCATGAGGTCTCGCTCTCTCTCTCTCTCTCTCTCTCTTCTCTCTCCCTCTCCCATCCATATTCTCGACCCTATTCAGCGCCCATCATCCCCCAATTCCAAAGCTGAAAGTTGTAAATTGGACGGCTCTGACCACCAGACCCCCCTTCCCTAGTAAGTGACCCAAAGCGATGAACGGAAATTGCCCAACTTTGGGGGCTACTAGTACGATTTTACGAGAGCTCTATTGGGACTTCATGGCATGATTGGCTAGAAAATCAGAGAAGACAGAGCGATCGCTAGAGAGGGTGAGGATTTGGAGTGTCCCATAGGCTACGATGTCGGGAAAAATCGAGAGAAAGATCTTTTTACCGGGAACTATTTTTAAGCTGGAATATTCATATTTCAATTTCATATTCCATACGCAAGCACATAGGTGAACCTCGTGTTTCTCTGCATTTAAAAAATATAAAAATAAAACTGTAAACCTATTTTGTTGGAAACCGGTGTAATTTTGACAAGCAGAAGCAGTCGCCTCGATCCAGAAATCAGAACTATAGCCCAAGGTTAAAAAACAACATCAAACACTCCATGTAAAATTTGGGGGTCGGTGTTTAGCATGCGGTCAAAACTAGATAAAAATTTCTAAATAAACACAAAATGGAAAACTCACAGTCATCGAGCACCTCTAGGAACTCCAGCTCGCCAAACGCTACAGTGGAAAAAAATGTGGATAGAGAGGGTGCATATCGGTAGGACAAAAAAAATAAAAATTAGGAGCGGTAGGGAGAGAGTAAGAGAGTGAGCGAGAGAGAGAGCGAGAGAGAGAGAGAGAGAGAGAGAGAGAGAGAGAGAGCTGAAAAGCCAGAAAGAGAGAGAAACCTGGATTTAATTGGGTGTGGCTACACAAAAAAACTACTGTAATATCCAAGCCAATTATGCCGTCAAAATCATATCTTGTCCATATGGAACAGCCTTTCTGAATGAATTTTTTCGAAATTTCAAAATGCCGAATTTTACCGTAACCCTCCCCCAATTTTAAGAGCTCAGTTCCTCAAACCCCAAAATGACATAGTGAGAAACAATTAAACTTGAGCTCAATGCCCCGAAGCGGAGAGTCAATGTGTTTTTTTTTGCTGGGGGTAAGTTTGAGTTGAGCCGAGCGCGACGACTCGACTCCGGAATCCATTAGGCGCGAGCCCTCCGCAGCCGCCGAAACGGGCCGCTTTCTCTGGCCCTCATCGAGGAGACCCTTCTTTTGGAGGCATTAAAGAGAGGGGGAGGGTGAGGCTTTTAGTTGTTCTGGGCTTTTGGTTGGGTTTGGCTGCTCAATCACGCAAAAGCCCCAGTTTTTCGGCATGAAAGAGAAGGATTGAAACATTTGGTTTTGAGGAGGGAACATGGCCTCATTGATACTTAAATTTCCAAATATATTGAAAGAGAGAGAGAGAGAGAGGAGAGACCGAGAGAGAGAGAGAGAGGAGATAAACTAGAAGGAGTAAGCACGAGACCAAGCGAGCACACATGGGACGTGAGAGGCAGAGAAAGAGAAATGGAGAGAAACAGAGCAAGAAAGAGAGAGAGAGAGAGAGAGAGAGAGAGAGAGAGAGAGAAAGAGAGAGGGATAGATAGAGAGAGAGAGAGAGAGAGAGAGAGAGAGAGAGAGAGAAAGATGAGAAGAGTGAAATCTCAAATTTCGGGGCCCGAATATTAAAAATACTCTAGAAAACTTATCAAGACGGAAATTCCCATAGATGATTTCCGCAACGCCACTCAACTAAATAGCTAAATTCTATAAGGGTATTCATGCCAAAAGCCTCTCTCTTGCCGTCCCTCGCTCCCTTCTACGGCAATTGGCCATCCATAAAAAATCTCCTGGGGTGCACGAAGCAATAAAGACGTCATATTAGAATAGGAGGGAGGGGATGAAAATGGGCATCGGGGAGGAGGATCACCATGGGGTGTATTTGGAGTAAAGTCTCGGATGAAAAATTATATTGAGAGTTAAATCGCAGTCGACTATTGGCTGGTAGCCGGGTATGAAGGCAAGGGGTCAAAAGCCACAGCGCGACGCAGCGAGTCAGCGAGCGGCGCCGCAAATCCGCTTCAGCCCTTTTTCGACTAGATACTAACTATTACAAAAACGCGGTTTATGGGTCTACAATTCATTAATTTTGTCTATTCTGGACCGCGATCGAATGTGGTGAGAATTCCCGGTACCAAAAACTAAGCAACCGCCCGCCGAGAGATACTTCAGAAAAACAACGCTTCGGGCGAGCGGACACGTGATTCAGATACTGTCACGCTAGCGCACGACGCCAGGTAAATTCATTGCTCTGGACGATGCGCTGGTGTGACTGCGCGCGACGTCAGGCAATTCATGATCCGCAGCGTGCCCATTACACGTGCGGAGGGGCGTAGCTGGCCCCAAGTTTCGGGGGCAGCGACATTTCGGAGGGGCAGCAAGAAAATTTTTTCGAAATTTAAGCGCCGCAGGCGAAAAATTTTGCAAAAATAGCAGCGCCGCAGGCAAAAAATTAATAAAAAGTAATAAAAACAGCGCCGCAGGCAAAAATTTTCAAGATGAAAAATCATAAGGGCCCCTTATGTTTTTTTCGGGCCCGCCCGATCGCCTGCACGTGCGGCATAACGCTTTCAGGCGTTTGAATCTGCTCTTAATGCGTTGTTTAGACAGAAACGGATCAAAATAGAACGCTCTGGTTCCACGCTAGGTGGTTGCGCAAAGCAGGCCGACACGCGCGCTGCGTGAGGCAGTCCTTCAAACTGAGCCGCAGCGTGATCCCAACGCGTGCAGGGCACACCTCAAGCGTTGAATATAATTTTTTGAATGTGAATTCTTGGAGCCCAACTTAAAACAACGTGCCACACCTAACTACACAAGAAGTACTGGCGTACCTAGACGTGCCTGTGCTTCGTGGTGTTGTGGAGTTCTAGCCCAAAGCTCTGGTCTGTGTGTGTGTCTATGCACTATGCGCCCATTTCACACCGAAAAACTGGGCATAACCATCTAGTCTCCCCTTCCCACTGCCGTCCACAGGCCAACGACGTACTTCTCAACGGGGTGTGGCCTCCTCTTCGTGGACAGCTGCCGATCGACACCTTTTTCGGCGAGTCGGCATCTTCAGCTGAGGGTGGCGCGGTGGCTTCTTTGTTTTAAAGGGGTTTGTAAGGCTAGTCTTGGTGACGCTGGAGGTGGTTTAATTGAAAATTAAATTTTGGACGCAAACAACCGTAATTAGAAAGTGTTGGAATGCTTTGCATAACAACAAGCCCAAGCCTACGCCAAAGCCTAAGCTAAGCTAAGCCCAAGCCTAAGCGTAGCTAAAGGGAAATGAAGACGAATTTTCTAAGATTTTTTGCGGTTTTCGACCCCTTAACCTGTTTTTTGAAAAACTCCAGCTTCAATAAGTATAACCCGTAGCCCTGGAAACATAAAACAGAAAAAGGTTTGCCGTAAGGGGGTGCTTTGCGGAATGTCGCGTAGTCATCGGAATGTGTCTCGCCTCGGCGCCGTGAGGTAAGGTGTTGTGCCCCTAATTGGCCTTCTCTTTATTCGATCTCTCCTTCTCTTCTTCTCTTCGCCTCCCCTCTTTCCCTTCAACAGGCGCGCAGCATTGCTTATAACCCCTCTCTGCTGCCGTTTGAGTTAACGACATCCCCCCGAGTCGCGGCGATCCACAGCCCATTTGGGGGAATTGGGAATTAATCGGAAATGGGTAAAACTAGAGGGGGAAGGAGATTTTGTGGGTTGTTGTGGTTTGTAGTTAGGAGTTGTACGGAGTCCTTAGAAACCCGTTCTTAATAAAATTAACTTATTGCCCTCTGCGGGATCGAGATCCGCAACATGCATGTACGTCTTTACATAGCGTAATGAACTACGCAAAACGTTAATTAAAGCAAGGGAACGAGGGCAAGAGCGAGAGAGAGAGAGAGAGAGAGAGAGAGAGAGAGAGAGAGAGAGAGCGAGAGCGAGAGAGCGAGAGAGCGAGAGAGAGCGAGAGAGAGGAGAGAGCGAGAGAGGGAGAGAGCGAGAGAGCGAGAGAGCGAGAGAGCGCGAGAGAGATAAAGAGAGTTAGAGAGTTAGAGAGACAGAGACGAGAGAAAGCGAGACAAAGAAGTTATCTCAAGCTATTGAGAAAGAGGTCGAGCACGAGATAGAGAAAAAGAGAGATAAATATATAGACAAAGCATGATGGAAAGAAAAAGATACAGAAAAGGAAAGAAGGCGAAAGCGAGACAACGGGCGCCCTAGTAAAACGTAGGAAACAACGCAGAACCCAGTTATTTCCACTCACAAATTCAGCCTGGAAAGATTGCCTCTAGAAACGCTAAACCTCGTGCTAAAGTGGGCGCGGAAGAATACCCGAAAGTGGCGCCGCTGTTCTGGGCGGGTTGGTAAATGCGGTGAACGGTGGGAAATGAGATTTGGTGGCATCCGGGAGGGCACTTGGCCCATCAAAAGGAGCACGAACTAGGGACGGGAAAGGGGAAGAGAGGGGGAAGACAAAATAAGAAGCAAGCACAAATCGAAGAAGAAGAGGAAAGAAAGGCCGGTACCACTTGAGAACACATGCTAGTCAACGCTGGCTAGTCAACTCTCGACGTTGAAAGTACGTAATGTTCCAGATGTTAACTTGGGTTATTGAGGGGAGGGAGAGAGCGAAAGAGGGCGAGAAAGAGAGAGAGAGAGAAAGAGAGAGAGGGAGCGAGATAGAAAGGAAAAGAGAGAGAGAGAGAGAGAGAGAGAGAGAGAGAGAGAGAGAGAGAGGAAAGACTGCGACTTCCCCGCACATTTAAAACATGCATTTTGCTGGATTTTCCGGATGTGATCTCCTGATCCGACTCAAGCTATAAAAACCTGATGAAGCAGGAGGTCCAACAGCAAATAAAAATATTTTGTCTCCACGAAAAGTAATAGAGATCAAAGGTTTCCGGAATAAGACACCGCCGGAAGCGCCTATTGTTGTCAAAAGTATTATTCCCTGGGTGTTGCATAGAAAATTGGGGAGACTTGGGTGCAACTTGCAAAAACGGGTTTTTGAGCAAAACAGCTGAAGAGCAACGGGGTGTCTTTTTCATGGGGTTTATACCAACACTACGAGGTAATACTATTGTTAGCTCACTTAGAGGAAAGGTGTGCCTCCTACGGTATCGTAAAAAATCGGATAGATGGAATTCCATCAACATCTACCGTATTCCCAAGCCGAAATTTTTTAGTGTCCAAAACTCACTGAACATGTCCTCAATCGACGATTTCAGCCGATTCATCAAAATCACGGTAGATTCGTTACGCCGGAATCAATCCGGAAATATCGCCAGAAATCGGAGACAGGAGCGGATTCTATAAAACGCGCGCCAAGCACCTCGGTGTCCTCGGGGGAATAATGTGGTCGACGGCCCCGACACAAGGTAATTGCCACAAAAGAACGAATCGATCGGGCGGATTTTCACCGAATTTTGCACCTGTGGGTAGGCCAATAAACCGGAGAAGGGGAAGGGGAACGGGCGGATGAGAAGAAGGGCCCACCGATGGCTATATGAAATTGTTGGGTACAGGGTGGGGGAAAGGGGATAAGCTGTGGAGACGGATGAAGGAGGGAGGAACGGCAGGGGATTCGGGCAAGTGGTGGTACGCAAAAAAGGTGATTTGTCATTATGGTTATTAGGCAATGGCTAGACGGACGGTCGCGCAGTTGATGGACTTAAAAAAGCTGACGCAACTTCAATAAAGCCTTCAAAATCGAGGCTAGTTTCAAGGAGTTGTCCAAATATTAAAAAGCTAGAGACATAAAGTGAGGGAGAAAGAGAAAGCGAGAGAGTGAAAGACATCGAAGGATAAAGCCAGAGATAGAGAGTGAGATATAAAGAGAGCCAGAAAGAGAGAGAGAGTGAGAGAGAGAGAGAGTGAGAGAGAGAGACGGATAGTAGATAGCGCGCGGATGCGTGGTCTTGCACGATACGCAACGCACCGAACTCGCTACGCGTGTGTTCACACGCTTCTAAAGGTGAGTGTCCGAGGCTGGTATAGTTAATCTCTAAAGCTCGAAAATAATTCCAGCTTAGCTTAGATTAAAGGAACTAAGAATTGGCACAAACCGACTCCTATCGGCCATTAGGCCTCGACACCTACGAAATGCGCCAAAGCACGCGTTCAATGGATTGTTCCTGAATCGCTATCGACATATTGGCTCTATCACAACAGTATGGATACAAAGCCGGCAGAATAGTAGTTGTCGAGGCCTAGTCGGTTGGTGGGGTCGATTTCGCGGGCTGGCGTGGCCCTTTAGAGTCAAAGCTCAAGCTTGAAAAGCCCCAAAAAGCCCGTTCCTCCGAATAATTAGATTAACCAGACGGGAAAAGGCCAGAAACTGAAGAAAGTCCCGTTTAAGAAACAAACCTTTTTCAGCCCAATATTCTTCACATTTTCTTGAAAACAGATTGAGTGCAAAATTTGGAACTAGAATTGTATTCGACAATTAAGAAATATTAGAAAAACGAAGTCAGAAAATAAAAAAAGGTTGGATCAAAAATGCCCTACAGTATAGCGACTGAAAAAGCTACAATAACAGCCAAGCAACACAAAAAGTTAAGCATAGCAACCTTCAAATTCACAGAAAATGAGCTCCAAAATTCGCAAGACAGAGGAAGAAGGGTGCAACTCACAGGGCATCCGGAATTTCACTTCTTTCTCCCGTTCCATCGTCGCACATCCGCTCCTCGTCCTCCCCCTTTCACCGCCGTAATTCGAGATTTACTTTTTTCGTGGCTTCTTCCGCTTCTTCTGGTTCTTTAATGCCGTGGCGCGTCAACCCCCAAAAAATTGGCCAAATTAGGGCCAGGGGCCGGAAAAACGGCTGGAGAGCAGTGGATCAGTGGGTTCTGAAAAGTAGCTAGATTAGCTTCGAAATGGAATTGACGAAAACAATAACAATATCGGAAGTAGTGAGATAAAGATACGCTTCAGGAAAAACAGTCAACAACGGGTGGGAATTGGCCAGGGAAGGTGGGTAGCAAGGGGTGTTAATTAAAGGGAGCGTGCCAGTAGGATTTTGCAGGAAAAGTGAGGAGCGAGAAAGAAAGAGAGAGAGAAGAGACAGGGAGAGGGGGACAGAGAGAGGGGCAGCGTGAGGGACCGAGCGCGAGCGCGAGGGAGAGATAGAAAAGCTATGTAGAGAGAGAGAGAGAGAGAGAGAGAGAGAGAGAGAGAGGGAGAGAAAGAGAGAGAGAGAGAGAGAGAGAGAGAGAGAGAGAGAGAGAGAGAGAGAGAGAGAGAGAGAGGAGAGGGAGAGAGGGAGGAAAGTGAGAGAGGAGAGAGAGAGAGAGAGAGAGAGAGAGAGAGAGAGCGAGAGAGAGAGAGAGAGCGAGCGAGAGAGCGTAAGTGAGAGACCGAGTGTGGGAGAGATAAAGCGTGATATTGAGGGAGAGCGAGCGAGAGAGAGAGAGATACTGCTAAAGAAAGTTTCGGAACACATGAAATCGAAATCTTTGAAATCTAAAGCCGCCATCTGGCCGGTATCCTTTCATACACACCAAAAACATCTAAAACCCAGGGCAACCTAGCAAAGACCCTTTGCCCACTTCAAAATTTTATAGTTCACGGGCTCCACAACGTTACACACCGCTCGCTGCCCCTGCCAAAAATTACCCCAGCTGCCCCGCTGCGAGGGTCTCAAGGAAGATGGCCCCGGAAACGATGGGCGAAAATCGAAACGATGAATATGTAATTGCAGGCTTAAGGTTGACGACGGCTCTCAAGGAGGGGAGGAAGACCTAGCGGGATTCGCACCCGGCCCTAGCCTGGAGGCATCAAAAGGGACCGTTGGATGTGGATTTTAAGGAGCGCGCTCTAGGAAACCATTACATCGAAAAAAGATTTCGTGTTCAAAAAGATATTTTACGACGGCAGATTTGCATATTAGCGGATTTGAAACTCATGAACCTCTGGGTTCTTTCGCATTATCAGGGGGGAGGGGGGTTGGGGAAGAGTTCAGTAACAGAATATAAAAAAAATCGCTAAAAAGCCTGGTTGCAAATACTAAAAAACACATTTTCCTGAGCCTACCCGCAACAGCACAAATGGCTTTCGCCGCGGCTGACCGAATGGCCCCCGCAAAAAAATGCAAAAAGAACCGCTTAATGAGATCGACGAGGAGCGGGAAGTGAGCTTTTCAAAGTGGTTGTACTAGCGTCTTTTTAAGTTTCAAATTGTATGCCTTTGAATAATTTGAGTAAATCACGGTTAGCAGGGCAGGCTAACAAGAATCAGCTGGGAAAATCGGCTGATTTCGGTACGCATGCTACTAGCTAAAATTCTCTGGAAAGAAGTCAGTGATAACTTCCGGAATTTTTGGGGCATGGCAAGGTTAGCGAATCGCCGTTAGGGAAGCTAGCAGTAACTTTTGGGGAAGAGAGCTAGAGAGAGAGAGAGGGTGAGAGAGCGAGAGAGCGAGAGAGAAATTGGGGAGAGAGAGAAAGAGAGAGAAAGAGAGAGAGAGTGAGAGAGAGAGAGAGAGAGAGGAGAGAGGGAGAGAGAGACGGAGAGATCGAGATAGTAGGAGAGAGAGAAAAGGAGAGAAACAGCTATTGCAATTGAGTTCCAGGCTCCAAATCAAGCTATCAGTTATCGTTTTGAAAGTCTCGAGGGCAGACGAGCAGTGATTCTTTCCGAAACTAGATCCGATCTGGTCAACATCACGCCCTCCCCATACTCCCAGATCCATCCGTTTCCCGTTTTGCTCCATAAAAGCCCAGGCCGGCAAGGTGTTTGGCTGCGAGAAAGATAGAGAGAGAGAGAGAGAGAGAGAGAGAGAGAGAGAGAACTTACTGAAAGCCTGCGGCTGTTGGTGTTGGCTCTCAACTCCATCCCCCGGGCTCAATAAATCCCAAGAAGCTGCTGGGGCTCAAAAAAGTGGTGGCGGTGGGACGGGGCCAAGTAGTGGCGATCAGAGTGTGGGGCCAAAACCACAGCCGAGGAGGGCCATGCACCGCGAGGGAACAGGTGTTGTTTTCCAAATGGCAGAAGAAGCGGTGAGAAATGACTTTTTCGGGAAAAAATGGCGTCGTTTGGGATGGTAGCGGACGACAAGCCCGTCAAAATGTGTCGTGTCGTTGAAATGGGGTGGAAAGAACGGGGAAGTCTGTCTTGACAGGCCATTTCATGGTTTTGAACGAGCAGAGGTTCTTTGGGATGTAATAGGCGTATAGTAATGCAGTTATATATAGAGACATAGCCATAAATATTCCAAAAAAAGTCGATAAATTACGGGCGGAATTTTTGTTAATTAGGTATCCGAAAATGTAGCTAAATGTTTTTGTGGGGTTTTCGCAATCAGTGATCCCCTGGGGCATCCAAAAAGCGTTAATGATACCTCTACTAGCTTCTAGAGCCTTAGAATCGTAGTAAATACATTTTGACATTTTTAAAGCTAATTTGTGGTTAACATATTTTTCGATGAAATAAAAATTATCGCTTTCGGGAAGCAACAAATCAAGGAGAGTTCACCTTTGTTTTTCCGACATTAGCCATTCCCCTCGGGATTTTAGCGATTTGTAATTTGTGTTTCCATCATGCTACAAACCATAATAATTACATGACTATTTCAAGTGCAAAATGCAGATTGTGAACTTGCATCGTGCCGACGCATTTAGAAAAACACAGCAAACTTCGGGTCTTATGCGGATTTCGCGCCCATTTTAGTGTAATCAAAATGATTAGGAATCCCATCTCAGCAATATTAACAGTCTTTTTTATTCGGTAAGCATTAATAATATTAAATAACAAAAATTTAATAATAATAAAGATTAGGCGGTTATAATAAAAATAAAACCTACTTTAAAAGTCTAACCAGAGAACAGCCGGCCTTCTGAAGGGTAAGGAATTATATGTAGTTTTTCATCGCAATCAGGTGGCAGAATTAATCTCACGATTATCTGAGCAGTGAAAGCGTCACCAGGGCCCACTTGGGCCATTTTGTGGCAATTGTGGCCCCCGATCGACGGCCATCAATCACCCGACGTGCCGATCTATCGCGAAAAAAGTCGGGCCAGGTGAATTGTTTTGGCCTAAAAATGACATGTAAAAATAGCTTTAGAATAACATAAAAATAGTGCAAAAAGTATGTTGTAATCAGTTCGTAAGCCAGAAAGGACACGGCGCCCCTCTAGGGCCGGGACGCGGGCTCATGAACGTCATTATCACGCTTCAGCTATGCCGAGAGATCGGCTAGGGAGATACGGAGGATGGGCTCCGGAAAGTATACCGCAAAGTCTTAGGCTATGAAATTGCTTAAAAGTAGCTATTTAGGTGTTTGAAATTACAGGAATACTGTCCAAAATAAGTTTAGGGGCCGGCCGGCCCAAAATAATAGCGACAACTGATAGCTCAAGCTAGCCAATCCATCATCTCAAAGCGCTGTTGCCCGCTGCCAAAGCAAGGCGTTGCGTATTTTTAGCGCGTCAGTCAAAACAGAAGTGTCGTAAGACTATACCATTAACGGTATTTTCATATCCAATCGGATTTTCAAATTTTCAGATTTCCGATTATTTCCGAATTTTTTGGCAATTAGCGATAGCGGAAGTTATCTAGCAACACATAGCAAAATATTTGAGAAGTTAGGGCAAAGCCGGAATGCTAACATGCAAAATGCCGACATTCAATTGTCAAATTGAAATGCCGACACCGGAAGCGACAAAAACTCGACTGCCAAAATGCCGACATTTCATTCTGGGCAATCTCTGTGTGAGCCGCCAAAATGCCGACAGAAAAACCTTCCGTCTAATCGTCTACGTATTGATTTTATTCTTTGGTGTCGGCATTTCTTCTGTCGGCATTTGATGCCCAAAATTCGGCAAATTGCAGTCGTAAATCTAAGGACCAAATTGGTGGAAGGAATGGAGACCGCTCTGAAACTCGTACAGTCGTGGCCAATGTCAAAAAGCTGGGAGGTGTGAAGTGCCCAAAAGCTCGGGCAGTAAACGAGATGGCCAATCCATCATCACGGCTTATGAATACGGCACAGCGCCGTGAAGCACCGGCAAGAAAACATAGCCCCCCAGGGCAAAATGAGACGCTGCCCTTTCGGGACCCAGGCAATGAGACCGGAGGCTACGCGACAATCCTATGTAAGGTGTCCCAAAAAGTACCCCCTCTAGCGGCCCGCAGTCGTGCCCGAATTTTATACGATTCAGGTATCTATTGAAAGCTATCACCGAGCTGAGCAGATCTGTTCTGGCCGATTTTTGAAATTCCCGAGCTTTTTAACCCAATTTTCATCGCTTTCGGGCATAAATTTCTCAATTTCCACAAAGACTCGATTTAATCGGCGTCAGTCCCATCCAAGCTGTGTTTCTCGAATGCCCTTCAAAAAGCCGACCTTGGGCTGCCAGAAAAAATGTGAAAATTCGGAAAATTGGGTTTTATTAAAAACACTTGCCTGGGAATGCATCGAAAGTTCAGCTAATTTCTCTAAAATGTTAGTAAATGTTATAAAAATTAAGAAATTTTTTAAAAATTGCAAAAAACATCATTGCTCAGCTCGAGAGCTTTCGATAGATACCTAAATCGTAAAAACGCGGACAGGGATACAAACGCGCTAGAGGGGGATACTTTTGGGGCACCCTGTAGGCCTCCCCGTTAGACGGGTCTCAACGGAGTGTCAGTGTGGTTGAGTGTGAGACTGACTAGCCCGGGAGGGGGGGGATAGCTGAGAAAGAGGTGTGAAATGATCGAGTGTCGCGTGTCCTCAAGCCATTCCATGCCCTCGGGGCCCATCAGGGCACCTTTTGCCCCCACGACACCGAGCGGCTCCATTTACAGCCCTCCCCCCAAATTATTAGAGCGTGGATGGACGGGGAGCTGATGCTCCCCGGAAAAATGATCCTCAAGGGGGTCTGAAAGAGCAAAAACTGCTTTCAGGGGAATTGGGGCTTAAGCCTGGTTAGGCTTAGGCTTACGTTTAGGCTTACGATTTGCTTAGACTTGAGCAGCCAGGGCTAAGGCTTAGGTAGGGCTCGGGCTTCGGTTTAGGCTAAGGCTTACGATTTGCTTAGGCTTGGGAGGCTTAGTTGTCAGCAGCTTGGGTTATAGGCTTGTTTGGATGGACCTAGGCGAGGTTTGAAATTAATCTTAGGCTTCGTCACGGACTTAGGTGCATGCTTAGGTTTAGCTTTAGGTTTGGGCTCAGGCTTATGCTTAGGATAGCTTCGGCTTAGGCTTAGGCTTAGGCTTAGTTTTACCTTAAACTGTGGCGAGGCTTTGGATGAGAGAGTCGGTTTGCTCGTCCCTTTAAAGAAGCAAAATGCGAGACAAAAAAAAACAAAAAGTACACACTACGATAGCTCTCAGATCGTGTCGTCGCGCAGATCCACAAGAATTGGTGCCATATTTTCACGCTGGGCCCCAGGGTGCGGGGCCCTGGCCCTGTTGGTGTATGTCCATTTGCCCCAAGGGAATGGGGGATCCCCGTAGGTCATCCTCCCCTTCCCTCCCTCTCCCTTCCGCTCCCCTTCGTGGTGGTCACTTTACAAGCCTATCATTCATCTTTCTGTGCCTCCTCCTCGATGCTTCTCCCCCTGCAATACGCTATGGCTCTTTCCGATAGCCCTTGTTGCCCGCCGACGATCCCTTATTTTGACGTGGAATCGAATTTGCGGAATGTCATACACGGACAGCGGGAGCATTGGTCTTTGCAAAAATGTACCCGATCTTGGGCTCTGAGAAAGTGAAGTTTTTGGAATGGTCAAATCTGGGATGCGTTTCTGTTTCGAAATTAGACATCGAAGAACGCGAGAATTGGAAAAAAAGAAAAAAAAGCAAGACTGAGTGCGAAAGCGAGAGAGCCAGAGCCGGTGAGCATGAGAGAGAAGGATAACGAATGAGAGTGCGGGCGGGAGGGCGAGGAAGCTAGAGATAGCCAGAGAGCGAGGTAGCCCTAAAGACATATCTACAGTGCGGCAGAGAGACGAAGCAAGAGAGAGTGAGAGAGAAAGAGCGAGCGAGAGAAAGAGAGAGAGACCAATGACACCTGAATAACACCTAAAACCAGGTAGTACAACTCCAAACCAGGTGTTCCATCATGAACAGGAAGTACAGCCGGGGGCCAGTTATGCCCCGGCCGGCAAATCATAGAAATGCCGGGATGGGAGCATTGAGTTAGGGACATCAGTGGGGGAAGAGAGAGAAAGAGAGAGAGAGAGAGAGAGAGAGAGAGAAGAGAGAGAGAGACATGACAGATAAGGGCGGTCGTTCGGCTTCAGCTTTGGCACCCTAGCCGCCCGGGGCACCAACCGGAGGAAATTGGGCCAATGACCGGGGGTACAGCATTTAGGAGGGAACATCCCTCTACCCACTACACAACCATCCGAGGCCAGAAGGCGCCAATTTACGCGTGTGGGGTGGGGGGAGGGTGGTAAACTTTGTTATCGATGCCGACGCCTGCTCGTCTGCTTAGGCTTAGGCTTAGGATTAAGCTTGGCTTAGGAGTAGCATAGCCCTGAATTTGACTTAGGCTTCGGCATGGGCTTAATGTGCTTGGCTCTGGGCTTCGGTTCGGGCTTATGCCTAGTATGCAAAGTTTTTCGAGAAAAAAAACACTCTTTTGGCGTTAGACAAAGACGAAAAACCGGCGGCCAAGCACCCATTTGCTGGATATTACGTTTAGTACGCTGAACACGCACCAAAAATGTACCCGAAAAATGTATAACATTGTGACATTTGATAAAATTTTAATTTTCTAGCATGAGAACACATCTAGAAGGCGAGCTGAAGCTATTACAAAAAAGAGCAAAAAGGACAGTTTGCAAAGGGGTCTGAAATCCGGCCGGAGTCGAACCCGGGTCGTGTGCCTGGGAGGCTTAACTGTAAGAACAACGCTGTTCAATTCCCGACGGGCCAAAATTATGGCTATCGCGGTCTTGTCCTGTCGAGGGCTATCGGGTTCTGAATCTGAATTTCAGAAACAGATCCAGCCCTCATAATTCCACATGTTTGCCTTGAACACATCTTCACGGTCTCCGTGAGCCCGAACTGCTCGAGGATCCTTTTCTGATACCGCGCTCGGGGTCGTTGCCCTGCTCGCCGGCACTTTGGGACTTAGGACAGTAGGCTTTTCAGCACGTTTTTTGGGATTTTTTTAAAGAATATGTCTTGCTGTATTTCCAGGTTCCGTTTACACCGATCCTTTATTCAAAACACAGACATGAAAACGCAGTAGTACGTTAGGACGGGATTCTTCGTATGGGTGTGCGGCGGTCGTTGGGCCAACAGCTACGAGTAGAGGTCGAAGGGAACTTGCAGGAGGGAGGCGGCGAGGAAGATGCAAAATCCACAGTCGCCTTCCATCAGCTCTACTACAAATAGGTATCCAATTGAGAAGCCCGCCTGCGACCTACGGATTTTTTCACGGCGCTCAGCTGGGTTGGTAGGCAGCGATTCAGCTCTGAAACAGAATGTCTCGATGTAGTTTATGCTGAAGGCTAGTCGTTTATTTGAATTTACTCACTGAAAAGCCCGATGGCTGCAGCCGTTCCGGTGGCGTCGGGTCCAGGCCGGCTTCTCTCGCTGGTAGCTGAATCACAACTCTTCAGGAGCGTGGCAAAATCCTTACTTGATTCTGTTCAAACATGATCTGCCGATGAGAAAGAACGGGCCCATGGGGCGAGTCGCAGCCTCTTTTCGGCACAACTGGCACGTCTGGTTCTCGTCACCGTCGAGGCCGGTATTTGGCAACTGAAATTGAAAAGTTAATGGCAGGCTGCGTACGCCATACGGCTATACGTCCAGGCCAATTGCCAACCGCGTAGATATGTTTCGAGCGACACGGGAAAAGATTTTTAGTAGCCCTTTAAAAATTTGGATAAACAACGAGCCAGACGGCACAAATTGCGCTAATAAAAGCCAGTGTTTTCACCATAGCAGAATCCAAATTAGACGATTTCGAAGAAAAGGTTAAGGCGAGCCATTACGCTAGCCCCATTTGCATTGGGGAAACACCCAAAAAAACCGACATTCTCGTGGGCGGGGAGCGGCGCCGGGGGTGGGTTCGTCTCGGGGCCTGGGCCTGGGGAACGGTAGATGAAGATGGGAATGAGCTGGAAATGATTGTGTAAATTGAACAAAAAGGGCTGCCACCTTGAGCGTGTCGACGAAGCTGACGACCCCGGCTCGGTGGAACTGCGTGGTCCATTTCTAAAAACAGAAAAAACTGCAAAACGAGGCAATCCCATACCACGTAGTGGGTCCGCACGGTGAGGGGCGGGGCGAGCACCCAAGAGAGGGCCCACGGCCGAACGTCGATCAGCTGGGCGATGAGGTCCGGGTGCTATAAACTTTGGCTTGAAGACACGCGAAAGTTTGAAATTTCTGGCCCCCGGTCGCAATTATAAACTCACCAAAGCACACACTTTCGTAGTCCGCTTGAAGGAGATGGGGATCAGCTGCATGGGGCCGATCATCGCCGGCGCCCCAACCTGGAAAATGTGATTACTCGGGAATCTATTCTATTTTTATCCTGAGAAGCATGATCCCGAATTGTGTTTGTACCCCACCCGCAAACAAGCGACCTTCATGACCCTCTAACCTTAAAACCTCGGTTCTAAGGCATCGGGAGTCAGTTTAACAAATTACTAAAAACAGAACGAACGATCTATTTCGTAAATATCGCTTTTGGGATTGCCTGTACTAGTAAAAAATATTAAATTTTGCAACTTTTGGGCAACGCTTGAAAATGCCCTCACGATCAAAACCCTTGTCGGATTGTCATCGTCCTTGTCCTTGATACTCTTCCGGCCCTGGTCGTTTCGCTTCTCGCGGCGAGATGTCTTCTTCTCTTCTGGGTTGACAGTAGGCCCCTAGAAAATTTGAATAATTTGGCTGATTTGAATATTGTCCACCTTTTGGATCACATTTAGCATGTGCAAAATGGGGATCCACATCTTGAGGCGGGCGAGTAGTAAAATGAATTCATGCACCGCGGGATTTTGACAAGAAACCGCGCAATTCTAATTTCTGCTCGGATAATCTATGCAAATTAGTTTCAAGGCCGGGAGTTCGAATTTGTTTAAACTCCGCGGTCCTCTAGTTCGACGACATGCGCCAAGTAGACCGCTGTGGGGTGTTCCGTGGGGTGCTTTTTGCCATTGATCGCAGTCTATGGACAAGTCAGTAGATGAACATCATTTTCTGGCTGTTTGCACAAATCGATGCCGGTCAGCTCGCAACTCATTTCGGGTCGTTTGGTAGCATTCCTTCGAGGTTGTTGAAGTCGGCGGACGATTTCGAGTCTTTTTCTTCTAACCGCCCTAGCGGCCTGGACAACAACGCTAGAGTTGTGGAAAGGTGTCTAAATTATGGCATTTTTCACGCTCTTTCGAACGGTATACTTAACGTTACACGAAACCGTCTGGGGACAGAGAGGGGAGCGTTTTGGTGCTGAAATGCGTACTTGCCGAAGTTGTCGCGGCAGTAAAACCATCATACCTCGCTTGAAATTAGGTATTTTGGGGGACCAAGCACATCATTCAAAAGAGCGCGAAAAGTTCTATCTGGCCAACGAATTGCAGCTTTTCAGCAGCTTTGGCCAGGCTGCTAGGGCGGTTAGAAAAAAACGTCTCGAGAATGCTACCAAACGACCCGAAATGCGGATGGGAATCGAGTCGTCGGCACCATCGTCACCCCCAAATCCCGTTCTCGGCTGTTTCTGGGCCAAATTCGATGATATGAATGCCAAAACTGTTTAACATTTAGTGCGGATTTCAGAAATGAGCCCAGAAGCCGCGAATTCTATTGATTTCCTAACGAAATCGCGCAAAATCGAAAGAGGGAGAGCTCCGTCGAACAGCGGCCGCTGGCAATTTGCCAGATATAAAAGAGCCTTTCCAAACGGGCTCTTTCATTTCTGGAAAATACTTGAAAGGCCTGGAGAAAGATGGTCAGGCGTCCGTCGGGGTGACGGACCGACGGCACGCCACTATCGACCTAATTCCTATTGGGAATTCGTAATTTTTGTTCAACGTCCAATTTCGGCGGAGGCCAATGCGATAAACCCGGAAGCGGTCTGTGGAAGACCCCTAGGGTATTTGAGGGCTTTTCGCCGCAGCGTCTCGTTTCGCGCCGTGGTGTACTGGTTAGCACGCTGGAGTGTGGGGTGAACCCTCACTGGTTCGACTCCCACTCGCTTCAAAATTCTTTGCTTTTTCGCCCCTTCCTCTATAACGATGGTTTTCGCGAAAAAGCAAAAGACGTTTGCCCCGAGCGGGGTCGAACCGTAACCGTGAGAATGACAGCCCAACGCGCTATCCACTATACCACGCTCACCAACTGGGCGGGGGCGGCGGCGAGGGATGACCTGCCCGAGCACCCCCTTCCCTACGCGGCGCTCCTATGTACGCCGCCACAGTGTCCGCGCTCTGCCGCCAACCGCAACCCCGGCGGCCGAGTACCCCAGCGTCCCAGAGGCCTTTAAAGCGCACGTTCAGGGTGTACACCCTATGGACGGGGACCGCGCGCACTGCCTGCCCGTGCTGTGACAGGCCATTCCCCTCCTTTGCCGGGTCGGCCGCCCCTCACCCCTCGCCAGGTTGTAGCTGTGGCTGACTGGTATCCATCCGCGCCTCTCGAGCGGGGAGCCCGGGTCCGACCCCCGGCCGCGGCGAAAATCTTTGCTTTTTTCCAAAAAAACCTCCCTGAACGTGCCCTTTAAAAGCAAAAAGAAGTGAAGGGAGCGTAACGGAAACAAGCCAGAAATGTTTTTCAAAATACCTTTAGGCCTCCATGCGCTATTTTAGCTATTTGATACTTTTGAAAACGCTTATGAAGCTCGTTCCGATGCACTCTTTCGAACCGTCTATTTTGATGCCATCGCCCGAGTGAATAAGATGGCACGCCGATCCCGTGGGGCCCGCCACGATCTCGGGTGTGCCCTGTTTGTTTCGGTATTTGCTGGTGGCCCATATTGTGTATTCTGAGTCAACACCTTGCCCTGGGATCTTTCTCTCTCTCTCTCTCTCTCTCCTCTCACTTCCCTCTCTCACTCTCTCTCGCCTCCAAATGCCATTGTACTCTTTTGTACTCGAGACGGCTAGCAGGGCGAGAGCGGCGAGCGTGCGCCCGCTCCGACCACGGTTTTTGTCCGAAATTCGGGCCGTCGCTTTCACTGGTAGATGCGTGTAAGCGGGCGGGTATTTGCGGAATTTTATGGGTTCGCCGCAAGCGGATGGTTTTGTACTAGTTACCGCGAAATTTCACAGTTTCGTTAGATTTTTGGAAAGCTTCACCTGGTTATTGATACGTTTCACGATCCCTTGGCTTCTCCTTGACTTCACCGACCCTTTAAAGGTGCAAGACTATGGGTTTTTGGCCATAGATTCCCTATGGATTTTGCTGTGGCCGCCACACGCACAAAAAATCACCGCAGACTTGTCCGATTTTTACGATTTACCTTCAAATGAAAGCTCTTGCGAGCTAAGGAGATTGCTTCCTTAGATTTTCGCAATTCCTGAAGTTTTCGTTCGATTTTTGGCATCTTTCATGCCAAAGCTACTTTTTCCAGAAACTCCATTTAATTGGCTGAAAAGATACCCGAGCTGTGGCTTCTAAAATGCCTTCGAAATGCTGTCGAAGTCGTTGGATCGACGGAAAAGCCGTAAAAATTCATAGATTTTCCGTTTTTTGAGCACTTTCCAAAGCCTCCAAAGATCGATCCCTTTCACAAAAAGTTTATTAATTAAAAGAAAAATTCGGAAATTTCGAAAATCGGGCGGACATATCTACGCAGCTCGTGAAGGGTTTTCGATAGATACCTAAATCGCAAAGAATCGGACGCAAACGCGCGTCGCATGGGTACCGTAACTGGCCGTGTGCTATAATTCCATGCGTGTACTAATGACAAGCGTGCATGTTGCGTCCTGCAAAATTCATAACCTTTAAGACCATAACCTTTCCTTGCCAGTCCCTTTAACCCAGCCGATGGTGCCTATTTTTTGGCCATCCCGGGTGTACTATATTTGCTTACGCCAGATAATCCGGTGCGCTCCAATTGCCATGGTAAAACGAACATCAGCAGTACCAGTTTTTCGCGCTTGTTCTGTAGGTAGTACCTACAGTTTGCCCAATATCCTAATGGGACCCCTTTTCTCTTAAAGAGGGGGCGGGGGGGGTGGGGTGGAGGGAGAGGGCCCACTATTTGCGGCCCACAGGTGCCAGCCGGCAGACACGGTAAATTTTGTGGGAGAGATGGAGAGAGAGAGAGAGAAGAGAGAGAGCAAATGGCCCACAAATATACACAGACAAAGCGGCGTTGGTTCGGTTTGCCGACCCGGCGCCCCCACCACGCACCATGCCAACTTACCCGCCGCGCGGCCACCGAGTTGGTTTTTTGGCCCTGGTTACTTCTTTGCGAGGAGTAGCCCTTTTTTAACAAATTTCAACACATTTTAAAACAAATCACGCCAAAATTTCGGTGCTTTTTCATTTATACCAGTCTTCCTGGATAGGCATTTTTGTTTCTAAAAATGATTTGATGGTATTAGACACGATTCTAGACAGTTTTTGATGTTTTCAAGGGACCAGGAAGGCAAACTGTGCCAAAATTCTCGTAGATGTTTACATGATGGTTTTCCTCGTGGGGCGATTCTGTTTTTAAAAGTAAACTGGCACTTCTATAAATTTGTTTATGTAATTTTAACTTTTTTTTGTCATCTTACTAAGCTTACTGTAGAACCTTTAGGTATTTACGGGCTGTAGAAAGTGTATTTTTTTAATCCTTCTTCGTTGATTATCGTCTTCACCTTTCTCTTCGATTTTCTGAATGAAAATTGTCTTTTTATAAAGCATCCATTTCCCTGGAAATGATTCCGGCCACTCCATTAATGTCACGGCCCGGCAGCCGTTTCCAAAATTCATCATTCGATTATGGGGATCCGCGATGGATTTTTGCATTTAAATTAAGTATTTTAATTTATGAAACGGGTTTGGAATTCCACAGGTCTTCTGCCCGAGATCTGTATTGCATATCCGGAATCATTTAAAGACGCGGATATTCTTTTTTTGCCAATAGGGATATTATTATTTATGACAATAAACAATACCTGCTTATTTTAGTGAATTTAATAATTAAATTGTTATATAATTAAATTGAATAAATTTTTTAATTTATAATTTTCCACATTTTTTCTTTTAAAGTTTTTCCTGTGATGCTTTTTGGCTTGATAATCCAATCCTCAGGTAATGTTCGACTTGGCCAACCGGCCGGCCCGATGGACCGATTTTGGGAATGATAGGTGAGGGTACTACTGTAGCGCCGTATTAAGAGCGGGCATTTTAGCAATCTGCCAGAGATGCCGGTGGAGATTGATATTATCAGCAGCAACCCGGGGCTCAACTTTAACCGCTCGCCGAAATCGTGAGTTTTTGGCGTTTAGCGTGGTGGCGCTTTTGGTTCTGGACTGTTAACGGGGGGGGGGGGTTGGCAAGCTTTCTTCTTCTCCCGAACACAACTTTCCGATTTCCGTTCCGTCCTTCAAATTTTGGCCAAAGAAATGGATCCCGTTTCGATATGGGGGAGTTGAAGTATCTCGTAGAAGTATGCATAACTTTCTCTGGCCCTGTCGTCCCTCCCCTATCCATTTTTTTCCAAATTGCACCGGGCGGAGTTGGTTGTGTATCGGAGTCCAGGAGGATCCTGTCGCCCTAGAGTTCGTTCTCGTGCTCATAGACTCCCGCGATCTCTCTCTCACTCTCTCTCTCTCCCTCTCTCTCGCCTGTTTGTATGTCAGTTCGTTCGTTCGTCCATCTGCCCATTGACCGGTCCTCAAGAGCTGCTTCTGCTTTTCTTCTTCTTCCACCCCTTGTCAATTCTATATTATGCCCCCCCCCCTCGACCAAGGGGCATCCATGAAGAAAATAAGACCCCCATTTCCCGCCACGCTAAAAGCCTGGACGACCGTTTTTCGCTTTTATGTTTTGTTTTGCTTTGTTTTTCACCCGATCTAGCGTCCTTTGTTATGGGTCTGAACATTTCAGACGCTCTTGTTTCTTTCCGGTTTTCATAGGTACGATTTTCTCGTGGACATGCATGTTTTTCTGCTATTTTAGATGCTTCGCTTGCTTGCCACGAAAATCACCAGGAATAGCTTGCTTGCACCGCTCCTTTAAATCAGCTTTAAATGCGCTTTTTTTAAACGTCGAATACAAATTCCATGCCAAATTGTAGTCGAAGTTCGGGCATTTTGTTCTAAAAGAAGGCCTTTTTGTATTTTCATCATTGTCGGACGTTTCTGCATTTTCGTAGGCTTCCCCTAATCAGCCCCCGATAATGCACAAGAACCAATTATGATCCCTCAATTTTCGGACTCTTCCGGTCACCTTTGACCCGCATCTCCCAATCCAAGGCAATCCCATTCTACGTGCTCCCAAAAAACCGCAGCAACTCGCCCTCTCCATAGCTGGATCTAGGAAAATAAGGGGCAGAGAGAGAGAGAGAGAGAGAGAGAGAGAGAGACAGGCGTAAAATTGTTTGGCCTCGACTTTCCGTAGGTCGGGGAGGGGAGATGGGGCGCAAATGGACACCTCCTCCCCGTTTTCCACCGTCGAAAATTGAGGATTTCCCCGCGAAATTGCCGAAATACAGAAGGAAAAAGAAAAAGGAGACGCCCCTAAAATTTGAGCCACTACCGATTGCTAACCGCCAGGAAAAATGTTGTCGAACGGAAAAACTTGGGGGGGAACGCTAGGTAATTCAGCCGATTACCGAATTTTGCGAGGGTTCGAGGTTGCCGAAAAATATTTCTTGATATTTTCTGCCTTTTTTTGCTAGCTGTGTTTCCGTTTCTCTTGCTCCTCTTCTTTTTTGCTTTTAAAGAAAGTGTGAAGGCAAAAAAGAGTTGTTGTAGCGGTATTTTTTTTTACTTAATTTACTGGACCTTTAGCCTATAGCTCGGTTTTAAATGCAACCCGTCTGACTAACAAGGGAGAACTTTCACTTTAAAATTACGCTCTATACCCCTCAATTTCGAAAACTAAAACTCAACATAAAAACCAAAAATCTGCAAATATGTCCCACAGTTCCCCTTTTCCAAATGACGTCCCGTCGACCCTTTCCCTCCCAATTTCCCAAGCCAAAAAACGAAAAGATCCCCAAATGGAACCCGTCCTCGGTGCACACCGATTTGCCACATTGGTCCGGGACGGTAATTTCCCGTCAAATGATTTCGAACGAACAGGGAATTTGTAGTCCTTTGCAGTTCGGAAAAAGAGGGGGCTCGAAAGTGACCCGCCATTCGAACTATCTCATAGCATAGATATCAAATCATCTCTAACCCCCTCTCTCACTCTACCGCCCTCTAGCTCTCTCTCTCTCTCTCTCTCTCTCTCTCTCTCTCTCTCTCGCTCTATCCGGCTTTAATGCTTAGATAATGTTCAGCTTTGCTTTCCTCTACTTGGCAAGTCGATCAAAATTCTAAACAGTGCCCCCTTCTCCCTCTCACGGCTTGCCCTCATCGACACTTCATCTCGTGGTGTGTATGTCACTTTCCCATAAGCTAAGTCGATTCTCTCTTAATGGCCCCCCCCTTTTCCCCGCAATCCCGTAGATCTCACTATCTCTGCGTCTCTCTCCACTCTCTCCCCCCAATTCATTTGATGAGGCTTCTTCTTGCCAGCCTGTCTCTCTCTCTATCTCTCGCCCTCTGCCTCACTCTCTCCCTGACAATCCCAACACGCGATTATGCCCTCAGGGCTCATCCACCCCCGCTGCTTTTCGTTTCCCTTTTTTCAAGGTCGTGTTTAGGCGGCGATTTATTTCGTGGGCTTTGTCTTATAAGGACCAGTGGATAATGTTCCTAGATTCTGGTTTTCTCAAAATATCACGAATTTTTTATTTTTTTTTTAATATTTTCGACGAAATCCCGACTTTCCTGTTTCGCCACCAACAAATCGTCTATTCATCCGATTTCTTGGGATTTTACACTACTTCGCGTCGATTTGGCATTTGCCATCGAAAATTCACTTCCCAGTCCCTTTAAATTGGCCAGGCCGCCCTGATCTTTTAAATGTTAGCGTTTTGATGTTTCATTTTCTACAAATTTTCCGTTTCGGGGCTGTGCAAGGCAGGGGCTGCAGGCGCTTGTAGCTGTCGATACCTAGGCGGGTCAAGGGTCGATTCTTGTGCATCCTGACCCCTTTAAACCCCAATAAAGGGACCGATTGACGTGTGAATTTATTAAGAAAGGTTCGATAGCTTTTTACTAGCATCTGATTCTTTTACGGCTCGATATACGCCCAATTTTTCAACGATTTGCCCATCAACCCCAAAAAACCGGTGCACCCAGACGGCCTTTTGTACCCAAACCTATAAAATGGATTATTCCCGTTTTTATGGCTATTTGGATTTCCGGAAGTGGCAGACTTTTCTTTTATTATCAATCAGCCGCTTGTAAAACACCCAAAATTTGTCAATTTGACGAAATTTACTGTCAAAGCCTGAATATGCCAGCATCATACTTTACTGCTGGAACTTTGGCTCGTCGGTTCGGCTTTTTGACGTAGTCTCTGTTGTACGTTTGGGTACTAGTTACGCACGTCAAGTAGTGACCAGTTCAGTTGTTTTTCACGTGCACCTTTTGCACCCAAATCCATAAAACCGTGGATGAACGGCCATTTTGGCTACTTAATTCCTGTTTATTCCATTGATTCCCGGAAGCGTTTGATGGCGGTGGCCTTTAAAAGTCGACAAAATGGTCTGCCAGGATTTCCGGGAAAATCGTTCCTATTTGCAAACTCATTGAAAGATTTTAGGGCTTGCATTAATCTTAAGCTAGTTGTGCAAAGGCGGCGATCAATCTTTAAAAAACCCCGACGATACTTTTATTTTGGATACTTAATCTGAACGCCGAGATCAAGGCCGTTTTGTAGTTTTTTCTTACTTACTTGCCAATTTTGGATCACCATTCTAACACCCAAATCTCAAACTATTACCGTGCAGTTCCAGGATGTTCGCCGTCGACCCGAACGAGGACACCTCGTCGGCGGTACTGGCCGGACTTGTCGCGCTTTTGGTGCTGCTCGCCGCCGTTGTCTGGGTCGCATTTTGTTTGGCCCTCCACCGGACGGCCAAGAGAATCTCCGAGATGAAGCGGCAGAGGAGGCGACAGGTCAGTAAGATTAATTTTAAAATACACCTTAAATTATACATAACTTTAAATTAACGGTGTATAGCTTTAATAGAAGATTGTATACCCTAACTGCCCTTTTAATACCTTTTCAAATCGATTCTACCGTCTTTACGATCATTTCCCAGGTGCTAATCGCCAACGCCATCCAGCACGCGCTCGGCGATAACCGTTTCATCGGCGATCGCTCGGCAATGCCGGCATATTTAGCGTCATTGTCTCCAACAATGACACAACAGGTACATTTTCCCCAAATTCCTTTGCTAGCATGCCCCGTTTGAAGCTGGCCGCCGACCTGGAGCTGCGCGATTTGCCCAGCTATGAGCAGGCGATGATGATGGGGTCCACGCCGGTGTCGCCGCTGCCCGAGCCTCCGTCGTGAGTTAAAAAAAAGCTGTAATAAACTAAACAATTAGGATGAAAATTACCGTCTTAAAACCGCTCTAGGAATTCAGAATATGAGGGTTATAAAGGTATAATTACATCTAGACTTATTCTGCCTACACCCCTGAAAAACTTAGAGAAAGTTCTAGGGTTCCAAAATTTTTAAATTTTTTGAGGCTAAAAGGTTTTAGAGGCTAGCGTTTTAAAGCGATTGTTAAGTCCTAAATTATAAATTTTATTTTATTTTGAAAAACCGTGGAGAAAGACCGAAAAGTTCTAAAAATTACCTTTAAGACGTGGGTAATAATTTGATGTCGTAACCCGTTCTATACTAGTTTCTGACCTCCTAAAAGTGTATTTCTCATTTTTAGACCAATTCCCTTGCATTCACAGGCTTAGCTTTATAAAACAAGCATCATTTGCTTTAAAAATAGTTTAATAACTTTAATTATACGTTTTGACGTCTTGATTGTTTCTCAAAACCCAATTCCAGCGATTACCTAAAGAAAAAGGCAGCTACGGAGCGGGTGATCAGGTAATAGTCGCTGAGAATTATATGTCGTAACCGGATCAGTATACAAATACTCACAAAACAGTTTTTTTACTATTCGTTCACCATGTCCCGTCCAAAAGCACGCCGTCGCTGAATTTTTTTATGTTGTATGGCTGCGTTTTGATTGTTAGGCTGGACTCCAGATCCACTCAAACGCCCACCCAAAGTATCGTGGCTCCCCGTGGTGCTACAGAGTTGTAAAGTATACCAAAATACTCTCCAGACCAAAGCGGACATTTTGGTATACTTTACACACCGTAGGCCAACAGAGAGCCGAGATACCAAAGTTTGGGAGTCGCCAGGAGGCGTCATTTGGTGTCTTACGGCGTTTTACCTTGTCTTGTCGGGTGGAGGTCTTAAAACCATCAAACCCTTAAAAAGCGATACCTTACTTTCCAGGATCGCGCCGTCACGGCGAAATTCCACGGCAATCCCCATCCAGCCGCCTTCGTATGAGAGTACGGTACCCGGGGCACGCCCAGCCTCTGGTATCACCACCATATCTGCCAATGTATCCTCAGAGTCGCATGAGAGCCATGTCTAAGTCTCAAAAATCAAACTGAAAAGCGTTGAAAACGGGCTTTTTAGTACTTGTACCGTAATTTTTAAGGTACCCACGAATTTTCCACACATTATCATGCATGGTCTTTCTAGTCAAAACAATGCCAATCGCCCGATTTCTATATTCATCAACGAATTTCTATCATTTATGCGACATTTCTAAGCGTTTTTAAAGGAAGGGTTTTTTCTAAAAAATAGAAATTTAGAAATCAAGAAATTTGACCCTTTCCCAAAAAAAAAGGGTTTTAACCTGTAAAAGTATCTACAATCCAGAACTGAACATTTTAGACAAATCGACAAAATCGCCCCATAAGCCTGAAAAGTTTAAACGCGGAAACGATAAAAAAATGATCAGATCCAAAATTCGGTAATTTCTATGTATTATCCCTTTAATTTCCCTTTAAAATCACGAATATACCATTTCCAAAAGTCCAATAAAATTCAGGTTTCCCTATTTTAGTCAGGCACGCCCCCTCGATTTTCTCAATTTCTCAGTTCAAAATAATTGAGCCAAATCTTTCCCCAAATTTCTCAATTTTTCTTGCAAAAATTGCCAAATTAAAAACTTATAACTACGTTAGAAGACTATAGTTTGTATCTACCGTATGGCTTTTATATTACTTCCGAATTCAATTTGTCGCATTTTCCATATTGCCACGCCCCAAGGAAAAACGTGTATCAAAAACCCACACCCCCGTGCTTTATAGCCTTATTTCTTACTTACCCTACTTACTTTTCACTATTATAGTTCATTTCTACAGTTTTGCTTCTTGTAGATTGTATACTCCTTCCCGCTGCTCAACTATCCAACCATGGCGAACCGGTGCAATTTGTCGCTTTTTCACGGCACCCCACCCCTTTCTTGTATGTACAGCTTTTGGCACACCAGTAATAAAAAGTTATACAGCGTTTTTGCGGGCTTAAAACGTTTATTAAAAAACACAGATGAAACGGCTAAAAATACACAGGAAAGACGCGTGGGGAATTGGCAACAAAAAAATGCAATGCACGGCACTGATGGGAGCGGAGGTCAAGAAAAGAGGGTTGGTGATTTCAGCAAGTGTACAGGCCGCCGAGACGATAGCGGCGCTGCTCCTGGAAAAAGTTTATAAAAATAAAAAAATCAATAATAATTGGTAATCTACGAACGTTTTGCGGAATTTTATAGATCCTAAAATCGCAAGAAAATTCATTTTTTTTGCTAAATAAGTTCCAAATCTATTTTTTTGCTTCAAAACCGTCTTATTTCCGGTTTTAAACCTACGACACTATAAACTGAAAAAAAAACATTCTTACGGCTAAATCCGTATAGAAAATACAGGAAATAAAAATAATAATCCATGGTCCACCAAATTCTGAATTTCGGAATTTTTAGACGAATAAAGGACCGTAGAAAGCGCTATAAATGCAGTTTTTCGATAATTATTTTCTATCTAACTTTTTTAATAAAAACTTATATATTTCTCAACCTCGAGTTCAAACTTTCAAGTTCTAAAGATCAGAATCTCATCAGAATTCTCAATATCTCAAAAAACCCCTCACCTCGGCAGCAAAATGGGCAATAATCCTGGCGGCGGCGCGCTCAACCTCACGTTCTCGAGCCTCCTGCCGTTGCTGGTACTCGTTGGTGTTCCGGAAGAGCCTAGGAAAAATAATATTTAAAAAAAGAATTTTCCACACCTTTGCGTACGCCCGCGTACACTTTCCGGCGTAAAGGCGCGGACTCGATTCGGGTCCTCGCGCAGCACCGGCAGCGCATCTTCCAACGGGATCAGATCTTCGGCGAGCAGGGCGGCTGTCTAAAATCGGGTATTAAACAAATAAGTAAAATTACAAAATTTACAGCTTAATTTCCCTAAAAACACACATGCAATTTCCGCTGATGAATCGTCTTGCGCAACAGCGACGCCTGCCTGATCCGGTCCTGCCGCTCCTCGAGGTGACGCACAAACTCCGGCTTTCGAGACATCAGGCGTTGCTAAAAATAAATAAATTTTTGTTTGCATCCTATTATAAAAAAGTCAAAAGAGGAAAAACTCACCATAAGCGTCATCCCAGTCCCGCCGAGCGTTGGAGAACCTAAAAACAAAAAATACTCAAAAATTAATGCCATTTTCATACCCATCCTTTCAATGATGATCTGCTCGTCGGTGCTCGAGGTGCTCTGATCGGCGGAAGGGCGTAGCGGCGGCTAAAATCAAGGTATTTTAAAAACACTTAATAAAACTATTAAAAACACTAAAATGTAAAAAACCAACCCTACGTCGATTTACGGGCACTGTGAACGGGGCACCATCTAAAAAAATGGGTTTTAAGATCCTGAACTGTAGAAGAGTTTTTGGAAACCACAGATTACGTTAGATGCCAGAAAATTTACCTCTATCCGCCCGCCTCGCCGGCGCGATGATGAACGTGCGATTTGGTGAAGCGTGACGAGATCGAAGGGATGGCTAAAAACAAATAAAACAAATTTATGTATAAAACGAACCGCTCTCCGTTCCGGGGTCCTGGAATGCTCGGGCTGCCCGATCATCGGCAACCGATTCATCGACGAGGCAAAAGGCCGCGAACCGGGCGGAAGCCGGATTGGCGACCTTGACGGCATCACCGGGGTTCGGTCATGACGAGGTGGCGTGCGTGACCGCGCGTTTCTCTGAATTTACAGATATAGGTAATTTTCACGGAGATTTGGTGCGCAACCGGGCGTTCAGGATCTTTTAGGGGGAACAAAATCTTCAAAAATCGTTCTATCGCTGTAAAATTCCATAACTTTGACTTGTTGGCCCCAAAAAACACTGTCAACATGGTCAAAATTACGTCAATTTCACTTTTCTAATCTTTTTAGCTTTCGGAAAACAACAAAAATACCATAAAATACTCGATACGCTGTAGTTACTCGATCTTTATCGGCCAAGAAAGGAAAATGTGTTTTCTTATATCAATAAAGATCCAGTACGGAATGCACACAAAACCTAGAGAATGAGACAAAACCTTACCGGAATAGGCCTGGCAATCGGCGAAACTTGAAGCGGCGGCTGGTTGACAATTTGTGGCAGGTGCAACTCAGCGTTTCGGTTGAAGGTGTTCGAGCGCTGGCGAGGAGCAGCATCCTGAGCATGGTTTCAACTTCGAAAAAGGGTTTCAACCTCGCTCCAAATTTCTCTGGACGCCGTGGTGCTGATCGTCGTGTGCTGAGAGGTGTCGGTGGATGTGCTTGGCCTGGAAAAAGCGGTAGCTGTAACGGTTTGGGGGAAAAGCTTACTTCCGGTTTTTCCTTGAAATCGGGGTCACTTTGCCGACTGGGGTTGGTGGGCGCCGCGTGACAGATGGGGAACTAAATAAACTCTTAGAACCTAAAAAAAGGACGATCTGACGATTTCGTAAATGGTTTTCTAATGAAAAACTACGACCAGCCGAAAACAAGCATCTTAGCGCCCTCCTTGAAAATTACGCAGAGATGTATATAATCTCTACCTCGTGGTATCATCAGAAGAACCCTCCAGCGCTCGAATCTTCTCCTTTAACGTCTCCAATTGCCGCATCAAACGCCCGTTTTCCGCCCGAAACGCGTCGACCCGAGCGTTGCAAATCCGACAGCCGCAAATGCACTAAAAAACAATAAAATGAAAGTTTGATAGCGAACCTCGGCGCACGCCACAAAATTCTCCTTGTCCTCGGTGGCGGCGCTGAGCTCGTTGGCGGAGCTCGACTCGTCGGGCTCGCTGAAAAAAAACACAGATTTATGATAAACGCTACGGGCCGGTTTTTATCCCTCTGGGCCCGCGAGTACGGAGCGCGCTTTAGCAAACTTCCAGTACTTTCCTGCCTATTTACCAACAAGTGTATGGTGTATTGCAACGGAACTTCATTTTGTTTTCGTAATTTACAACTTTACATGTTCGTCAGCAATTGCGAGAAGAAAGATAGTTTGCTGAAGAATTTCAGTAGTTTCATAGGTTATAGACTTCAAGGCTCATCAATTTAGGGTCAAAGTCATGCGTATGGTAAGCACAATACTTAACGGAGGTTTCTCCGGTGGGCAAGACAGTGGTTTAATTTATTTTACAAATTGTTTCAATGAAAACGGGCCATCGGAAAACCTGAACAAACGCTGTACAACACTGTTGCCCGGCATTAGATACCGAAGATGTCTGACGCAAAAGTGCATCTGTAGTAAGTATTCAAGCCAGAGGTGCGACGAAGGTTGAAGGATGAGAACGTCCGATTCTCGGTGATTTTGAGCCACAGCTTGACGTATCATAACCATCGTCACCTCGTGAGTAGATGGGTTAAATTATTATTCAAAAACTATACAGGCTTTTGGATGTGTTGTCCGCGATAATGCAGTGCGAGCTCTTTCTGCGTGACGGCGTAAAACTCACAGACGTTGCGCACAATTTTTGAAGTACCCGCTCCTTGGTTGCGTTCCTTCTACACGTGCTCATGTAGCTTCTTTTTCGAGCCATATGATGCATCGCATTCACCGCACCGGTGTTTCTTCTGGTCGCTCCCATCGCTCGGATTTTCATTTGCAGGAACTGAGATTCCATGGGCTGACAATTGGTGTTTTCAATAGTTGCCACTGTATGGAGCCGTGTATTGGCAATTCGGCACATCGCAGGAGAGAATAGTTCTAGCTTATGTTCTAGCTGAACAGTTTTTTGATTTCACAACGACTAGGCGTTTTACAAAAGCTAGTATTGGAAACCAAGGTCAGGAGGAACTTATAGCCGAAACTACGAAGAGAAATTCTTCAGCAAACTATCTTTCTTCTCGCAATTGCTGACAAACATGTAAAGTTGTAAATTACGAAAACAAAATGAAGTTCCGTTGCAATACACCATACACTTGTTGGTAAATAGGCAGGAAAGTACTGGAAGTTTGCTAAAGCGCGCTCCGTACTCGCGGGCCCAGAGGGATAAAAACCGGCCCGTATAAACGCTCAGTTTTTTAGCCAATGACAAACTAAAACTCGCCTCAAAATCGTAAAGGTATCCGAAAAACCAAAAAAAAACTTGTGAAACTCGCAAAGAAAAACTAAAACTAAGGCAAAAACTAGAAAAGTATCTGAAAAACCAAGCAGTTCAAAAACGTGCGCTTTCACCCCTGTTATAAATGTGACATTTCCGGTTCACCGGGCGAAACTGGAGCCCAAGAAGCCACTACCTCCAGAAAAAAGCAAAATAAAACATACTGAGGGCGGGGTCGGGGGTTTTGCGACGAGGTTGTTGTTCCGCGTGGCTGCCTCTCCTCATCTGAAGGCTCCGTTGCAGGGGCCATTTGGCCCTCCGGATGTAGACGATTCGGCCACCAGATTATCCCTCCCGGGGCACACACCTGCAAAAGGAGGAAATTTGGGGCTGGGGAACGCAGAAATTTAGAAAAATGGAAAATCGAGAAATTGACGGGATCCGCGCCGAACAGCAAAGCGAAAGTTGTGTAAAAACGAAACACTACGAGGCCGCTCTTTTTCCGACGAAAATACGACCATCTGCGCACTAATAGTAGCTCCAATTTTGGCGCCGAACCTTTGGCCAAAGGTTCGAAAACTGCCCAAGCGAAATTTTGTTATTATGAAAAACGACAGTATGAAAAAACGTTAGTATGAAAAACGATTAACCTAGGCTAATGGCAGCAGGCAATGCTAAGGACATGTGACAGAGACACACAAAAACGGACAGACATACAGGGAGGGATGGTGCAGTGAGGGGGGTCAAGGGAAATGGCGTGTGTCGCTGACCCCAAGCATCCCATGCCAACCACCATGGTGACCACCGCCAGTTTATGGCCACTGTGGCCCCTCGTCCAGGTGCTCACTAATAGCCTGGGCGGGATGATGAAGCCCTTTAGCCAACCAGCTAAAGCTTAGGCCGAGTGTTATTAGGGTTGACCCGCCCAACCCTAAATTACGCGTAATTTATCGCGCGGATCTCACCCGTGCTAGGCTCTAGGTAATGCAAAAGGGACATTTTTATGATTGGCATGGAATTTCTTCTATTTTCAAAATGTTAAAAAGCTTAGAAATCTCTTGGTAAATGATAGAACACTTTAACGTTTTATAAACCTTCGTTTCGTCTTTAAAAACTTCTAAAATGTCGCTTTATGCCTCTGCAACCATTCGAAAAGCGAGGGCGAGCGTTAAATACCCCCCTCAATTCGATGAATAACGTCCAAATTCCTTGATTTTTAGGTTTTCAAAAGGCGTCGAAACGTTTCTCGGCATCCGGAGGGTACCGCGACACTTGCGGCGCGGACACTTGCGGCGCGACACTTGCGGCGCGACACTTGCGGCGCGACACTTGCGGCCGACACTTGCGGCGCGACCTTGCGGTTATACTTGCGGCGCACATTGCGGCGCGACACTTGCGGCCGACACTTGCGGCGCGACCTTGCGGTTATTTAGTATAAGCTATATAAAAATAGTTTAAGGTGTTATTTGATAAGCTGCGTCCGAACTTGGTATTAAAAAATTATAAAAAGTCGAGTTTGCGACAGAAGTCATTCAATTTGGAGGGAAAGTGATCGCTACTTCCTCCGCTCTGCGACTAAAAAAAAGGCTTCGTGCCACCCGGGGCCTAGTCGCTTCGGATGGGTGCGAGCTCGTACAGGGTTTTTAAATCAGGGCGGCCGAGGAGCGCAAGCGCAGGCGCCCGATTTAGAAAATGAGCGGCAGCCCATCCAGCGAGGCACCTTGCCTGACGCCATCCGGGGCGTTCCGACTGCGGGTCGGTTAAATTGCTAAGTTTGAACACAAATACAACAATTGCAAACAAAATCCGTGAAGAAATGCTAAATTTACAACATTTTGAAATAATAAATGCTGCGCCGCAAGTGTCGGGCGCAAGTGTCGCGCCGCAAGTGTCGCGGCGCAAGTGTCGCGCCGCAAGTGTCGCGCCGCAAGTGTCCGCGCCGCAAGTGTCGCGCCGCAAATGTCGCGCCGCAAGTGTCGCGCCGCAAGTGTCGCGCCGCAAGTGTCGCGCCGCAAGTGTCCGCGCCGCAAGTGTCGGGGAGCCATCCGGAGAAACATTAAGGCTTTGAAACAACCTCTTTTGGCAGTAATAACTTTTGCAATTTCGCTATGCTCCACTAAACACCTCAAAAATTAACTCAAGGTTTCCTCACTTTCATCATCCTCAAAAATGAGTCATGCCCCCGGTATTTTAGCCCCCAAAAACACAGCTGTTTGATTGAGCCACCTGGCCCGCCAGCCTCTCCGCCCCGAGTAGCCCCACGGAATCCACCTCTGCTAATTTTTTAAGCGCCAATTTTTGCGCTTCAATCTTCAGCTTTCCCATAGCTATTCTAGGTCTAGCGCTACCTACAATCATCCACGCGGATTGTAGTGGACTTTTGCAAAACGGCAGCTGTAGAGCGCCTCGAGAGGCCGCGGCGATGTTTGAGTTGTAAAAAGTTGTCGCGTGTTGATTGTTGTTCACAGGAATGTTGTGGAATGGATAGAAGCCTACGACACCTCCCAAATGCCACATGATTCGTCTGTGTACCCACGCGTATTTAGTAATTTAACGGGATGAGACGTACGTTATAGTACATCAGCTATTTATCTGTAACAACTGTTAAAATTGGGCGCAAACCCTGCGAGTTCGCTAGTTTCCAGCTCCAAATATTCTGAAAAATAGCTTGCCGGTATACCCTGGAGCCGGATACAAAACGTCATAAAAATCATAGATGTTAGCGTTTATTAGCGTCATAAAAATGACAAAATTTTTCTATGTGATAATTCAAGCATAACATAGTAATTTTAATGACCTAACGTAACCCTCTAAAACCGTTGCTTACCAAATTTCTACTACTTTATTACTACTACTAATTTCTAGAATTTCTCAGTTCAAGCTTCAGAAAAATACCCCGAATGTCTACGTCCATTTTACGCGTAAAATCGCAATATTAATGGGCTGACCCGTCTCGCCCATTCCCTACAAAGAAGCAGGCCTTTTGAGTGGGGTTCAGCTAGCAAGCTAGGGGCGCGCGCGCTCCCAAGAGTCTCGCCTTCTATTCAATTCAGCGATTCCGCGCGGCTACTCCCTGCGCCCGTCCGTTCGCAATGACCATTCCCTCCCATAGACATAGCCCGGGGGTATGTCTCCCGAACAGTCCTCTCCCTCTCTCTCTCTCTCTCTCTCACTCTCCCACCCTCCACACACGGTCCGAACCCCCCGGAGGGCGCGCGGCGGGCGCGTCGCGCAGTCTCTGTACTCCCTCTATCTCTTATGTGAGAGGGGCGTTCACCGCAGGCCTGATAGGTTCATCCTCGTTTTCTCTCCGCCTCCCCGTCTCTCATGCTCCCTCACCCTTTCATCTTATTCCTTCGCTTTTTTGAGCCTCACCCCCGACCGGCTGACCACCGCCAGCACCTGGCCCCCCTCCTTGACATTCGCCGGCCCCGGGGGAATCCCCCCGAACCCTTTTAGGTCAATTTGGCGCATTTCGTCGGTTGGTGCCAGATTGCTGGATTTTGGATGAGAGCTTCCGGTTTTTTATAGAGCTAAAAAAGTGGTAGCTTAAAGGTATAAGACGTAATTTCATTCTAATTCTAGCGCAAGATTACCGGATTCCGGATTTTAACCCGACTCAAAACTTGAATTTGAGCGAGTTGTTATGAGTTTAAGTGACGGCTTTTAATGCCTGCGAATCAGGAAAATCTTGATAGTGGTTTAAAGGTATCTAACTGCAACATTTAGATGAATTTGGCGTATTTCCGAGTTTTGGGTGGGGGCTTCCGGTTTTTCTATAGCTAAAAAGTTGGTCGCTTCGAGGTATAAAGCGCAATTTCGTTTTTAATTCTAGAGAGACTTCTGCCTCCTATTAATATTTGAAGCTTCAAGCCGCGAATTCCACGAAGTCACCATTTTCGAGCCTTTTAAAACGCAAAACTTCAATTCCGCTACATTACGCTCTCATTGGCTAAATTTTTCGCTCATCAATTTTTGCTGCACCTTTATATTTGATAACTGCAATTTTCCTCCCTAATTCTCAAAATTCTACGTTTCGATCCCTTTTAAATTTGAGCGGCTTCACCGGATCTCCTTTAAAAAATTCTAATTTCGCAACTATGCTAAATCATTATCCGCTAAATTTAGCGCTTTAGAAACCTGCTAAACAGCGCAATTCTCTGCTACCAAATTTCTATGAACCTTTCACATTCCGTTTTTTTGCATACCACTTCAACTCTTGTATGAACACCCCCGGAAAACTTGGCGAACAATGCGTCACGCTCCGGACAAAAGGAATGTGAAAAATCAGCGTAGATAACCCCCCGCGAAACGTCAGCTTCTCCACCACAAAGTGCTTGCTGATTCAACACAGGGACAATCATACCTTTCGCACTTTACAAGCCCAAGTCTCAACCCAATAATTGACACCTAGCCCCTCAAAAACGAGCTTGAGTTTCGATAAACGACCCAATATTCGAAGCGATCCCAATATTCCACACGCCGACCCCCACATTTTCCCATCCATCGTCTCGATCCTTGCGAAATTGGCACTTTTGCCGCCGGAGCACAACGCTGGCCATGGCTCGCCCCCCTTGCCGACCGGCCGCTCAGCCTGATTCACTTTTTTTGGCGGCCCTTGTCTCGCCGGTGACAAATAACATGCTCACCACCACTTTCTCGGCCTCTTCCTCCTCAACTTTCGCCCTAACCTGCCATCTGTTGCCAACTGGCTTTGCCGGCGCATGGTTAACCAGTTTCCGGCGTTTTTTGAGGTGGATATTCTCGGCAATTTGCCAGGGAAGGCGCACCAGCGAGATTACCAGAAGACGGTTTTTAGTGACTTCCACCCAAAACCAAGCCCGCTGGTGCAGATTTCTTAACCCGATCTGTTTTCAGAGTCTACGAAACGCCACGCCTTTTAGTGCGCAAAGGGCTCAAAATGGCCTAGAATCGAGACATTTTCGCCTTTTTCGTACTAAAAATCGCCATTATAACAAATATGCTTTAATCGGGTCGTTCGGCTGATCCTGAACAAGTTTCGGAATCAGCGCAAAATTCTGCACAAGATAGGCTTGGTTTTACCACTAAAAATTCCTATAAAACCCCAGAGGTCGTTTCAAAATGTTCAAAAACTTGCGAAAATTCCAATTCTTTCGAATCACGCCTATCGGATTTGCCGGAGTTTCGGGGTTTTCGAGATTCGATCCCAAGATTTCCCGACGACTACTATCAAAACGTAGCGAGTCAGAAATCTTGACCTGACAACCTTAGCCACAATTTCCCCTAGAAAACACCACAACAAGCGTATCAACCCCCCTCCTCCTTGATTCAACTAGCTTAACGCGCCCCCCAAGCTAGCCATTTTCAAAATACCCAAAACTTCGATTCACGGATCCGGCGGTAAATATTTGCGGGGGTTGCATGCTCGCATAAACCGCTTCGCATCCCTGGGGGACCCCCGATTCGGCGCAGAAGTTGGCCAAACAGGCCGCCCAGGGCTGGGTGGGTGGGTGGACCTCCTCCCGGTCATAACCGGCACACACACAACGCTGCATTGGTCCATCGTCACGCTTCTCGCATGCACCAACAACTGGGCGGGGGACAAGCCCTGGCGCGCCTTCTGTAGGGGTTCCCCCGGTTTTCACTTGTTGTCGCTGCAGATACCTAAGATTCTAAACTAACAATAATAAGAAATTAAAAAATTACTATATTATCTTTCAAATTTTGTGGTTTTCAAAGAAAAATTTTTCTCCGATACTCCACTTTACACGTACGTACGAATAACGTCTTTTAGCGTGCTTGGTAGCTGGCGGTCTCCGAATTTCGCTTTTTTTCGATAACTAAGGTTCTAAAAAAACAATAATAATAAATTTATCCAGAAAAATAGCGCTCCCTTACTTTTTTTAGTCGCTTTGAAACTTTATTCTTCCCGAAAAAATAATTTTCGGTGCTACACCTTGCGCCACCGTACATATACCCTCATTTGGTGTGCTTTGGAGCTGGCGATCGTCGAATTTCGATTTTTTTCCCCAAACTTTTTGACAGGATTTTTTGAATTTAATCAGGTTTCCGATCCAATTAAACTAGTAATTATTCAATTTACTTCCATGCTTTTGCCACCGTCATTTCCACCGCACTCACGTTTATGGCCGATTTTCCTGTTCCCACCTACCCCTCATTTTCATGCAAAACTTCCACCATCCCCCCTTGTCATGCCGGCGGCGATGGCTTCTCCGCGCTGGTATTACCAAAACCACCGAACAAGTATTCTGCGCTTGTGGGCTTCCCCCCATCCCATTCCTCCATCGTCCGCCCTTTCAAAAGGCTTCTCCCCCTACGAATGACTATTTTCCAGAGCCGGGAAATTGGAACCGTTGCTTCCCAAGCGCCACACTTGAGACCTGTTATTTTAGGGGCGGCTTGACTTTACGATATATCAATAGCCTCTGGGGAGGTAATTTGATCTGCGCGCTTCGCACTTCCGAATTCTCTAGGTTGCCCCTCGCTAATGGAGTTCAAAGCTCGCCGTCAACAGATCCAATACCCTTTTTCGCATTCCTCGCGTGCGCAAATTTATGGTCGGTGCCTGCAAAAAAATGTTTATGACTTCTCGATAACGGCCAAGCGGAATTGAGGGAGTTGCATCTAGCGGCGGATCGAGGTCATCCCGGTCGCGAGCCTTTACCATTCGGCCGCCAGATCTTATCACTTCCTCAGCAGCAATAGTCATAATTCGGGGCTGGCCCGCAGGCCATCGATCCGTCTCCGGAAACCGAAGCCGACTTATCTCGTTGATTCTGGGTGCGGGAGGCGGTTTTTTCCTCGGACTTATCGATGTTTGAAGTCCTCTCACAAGCCAAGCGCTTCTTGTTTCAAATGTCTTTTCATTTCCTTTCACAGTGCTAGCGATCCTTAGATAGACAATGATTATGGCGAAACAAGCTCCTTCTCCTTGCCTTTTGCATATTCTCCACGTCGAGCACTCGACAACTCTCGCGCTCATCAACCACCGCTTTCCCAGCAGTGTTTTGCCCGAATTTGTCACCGCAGCCACGGTGCGACGCTGTAGAATGGCACTTGAAGCCGACGAGGGTCGCCGTCACATCAAGTGACTCATGTCAATGCGGGCCCGGCCCTCCATCCATGGTCAATTCTCACCCCATGGGACGATGACCGTTTTGCCTATTGATTTTGGGGGTGCTGGCCATAATATTGTCGCGGCGGAGAATTTATGGCGCCTTGGAAGCCCAATATCCTTGTCTGGCACGGGAAAAGCTATTTTTGGCATTTGCAGTAATTAATAGCTTTTTTCCGATAATTTGTAATATTTTGTCGGTTTGTGCTTGCTTAGCAACGGCTCGGCTTCTTCTTTTCGGCAATTTCCTGCCTTCTGAATCACGGCCTTTCATTCTTTCCCCGCGAACGATTTCCTCTTTTCAAATTTTATCTCTACTTTCCAGGTACGGCTTCATGTTGCTTGCCAGATGAGCATTTTTGGCAAGTTCAAAAACCTCTTCAAGGGTGGCCCAGCGGTCGACGTGAGGACCCCCTTGCCCTCTATAGTCCAGGTAAACGCCGATTGTTCTGTCTTAATTTTTTCTTCAGTACAACGCCAACCCGCGCGAGCTATGGGACATTATCGGCGAGCTCGGTGACGGCGCCTTTGGCAAAGTCGAACGGGTGGTCAGCCGAAATGACCCGAATCTCCAGGCGGCCGAAAAGGTATTTATATTTTTTGAAAACTAACGCTCTACTTTTTGTTTTAGTGCATCGAGGTGCAAGAAGGGGAAGAGTTGGAGGATTTTCTCGTCGAAATCGAGATCCTGCAGGCGTGCCGGCATGAGAACATCGTCACCCTCTTCGCTTGTTATTACTATGCAGAAAGATTACATGTAAGTGTGCTTTTTCTATTTATTGTTTTTCTTTAGATGATGCTTGAACTATGCGGCGGGGGTGCCGTCGATGATATTATGCTGGAACTAGAACGCCCACTTACCGAACCACAAATCGCCTATATTGCAAGGTAACCTTTTTGTGTGAATTTTTCATGCTTTTTTAGGTACACTTGCGATGCCATTCGCTACTTACACCAATGTAACATTATCCATCGCGACCTGAAGGCCGGCAATATCTTGCTAACTAATGATGGCATCGTCAAGCTGGGTAGGCGTTTATTAGCCATGCTTTTTCAAAACTAAATTCCAGCGGACTTCGGCGTCTCGGCAAAGTTGAAGGACAAGAACGAGAAGCGTGACACGTTCATCGGCACTCCATATTGGTAGGTTTTCAATTTACCGTCGGATTTCGTCCCTTAGGATGGCGCCCGAGGTGATGACGTGCGAGACGTTCAAGGACCAACCCTACGACTGCCGCTCGGACATCTGGTCCTTCGGCATCACCCTCATCGAGATGGCCCAGATGGAGCCGCCGCATAGTGAGGTCAGAAATTTTGTGAGCGCCCCTTTCTACGCCAATTTTTCTAGGTCTCACCAATGCGCGTCCTCATCAAGGTCCAAAAGAACCCCCCGCCCACGCTGAACAAGCCGAGCAGCTGGAGCATCTACTTCAACGATTTCCTGAAGGAATGCCTCGTCAAAGACCCGCGAGCCCGGAAAGCTGCCGAGCAGCTTCAAAATGTAGGATGACGCTTTCTACGATTCACATTTTTCTTTTAGCACCCATTCCTGAAATCGGGCAACGACCGTCGCTCGGTGCTGGCGCTGCTCGCTGAAGCCAAGGCCGAGGTCAAGGAGGTCGAGGTGATGGAGGAGGACGATCGGGCGAGCGTTGACGAGAGCATTCCGGAATCGGAGGATACTGGTTCGTTTTTTGAGTTGACATCGCTTGCTTGAAATGAAGTTGCGCTTCTGGAATGTTGGTGGGGACGGAAACGAACTTTATCTCTTCTCGCAAAGGCCATATTTTAACGATTAAGGGGATTTGAGACCTTGAAAGCAGCTATAAAACTGCGTAAAAGCGATGAATAAGAAAAACGTTACTTTCCGACCCCGCTAATAGCCCAGAGCTGAAGTTTTTGCTAAAATCAGGGTCGACAAAATGCATTTTTTTCAGAAGAACAAAACTCCGCTGTCTGGAACGACACCAACATCTCGGCCGCTTCAACAAAACAACAACCGGCCCCTCTACCACCCCAGGCCAACCGTCTACCCTCCAAACATCGGTATCCCGAATTCACTTTTCTCAAAATAACGTGTTTTTTTCAGCGCCCCATCACCGCCCAGCGAACGGTACAGTCTTTTTCTAAAGCGCCACCTATTCCGTCTATTCCTTTGAGTTTCTTCTTGCCGTGCACGCCGTATTTTCGTTTCCCTCTTTTTTATGTTAGGCATTTACTAGTCCGTTTTACTCGTTAATGTCTTGTATGTTGTTGCCTGGTTTCAGCCCCCGGTTCTGTACAGAGAAATACAGTTTTTAACGCTAACCGATTGTCAATGGCTTCCTTGGGTGCCGACGGGGTGAAGGGTCGGTGTTTCTACAGCGGCGATCCTTGGTCTCGTTCTATCTTTCGTTCGTAATTCTCTTTCGAGTTCAAGGTAAGTTTTACAGGTACAAACGCGCGTTTTACGCATACAGACCGGCACACGTTTCCGCCCAAAAACGCTCTCCTTCGTTTACGTGTCTATTCTTTCTGTTGTAGAGTCGAGGATGACACTTTGGATGTCTCTATTTCGGAACTGTCCACCGATCCTTGTGCCCCAGCCTCACCCGCCGAAACCGAACTTTCGGAAGAGTTTATTTGCCGCGATGAGGAGTCCGGGGCTTCATTCGTCGCCGCCGATCCCTGCTTGACCCGGGCTGCTATTCTTATTCAAGAAGCTGCCGCTGCTCGTCAGCAACTTCCGGTTGAGCGCGAGCATTCGCCCCTGAAAACAAACGATTCGAACGAAAATTTTAATGAAGAACCTACGGAAAACCTTGGCGAAACGGAGCTCAGAAATGAAAAATCCGAAGCACTTTCCGAAGACAGCTCTGATTTCCGGTTGGAAATTCGAAAAGATGCTGATACCGGATTCACCACGAAAACTATTTCACGCCCACTATTCGCCTCTATTCAACTGTCCATCACGACACAAGAACTGTACGTGGGCTAGAAAGGGACTGTGAAATTTAGCCTAGAGCTATCTTTTCTTGCCTTCACAGTCCTTTTAAGGCCGTGTGCGAGTGTATGCTTGTCCCCTGCTTGTTTACTGCTCGCTCTTGACACATGGCCAGGCTTCTAACGAAGATATTGAAGACCGGATTTTATTATCTTTTTTCAGGACCCCGCTCACGCCGAAGGCTCCGGAAAACGAGAAGTATCCGGCCCCACCACCGCCCAAATACCAGCAGCCTCCGCAGACGCAGGTGAAGGTCAACGGGCACGGTAAGAATTCGATTTTTGAAATAGGTATATTGGTTTTTAGTTGAACCTGCGCTGCTCAGCCCACGCCAGGAGGCGTACAACGTGCTCGAGGAGTTGAACACGGCCCTCGATAATGACACCAGCGACGAGCCGGCGTTTGATAATGGTGCGTAGAGCTGAATTTTCCGGTTTTCGAAACGGTGATCGTGAAATGACGTCTTTTTCAGATCGAACACCGCGCCCTCAGCCCCCCTCACCTCGGCTAATGCCCCCGGCGAAAGTACGCGAGGGTCGCGCCGAAGAGACGCACATCGTCCACTCGCCCGAGCCAACGAGGATAATTAAGTCTGGTAAGTTTCTAAAACGCTTGGAGATTTTGAAACGTGCCGAGTGGGCTACGGTGACCTTGTCGAAATCGACGAGACGCGTGCCGCTCGCCTGATAATAGACCCCACATAAGCAACCGTTTTTTAGTGGTCGACAATGCCCGGCACTCGGTCCCGACCCCCTCCGAACTTTCACCCCGGAGCACACGTTCGGCCCACAGCGACGACTCTACACATCGGCACTCGGCCGAAAGCGTCAACACTGGCAGGGAACTGGCCAAGGTATCCATTCTCCTTTCGTTATAACTTATCTGGTTTGATCGGGTATTTAGTTACCGGTCTAAAAGGCGGCGTCTGCGAGCAAATACTAGTTGTTTGAAAGATAGAATCATGCCGTCAACTTCTCTTTCGAGCATAACTTTAAAAAATAGAAAGTGAAGTAGAAAACTAACCGGTCAAATCAAAATTAAAATTATACCTTTCGTTTCAGTCTGAATCTGCTCAATCCGTGCACAAGACCTTCTCGAACATTATCCGCGTGCGGATGGATGTCCAAGACGAAGACGAGAAAAAACGGCAATCGGCGGTGGAGGATTTGAAGTGAGATTTTTAACCAATTTTTCAAAAATTTTCAGGTTCCACTTCGAAAAATCCAGCAGCGAGCCGACCACCAGCCACGCGACGGTCACAATGCCCGAGGGACACGTGCAGAGCAAGATCAAGCAGGTCATCCGCGAGCAGCAGGCCCAAGAATCCGGCCAGAGCGCCGAGCGGATCAAGTCGGAGCGGCGCGAGGCGGACTCTCTGCTCTTCCAAGCACAGCCGGCCGTTTCGAAGATGGCGGAGAGCTTCGAGCACGCCAAGGCCGAGCCGGCAGTTATTATGCCATCAAGGTATCGTATTTTCAAGGTTGATTTCAGTTTCTATTTAGAAAAACGACTCCCGTTGCGTCGAACGGCGAGCTGCGGAGCAAGGAGCCAAGCCCGTCGGTCTCTCTCACTTCCCGGCACTCGGATCCGCGCCCTTCACCCAGCTTCGAGCCACAGCCCTCCACTGCGCAAGATCGACGATATGACGATGATGATTATGTAAGGGATTTAAAAAATTGCAAATTCTAAAGGTTTTGACGTACCCTTTGAAATTATCTTTTTAAAAGTTATTCTTTCGAATTATCGGGAGGAGACCAACTTTTTTCAAGGAACTATTTTGTTTCCTGCTGTTTCCTAAACGCGGAAACTTGACAAATTTTTATTAAAAATACGAAACATATCGATTCGTTGACCAAAAATGGCCAATTTTCAACTAAGTTTTTGCCAAATTTTTTGATAGCAAGCGACAATTTGAAATTTTGATAGCGAAAAAAATCGATGCCCCCCAATAATGCCAAAGAACCGTCAAATTCCAATGTTTTGACGTCCCGTTAAGATTATCTTTTTAAAATAACTTCAAACGTCGAATTTTTGCTAACTTCCCTTTCCCAGGTGCAAGCAATGTTAGCACGTCTTTTTGACGATCTCGATGATTGTGTGGTGGGTTTGGTAGCGCTCTAAAATAGAGAATTTTTCATCTTTTTTTTTGTCTTCATTCTTTTCATTGCCGCATTTTTTAGACCTAGCGGGCAATACTCACCCAATGTTACGCAAAAAAAATCAATAACTTTAGTTTGCGGAGGATCGCCGGGAACTGTCGTCCACGATGCCGCCACCAGAGCCGCCGGTTGACTATGATCGTGAACGACGAGCGAATGAGAGCAAAGGTTTTGAAAGCCTTTGAATTTTACAAGTTTTTGGAATTCAGAAAATCGACAGCCAACCCCGCCAGCTGCACAAGCCTTTCAAACGCCCGCCAGAAAACAAAGCGGCAGTCCACCGGTACGCTTAAAATTTTTGATACTAGTAAAAACATTTAATGAATTAAACAAAACCAGGGTTAAAACGCCGCGTAGCGATTGGCTGGGCCGTTTTCGATGTGCAGTCACTTAGAGGCCATTATGCACCTAATGACGTATCAATCGTACCTTAAAATTATGCTGCTAATGAGATAACCTCCAGACAAGCTGACGGAAGTTGGAGGCAAAATTAAGCACTTTTCAGAGTGAAATGCAAGAACCTGCCGTCCTCGCGCCGACCAAGGCCGTCAACGGCACGAGCCAGCCAACAGCGATGCGACGGAAGAATCCGAACCGAAAGACGGTGACCCGGAAGACGCGCACGTTCAACGTCGACGGCATGGAGGTCACCGCCACCACCCATCACGTCATGGGACGACAGGAAAATCTACAGCTCAAGTAGGGCTTGATTTTTTTGTCAACGTCCTACGATCTTTTAGGCGTCAAGAACGGCAAGAGCTGACGCGGCTTCAACGCGAAGAGGCCCGCCAGCTGCAAGAACTGGAGCGCCAGGGCGCCACGCTCAACGAGCAACAGGAGAAGAAGCAGCAGCAGGAGAAGCTGGTGCGTTGAATTTGGCTGATTGGTGTTAATTTCATGTTTTAGACGGTGCAACGGCAATTCGAGCAAGACCTGGAGAGCCTGAACCGGAAGCAGAAGAAGGAAATCGAGGAAGCCGAGCGGATGCAGGACGAGGAACTGAAGACGGCCTCGAAACGGTTGAAATACGATCAGGTAACTTTGGAACTTTTGGCTTTTTTGTTTTTGCTGACTGCTCAAAAATGCGTTTATTAATTTTATCGATTCCAGGAAAAAGACCTGAACGCCTTCCGCGAGAGGCTGAAGCAGGAGATGAAAATCGTGAAGCAAGAGGTCGAGATGGTCCCCAAATCGCAGCGCAAGGAGGCGCTCCGGATACGAAAGGGCCAAACCGAGGCGCAGCACCAGATGAAGGAGCAAGAGTTCGGCCATCAGCTCCTCCAGAACGCCAACGCCACGCTGTCCCGGATGCAGCAGAAGCACAAGGAGAAGATTGCCAGCCTCGAGCGCCAGTTCACACTCCAACGGCATATGCTGTTGCGAGGCCGGGAGAGCGCCGAATGGGAGCTGGACGAGCGGGTGATGAGCGAAAGGTAGGTGGTGATCATTCGCTTCCAAAAAATGGCTTTAGATACGTGCTTCACCGGAAGCTGTTCAAGGACAAATTCTTCCTGCTGCGCACCCAGATGTTGGCCCGGCAGCAGAAGGAGATGGCCCAAATGGGCCGAATTCACCAGATGGCCGAGGAGGAGATGATACGGTAATTAATCCACTTTTTGGATTTTTATGGATTTTTAGTGAATTGCAAATGGACCGTAAGCAGCTGCCGAAGCGGTTACGAAACGAGGCCAAAACTAGGACGCTGATGTTCAAGGAGTCGTTGCGGATAAATTTGCAGGTAGGAAGAGCTTCTTTTGCATTAAAATACGTTGCAATGAAGTTTATACGAGTTTTGCACATTTCATGACTTTCACATCCACCTTTTAGACATTCCTCGGGCTCGAGTTGGTGAGAATTTAGTTCCGCCTCTCCTATACTTTTTTCTGCAATTTTGCGTTTATTCGGTTTTTGGCTAAATTTTGCGCTCTGAAAATCATCATTTTAGACCGACTCTCAAGCAGAGCTGCAGGAGCGGATGCGGCGCTTCGAGGAGGCCGAGAAGCAGCGGGTGAACAACGCGTGCAAGGAGTACGACATGAAGAGCGCGCGCAAGATCCAGGAAAAGAAGGAGATACACGCGGCTGAGGTTCGTTTTTGAAGGCATAAGTTTGGATGCGTCTGAAAGCGTAGTTTAATCGATCTTTTTCAGATGCGCGAGCTGGAGGAGGTGCAAAATGACAACCGGAAGCTGCTTCTGGAGCGTGAGCACGCCACGATGGCCGAGCACGAGCGCAAATACACAGCGGCCCGCGAGCAGTGGCACCGAGAATTAGCGCCGAAGAAGATGGTGGGTGCTTTGTCGTGTCATTAAATGGTCCACAACAAGCAAATCGGATTTTGCACTATTTGTCAATATCAAAATTTCATCAAATTTTATAGAAAGCTGCAAAAAAAATATTTTTGTTCGACGAAAAGTGCCAATTTCTCCTCAAAATGTGGCTTTTATGCCTTTTCCAATCTAAAACTTAACTTAGAAGTTGTGAATACACCTCCTGTTACATTACTTGGGGTATAAAAAGGACTAATTTTTCCCTGAACGAAAAATTCATCTAATTTTCGCCTTTTCAGGAGCTCGAGCAAAAATTCCAAGAAGAGCTCGAGGCGCAGGAGCAGTTCTACGGCATCTCACTCGGCAGTGCCTCGTCCGCCAACATGTCCACAATGTCGGCCGGATCGATCAGCTCGGCGTCGATGCTCCCGCCGCACATGTACTAGTGGTACTGATACTGTGCTTTGTTCTTTTTTTGTATGATTTCTAAAGAAATGTCTCCTTTTCCACTCCCGTTTCCTAGTCGACGAATTTCTATGCTCGTTACCCTTGCACGTGGCTGTATTCCGCAAAGTCTACTTACACTTTTTAGGGATTTGCTGATGGAAGAGTAATTTTTATAGGCCAGAGAAGTCCATTTTACGCTGTTTAAAAGTTTTAACATTTTGCCAAAGGAAAATCGATGTAAACTTGACTTCTCTGGCCCTTTTAAAAAGCCTACCTTGCTATCAGCCTCCCTTTTCTACCCTCTCATTCCACTGTATGTATCGTTGTGCTCTTTCTGTGTGCGTTGCACGATCCCGGTTGTCAGCTCTCATGCAAAGAATTTTATATTTGCCCTTTTTAAGGGGGACTGGACAGCTGAAAATCTACAGATTTAGCCTTCCAAACCCCTTTAAAATCGACAATTCATCTCTCTCGCCCTCCGGAAACTTTTCTTGCGGTCAACGTGCCAAAGATATGTCTAGCGTCTATTCCCCTCACCAGTTCTTTGCCCATTTTAATGATTATACTATTTATTTGGCTCAAGCCGCCCATTTTCGGGCCACCCCGTTTTATGAATGTGATGATTTTAGCCTTTTAAGAATCTGCCTTACCCCCTTGAATTGGCCTTCACACCGCGTCGTCGTCGAATTGCCCACACGTAATCAATGCCTTATAAACAGAACAGTTCAATCGATATTGCTTGTACGAAACACGCCGTTATCAAACGACACTGCGATCGTTGAGACACGAACAGTATTTCTCTTGGAATCCAGCGTTTTTAGGTATCGAATCAGAAAAGTGACGAGAAGTCAAGAAAAGAAGCTTCAGATAGTTGGTGAAGCTCGGCGGAAATTTGTGTATTTTTGTGTATTGCCACGGTAACTTGGTTTTGAAGGGCTTTCGAGGTACGCTATTGTTTTCTCGGTACTTGCGCAATATCGGGGGGCGGCTTTATCGCGAGAAACGCGTTTTTTCCTATAACTCCATAAATTTCAATAAATAAAATAAGATCAAGTGCTACTCGCTTGCCATGCCCGCTTCATTTTGGCTTGTTTGACGGCCTTGGCCTCATGCTGGGAGGGCGGAAAAGTGGATTACGAAATCGGGCTCTGGGAACGACTCAATTTGCAATTCACGACTGGTGGAGGGGTGACCCTGGGTGGTCAGTGGGCTGCTGGGACCGTTGGCTAGTGTGTTATTGATCTGCCTAGAGCCTTTTATGAACTTCTAAATAGTGTTCTTTAAAAGTAACTTTAATACGGTTTTGAGCGAAATTTAAGAGGCTCAAGACCTAACTTGTTTAAACCAAATTCTTTTTAAGCGCTAAAGTTCGTAATTAGCTTGTCTTTAGACACAAAAACTTGGCAGCAAAACCACCCAGCCACCTGCTTTGCGCTGCCAAACGCCCCGGCAAAAACCTGATTTGCTCGTCGTAGCCGGGGGGCAGCGACGCTTTATGTCTGCGGCCTCTCAAATTTCCGCCTCCCTAGCCAGAGCCAGACGATATGGCCCCGATGATTGCACTTTTGTTAGGCACGTGGCTGAAAATCGTTATTTTCTAGTTCCTTTTTTGTCGTCTGGCGATAGGTTTTCGGCATTTTGTGGGGTTTTATCAGATTCCGACAAAAATTGTCATAATCTTGCTTGCATTTCCCGATAAGGAAGATTTAGTTTCCACGCTTCGGCGCCCTATTTTTCCTTGCAAGGCTCTGAGTCAGTGTGAGATACTATGACAGTTGGTTTGGTCTTTCTTATAGGGATGGGTAGAATGAGTCACTTTTTATCGGGTTTCCGGGCAGGTATTTATCAGCTCAGCTCGCCAAGGCGCTTTCTAAACCGCCGTTATTTTGACCAAGAACGAATAAGTTTTATTATTATCATTTTTGGTTTATTGTTTTTCGGGGTTTTTTTGTATAGTTTCGTGGCTAGAAACGGTCAAACGGTTAATTTTTTGGCAAAAACCACACTTTTTTAGGTAGAAAAATGTACTTACAGCAAATTGTTAGTGGAAGGCGGACGGTTTATAAATTTTCGCTAACTTTAAAAATTTCAGTTTTTAAAAAACGGGATCCTAGGCGTTTCCTCGTTTTTCGAGGCTAATAATGCTCAAATCCGCAATTTAGGTAATTTTGTAGCCTTTCAAAATACTTCTAGGCCACTGGAATCGTGAATTGAGGCTCATTTCGTTGAATGCACTCCTCCTCGTCGACCTATCGTTGACTCAGCAAATACACGATCAGCTGGCCCGGCGCGAAAACACGTGGCCTTCTCGTCCAGTCCAGTTACGCGGTCTGGGAGTTCCGTTTGTTTGTGAGAGTGTAGCGCCGCGCTACTTTCGTCCCCATTTGTCTATCTCTCACTACTTTTAGGCTTTTGAAGAACGGTCCATTTGCCGGCTGCGTCTCTTCATTCTCTCAATCTTCAGCCGTCTCTCCCCCTTTTTGGCGAGTGTCAAACCCCCGTCACGCCCGGACGGCCATCGGCTGGGCGAAGCGCCGCCGCCGCCCGGCGATTCTCGGCTGTCCATGTGCCGATTTATTGACGTTTTATTGTCCCCGTCGGCGGTGGTGCTTGTGTTTGGATTTTGCGGTTTTTGGACGGGTTTGGATAGGCGGGTCTTTTCAGACTAGAGAGATCTATTCAGGCTATTTCTGGACCCCAAGTAAATTATTTGGGCGTTTCAGGATTTCCGCCTTGTTTCTGAAGCTGATGAAGATGGTTTTTGGAGGCTTCAAACTATCGTTTCTAATATATTTCTTGAAACTGTGCTCTTTCCAGCTTTTTCTTCCCAAAAATTCGATTCCTGGCCGCTAATCACATTTTATTATAATTTTTCTTGTTAAATTCAAGTGGTGCTTGCAGCGACGCATAAAACGCCTCAAAAATTAACTTCTTCTGAACTCTTGAACTTCATACGGCTCGATATAAACATCTCGTTTCCGGATTTGTCGATTTTTCTGACGCATTTCGTTTTCCTTTTCATTTTGTCTAAATTTTGATGCCGGGTTTTCTAACCTATTGATTCCAGATGGCCGGCCCTCCACCATCCGTCGAGCGGCTGCAGCGCGACATCCTCAACCTGGACACGGCCATCCGGGGCGAATCGACGAGCTGCCGACGAATTGCCGCTCCGACAAGGACCTCTACTCGACAACAAGGGACCTGCGCGGTCAGCTGCAGGAGATGAAGATGAAGGTTTGTAGCGGGAATTCGTATAAAGCTTTATTGCTTTCATATGTATTTTTCAGATTGACGAGCTGGTCAAGTTGAAGCCGACCATTGCCAAGATCGTGCTGGAGGGCGAGCATTTTGAGCAGTGATTGTCGAGTTTCGGAATTCGATGGATTGGAATAAAAATGGTTGGTTTTCCAGCTTTTGCTTAGGATGTTGAGCTTCACGCGCTAAAATTTTGGATTTTGGCGTAAGGTTGTAAAAAAATCGTTTTGGGCTTGTAATTCCTGAAAAATCCCGTTTCTTACCCAATTTTATCCATTTTCTTTTGCAGCGCTCGCCCTGGCCGCCACAAAAGTCCGGCAACAGCTCGAGAAGGACGCCCGGGAGCAGCTTTTCGCGCGCGACACCCCCAGCTCCGGCGATGGCTTACGCCATCGAACTACGGATATGAAGTCGTCGGAAGCGGACGCGGCTCGGTAACCTTGGCAATTGCAACATGAATTTTTCGTTTTAGGGCAACGGAACGGCTGTCCAGCCTCGTCTCCAAGATGGGCGAGCGCGCCAACTTTGCCGAGGAGCATATGGCTGGTCTGGTCGAGTCGTCATCACTTTTATCAAGGTTGGTTTTTGGTTTTTAGCTTTTCCACGGATTTTGAAAATTTTAAAGCTTGGTTCTTTCGCACTATCGATGGCGGAGGGAATCAAATTTTTCTTATGAGCCCATAAATAACTAGAATGGAATGGCTTTGTTAGTGTTTTCAGTGAAATGTAACTATATTTTAAGGCGAAAAATAACTTTGAAAAACCTGAAAAGCAGTTTAGTCGAAATTTTGGTCTAAAAATCGATGGTTTTGTATTTTTTTATAAAATTTTTGAAAGTTTTCAATTTGGAAATAGTAAAAAAGCAGTTTAGAAACATTTCCCCTATTTATTAGAAGAAAAATAATTGATTCTTTTTCCTTTACCCTTTTCTCTTTCAAATTTTTTAGGCTAGAGTACCGGCTTTTCCTAGCTATTTTCAGAAATCTGGAACGATATTTTACCTTAATTTCCAGGGCCGGCACCGAGTTCACCGACCAGGCCACCCACATCCAAACCGGCCACAAGCTCCTCTCCAAATTCGAGCGGCGAGAACTGACCGACAAGGTGCTCGTCCTGCTCGCCCTCTGCTTCTACCTGGTCACCATCTATTACATACTGCACAAGCGCGTCCTGTCCAGGTTCATATTTTGGTAGAGCCTAGCCCGGCTCGAATTTCGGCACTTTGGCACGTTGTTGTTAGCGGATTTGTTTTCGCGTTAAGCCACGATATTTTACTTTTCAACTTTAGTTCTCCTTCAAAAAGCCTAGAATTAAATTCCACAAAATTCCACGCCGCTAACAGCAAGGGTGCCGCATCTGTTTTAGGTTCCCCGACGTGTTCTACTACTTGCTACTTTTTTAGCCACAAGCCTCTACACTGTCCAATCATCTGTACTTTAGAATTTTCAATGTGTGATATCACGGGTGTGTTCCTGCTACTAATGTGTAACTCTCTTAATTGCGTGTGAAGAATTGTGATTTTGGCTGTATATTTCAGGGTTTTGTACTTACGTGAGAATACTTGCTGTTTGTTTTATAGGTATAAACGGTTTTATGGATTTTTCGTGTTTTTTTTCACTGGCGGGTACTTATCCCGAAATTCTTGTTGTATTGATTGATTTATTTTCTAGTATTAGTAATTTATTATGACGATGATCCCGTTCAGATGCCAGTAGTATAATGGCGGAAGGAGCCTGTAATACGACGCTGCACGCCCTCGGCAGCGGCCCGAACAATGCCACCCAGCTCGTCGAGTTCTCGCCAATTTCTCTGGTTGCCCAGGTGGCCACGTCGTCGGCCTCGAATCCGCTGGTGATCGTCGTCGCCGATGGGGAAGACCAGCGCGAGGTCGAGCGGTTCAGCTTCATCCCTGCCGAGTGGGTTTTGCGGATTTTTCAGTGCTGCTTGAGCAGTTTTAAACTCAGAAAATGCGCCTAAGAACGCTCAATTTTCCGCTTACAGGTTTTGCAGCTTTTCAAGGCGAGATAGCAGCTTCTAAAACTGGAGCTATTGATGTTTGGGGGCATCTTTTTGGGGGCTTTTTCTGGCCTAAGCTTGTCTCAAAGCCTAAGCTAACCAAGCCAAGCCCAGCCTAAGCCAAACCTAAGCCGAGCCTAGGCTTAAGCCCAAGTCTAAGCTAATCCTAAGCGCTTAAGCCTAAGCCAAGCCTAGGCATAAGCTAAGTCTAAGCCAAGCGTACGCAAAGTTAAAGCTAAGCCTAAGCTTAGACCCAGGCCACCAAAAAAAAAAATGCCCCCCCAAACATCAATAGCTCCCTAAAACTTTTCAAAATACATGGAATAGACGCCCATTTTTTCGTCAGTGAATTTTCCACCATCGTGCTACTATAAATGCTAGAAAGTTCTGAAAAAAAACGTAAAATGTGTACAATAAACGCCCAAACTTTCCAGGGACGTCCTAACGACATCAAACTCTCGCATATCATTCCAAGCCTGGTGCCATCTACAAGCCTTCTCGTCTGCGGGGCGAAGCTCCTTAGCCGCCTGTAGTCATGATGCCATTTCCGGTACGAGAAATGCGATAAATACATCTGCTTGATATTTTTAGGAATCTTCCTGATCCGAGATCAATTCTACACCCTGCGACAGCACGACGGCCGGATTTTCATTGTTCCACGTGATGGGGCCACTTGCGGTTTGTACTTGTAAGAAAGAGAGTGAAAAACAGATTTTCTAGATTTCCACACCCGTCCAAAACGGGCGGTAAAAGTGAAAAACGGGCTACCCGACTACTACAAGAAGTATCTCGACCGAAATCAACGATACGTCGAGCTGGCGCTGTTTGCTGATAAATCTATGGTGGGTTTGGATGAAGCGGTGTAACTGCTTTAATTTTTGAAAAATAAGAATTGCTGGACTTTCTAATGGCTTTCCGGCGAGATTTTTGCGATTTCTTGCGAATTTGGGCAAAAAGCAAAAACATTCCAACCAACCGGATTCGAACCAGTGACCTAAGGATAGCTGCCAACTCTACAGTCCTCCGCTCTACCAACTGAGCTATGGTTGGGTCGAGAAGTGGACTGGGAGAGGGGGTTATGTGCCCGCGGAACCGGACCCGGCGCGGGGTACAATAGTCCTGGAATCAAATAGACGGCGGGAGGGAAATGTGTGGATTCAGAGTTCAGTTTCGGAATACAGATTTTCGGGAAGCTTTTCGAGAAATTTTAACAATTTTCAAGGCTTTTTCGTAATTCGAAGATTAGACAGAATTCTAGAAGCTTTAGCGCGCTGGGCGATATGTTTTCTAAGCGTCTAAAGGTTTTATTCTTTAACTTGCTCCATCGCTTATTTACAACCATTTTTCAGCACGATTTCTACAAGGAGAAGACGTCAGACCGTCTGAAAACCATCGCACTTCATGTGAACTCGGTAGAAATTGCCAAACTTTCGAATATTCGTTTTTTTCTAGTTATATTCCCCGCTCCGTATCGACGTCCGACTGATCTACCAGGAAATCTGGACTGATGCCGACAAAGTGGATGTAGGAACAGGCGGAAACTTGAAGATAAACACTTTAGGTGCTCGAGAATGGCGACAAAACGCTGGAGAAGTTTGTGATCTATCGAAAATCGGTGTTGGCCGAGAAGCCGAACGATAATGCGCACTTGTTGACGTTGGTTTTTGATTCTTTTCGATTTTTAGAACAATAGAATACGATTTTTAAGCTACAATTTAATTTAGGAGGATTCATTTCGAGGATGGGGTCGTCGGAAAGGCCTACAAGGGAACGATGTGCTCGTTGGATTATTCTGGAGGTGTCGATGTGGTCGGTTTTTATATCTTTGCCAAAAAAGTGGATGTAAGCAATTAAGCCCTAAAACGTCCTTAATAAATTGACAATTTCAGGACCATCAGGAAGACGCTGCCCTCGTCGCGGCGACCGTGGCCCACGAGATGGGACACAACTTTGGGATGGGCCACGACCCGATTGATGACGAGAACATGTGCGAGTGCAAGAATGACCACTGTCTGATGCACCCGACTGCTGGGTAAGCGGTAGTTCTCTAAAGGTTAACTAGAGGGTTAGCTCATTTAAAAATGGGCGCAAAAATCATACCTTTCTTTATTCTAACGTTGCTAAACTTTCTAAAACGGGAAATCTGGAGAATTTTACGGTCTGAAAACCTCTACTTTTTGCATTTTCAAAATCTTCTAGAACTTTAGAGATTTCTATCGACGTCTACCTCCATTTTTTAGATACTCCTACCCAGCCTACTGGTCCGAGTGCTCACTTCGCCAGCTATTCAACTCCCTAGAGCGAGGTGTCGATTTCTGCCTGCACAATCAACCCGGAGTCACTGTTTCGGACCCAAGTAAGTGAAGCTTACGTGTTGTTTTCAAAAAAAGTTACATCTAGCGATTTTTATTTTCAGAGCGCAAATTCCTAGCTAGTGAAACTTTAGTTGAAAAGCTGAATGACCAATTTCTTTATATTAATAAAGCTAAAAAATTGGGAGCTGTCTATCCCCGTTTTCAGATCGTTGCGGAAATGGCGTTGTCGACCCGGGTGAGGAATGTGATTGCGGGGCGGAGGTATGGAAAAACCCGTATTTTCAGACCACGATTTCGTTTAGATTTGCCCCTCGGATTGCTGTATCGGCAAAACGTGCCAATTGAGGCCGGCAGCGGAATGTGCGGCTGGAGGGTGCTGTGATTTGGCTACTTGCAAGGTAATTTTCCGCGCTAGAATTTAGAGGAATCAGAAAATGAAGGATTAAATTACACTAGTTAAATAAACCCAGCTATCCGCTAAAACTAATTTTTTTTGCAGAGGAAACCCCGCTCAACCGTTTGCCGTCACAAAATCGACATTTGCGACCTGCCGGAGTATTGCAACGGCGAAACCGACGAGTGCCCGGCCAATTTCTTCATCCAGGACGGCCATACCTGCCCGGGGTATCCGGAAGTACGTTGATCTCTTAAAACTTTCACATATCCTGAAAAAAGTTATTCTATGGCACCTTTTACAGGCCTTCTGCTACAACGGACAGTGCGGCTCGAGGAATCTACAGTGTGAAGTGAGTTTTTGATCTTTTGGAGCTGAAAGTTGTCACGAAGCTAGGTTTGGGAAAGCCTAAATTAAAGTAGAACGGGAGGAATTTTTCAGAAAAAGCTAAGAGAGTCCCAAAATCGGATCTGGGTTGTTAAAAAATCGAAAACCATGGCAGAAACTAATTTGGAGCTTTTATGAGAGCGGAATGGATAAAAAGGCTAATCGGCAACGATTTTTATTAATCTAGAAAGTCAGAAAAACCAAATCAAAATAAGGAAACTGAAATTGGCAGGGGAAAAGCTAGTAAAAGCTGGAAAAAATGGCCGCTGGCTTGTCAAAAACTCGGTAAACTATACGGAATTAGTTTATGACATCAAAAATTGAAAGTGACAGCCATTTGAAGCAATTTTAGAAAGTTGGAAAAGTACATTAAAGTAAACGCCCCGAACTGCAAAGCAGAAAGGTCTAATAATGCGTCCTAGGGCGTGAAAAATCCCTCAAAAACGTTGCAGAATCGAGTTCTAAAAGCAAAACAAGTAATATAGAATCCTTTTTTGTTAATCTAGAAACTTAGAAACGCTAAATTAAAGCAGCATCGCTGAAATTGGGAGAAAATAGGCTAGGAAAGGGGGCCAACTGGGACTCCACGCGCTAAAACAAGAAAAAGTAACTTTGGCGTTTGTCTAAAAGGAAAACACAAAATTATAGCTATGAAACTCATATTGGTAGTCGAAAGCTTTCGAAAAAGTGAGCGGCTATCTGGCAGGCTTGTTCGGTGCCTCCCTGTGCGCTCTTTCCATGCTCTCCGCCCCTTTCCCACTCGCCCCCCATCTGGTCCTCTCCGTTTCCTTATCCCCCCACTCTCTGCCCTCTCTTCACCATCGGCCTGTGATGGTGCCTGGCTGGCTGTGACGATAACCCATCCAATCGTTCACATCGCTACTGAACTGACCATGTTGCCTGAACGTCCTTCCTTAGATGTCCGAGCCACCGCCAGGCACCCAAAAAATTTTTGCCGATTGTGGCTAATTTTGGAAATGCCCAAGTGAGGGCTCCTAAACCGAACAAAGAATTGAGAAAAGTTATGTTTCATTTGATTTTTGTAACCATGTGAAGGGGAAATTTTCACCATTTTGGAAAAGAGTGAGGCTTATAAAACGAGAAGAATGGATTGTAATAAATAAAATGGAGAGGAATGAATACATCTTTTCTTAGTTTTAATTTTGTAACGAACAATCTTTTTGGAAGAGCTTGAGTCTAAAAGCAAAGAAACAGGAGAAAAGCTTTATTGGGTTTTTTGCTTTTGGAAAGCAGCGTGTAACGACTTTTGTTAAAAGGAATACAGAATCCCTTTGAACGTATCTAGTGCATTTTTTCAGACAATCTGGGGCCCGGAGAGCAAAGATGCCGACGCGCACTGCTACGACAACAACATCTCGGGCAGCTACCAGGGCAATTGCGGCACGATCAGCTACGGCAACTACAGCAAATGCCCGCAGGAGTGAGTTGGATTCTGGATTTTGATGAGGACAGCAATAGTACAGCCTTTTTACTGGTAGTTTTTAGGGACGTCCAATGTGGGCGACTACAATGCAATGCCGACCTGAACCAGAAGCCGATCCTCAGCGATGCCATCTCCTTCTCGCACAGCTACACGAAAATCTACGACACGTTGAGCAAGAAGACGATTTCGTGCAAGGTAAGTCTACTAAATTTTGTGAGGAACTTCTCTACAGCTCTGACGTGCTTTTACGCTTCTAAAACGATCAAAAAGGGAGAATAAACACGGCGTCTTAGGCCTTACTTGGAGCGCGCACGAGGGGACGGGAGGGACTGGGCTAGGCCACGCCCCTTTTTGGCCCCAAAATGTATGAGAAAAAGCTTTCTAAAGGTTATAACTTTTTTCCAAAGAATTACAAATGTTCCACCTGGCGATCGATAGACAAGACTCTAGGGAACATTTTGGTCAAAGAATTTGGGCGATCGCCGGGAAAAATAAGGACTTGAAACGTTTTGAAGCAAAAATCAAGAGTGTTTCTGGTTACGGCCTCGGGACCGTCCCATCTGCCCAATTTTCTACGTGGAATTCGCTAAAGATTTATTGACGGTGCTTTGCAGAAACGTTTTGCAAAAAAAGCAAAGCGGTGTCGCGTCTTTAGGCGAGGGGAGGAATCGAACCAGCACCCCGCGCCTGCCGCCGCCTTAGACCACTAGGCCATGCCCGTCCCTACCCCCGTGCGCGCTTTAAGACACCGTGTAAAATGTGTTTTACCGGTGTTTAGTTTGTCAAACGTTCACACGCTTTTGGGTTTAAAATCTTCAAAAAGGCACTCGAAGCAGTATTTTTGGTTGTAAATAAAAATGGTAAAATTTGAAATTATAAAATAAACTTTGTGCGTTTTTGCGCTTGGAAAGCCACTAAAAACGCTAGAATCCAACGTTTTTCAAAGACTTTTGCTTGTAAACAGACTTTTATAGTTACGATTCAAAAACTGCTAATGACGCTCGATTTAACCTTATTCTTCCAGATGGTCGACTCGACGCTCCGTGACCAGGATAAGGAACTCGGAATCGTCAAGGACGGTGCGGTTTGTGGCAAGGAAAAGGTACATTTTTGGAAAATATTTTTCGAACTTTTACCCACAACAAGATAAAACATGCAAATGCCGCTTTTTTCCAGGTGTGCCTCTCGAAAAAGTGCACAAAGTTGACGGCGATCCGGTCGACGGTGACGGACTGCTTGGACCACTGCTATGACCGCGGCGTGTGCAACAACGTTGGCAATTGCCATTGCGATCCCGGATACGGAGGTGTGGTTTAGGAAAAATATGTTAATTTTATTGAAATTGGATCTTTTCAACTTTAATAAATAAAACTAGGCTCTTTCGCAATATGGGGGATTCCAGCTTTTTCCTAGGTGTTTGTATTCTTTTTACTGCTATTCCAAAACGTAAAAATTGCTTAAAAGATGAAAATAGCGATTGATTTGTAGACTCAAAAAGGCTGACTCGAATTTCGCTCAAAATTGAAATCTTTAACATTTTTCTGCGTTTTCTCTGAGTTGAGCCATGAAGATAGAGCTGAATTGTATCAAAAACACTTGTAAAATACTTTGTTGTAAGGTTCTGGGTTTATAAGGTAAAAAAATTGTCTGCACAAAGCAAGAAATCTGGATTTTTTAGGCGTCTCCTGTGGCATCCCCGGCTACGGTGGCTCTGTGAATTCCAATCCCGCAGATTATCGGTACGTTTCTATCCTTGTGACCCTTATTTTCCATTTTTTTCTAGAGCAATGTCGAGTCTCGTCATCGCCGGCATCATCCTCGGCTTCGTCTTCCTGGGCTATATCCTTGCCACGATTTGGTTCTACAAGAAAAAGAAGATCTGGCTGCCCGGGGAGTACGTTTTCCTAAGTTTTTAGCTAGTTTACTTTGCATTTTCCGTTTTATGATTGTTTTCAATTAAATCAAACTAGGGTTGAAAAGCCGCTACGCGGTAGTAGGATAGTATATTTGGAAATTTGGACGTTTTAGATGCTGGAAATGGACTCGGGATACGTTCAACCTGCGCGGCGTTTTGGTGCCGGTCAGAAAGGCGCCACCTCCGCCCGGTGGTGGTGGCCATCAGCGGATGAAGGTGAGAATCTTGGAAAAGGATTTGTATTTATTGTAATCGGATTAAAAAAGACGAAAAAATTTTTTTTCATCGACATTTTGGTTTTTTTTATTACATTAACTAGGGTTTTCCAATGCACTAGAACTAAAAGAAAATGGACACAATATAAAAGGCGTTTTTATGATCGACTAATTCCGATAGAAAGCTTTTGGATTGGCTAAAAATAATTTAATTTAGAAAAGTTTTTTCAAGTTGTTTTGCGATAGCTTATAGGCTTTTTTACACGCGTGTGTAAAATATTTACACGCGTGTGTAAAATATTTACACGTGTGGTAAAATTTTAGGCGTGTAATTTTGATCTGGGTACCAGCCGTAGTTTTTAATCATCTGTTGTTTTCAGCGCTTCTCCTTGAACATGGGCTGGGGTGACCATCACACGGTCACCTACCGAACTGCCGAAAACTCGGTGCCCATCGTCCACAATCCATCGCCACCTATCACGCTCCCCATCAAGAATCCAGTACCCGACTACCAAGGCGCTGGTAGCAGCTTCCCGGCTACGGTATGGTATTTGCGTAGCTTACTTTTCTATAATTCCTTACGGAAAGTTAGACCAAATTTTAAATGCTATTTTTTTGATTTTTAGTTATGGAAAACGGCGTTTTTCAATGTCTTCTATCTCCAGTTTCAGGCCGTCTTCCAACCGAACGCCCCACGATCACCGTGTCCCGCTCGAATTCGCTGAATCGGCCCACGCAACCACCACCAGGAGTTCCGTCTAGACCGCGGGATTCCGCGCTACAAGCACTCTACGAGGAGCACGGAGCGGAGATGGGGATACGGTGGGTTTTTAAGAAATCGATTTGTTTTCGGGATTTTCGTGGCTTGTAAAATTTCCTAAATTTCGTAGTTTCCTGGCGTCATCGTTTTATTGGATTTTCAAAAAATTTTGAGTTTAGGTCTAGCGAGCTAGCAGCGTTTTTTGAGAATATTGATAGGATTAAAGGTCCTTTATACCGTTAATGCCTATTCTTTCAGAACGGAACCGATAGAGCATCACTACGTCGTCCCGCCCGAATCCCCGGCCGAAAAACCACCACCTCCTATCCCAAAAGCCTCGCCCGTCGCCGCGACGTCGAAGATTCAGCGTTCCGAGTCAATGAACAGACCGCCGACGGCTCCGCCACCGCCGCCACCTGTCGCTGACAAGGTAAATACTACTTCCGGTTTCTTACTATTAGGTTTACTGCTGATAAAAATCGTGAAGTTAAAACTTTAAAAATTTAAAAACGTAGCCTATCGTAATTTTAGTCGACTGTAAGGGTTTTGTGGTATGGATCTAAATATTTCTACAACTAGAAATAGTAATCTTGTTTAGAAATTGACAACTTTCCGGTTCTGATTTTGACCTTACGTACTCGTAATGCTTTTCTACACCTTTTATCCCCTTTTTAGCCCAAATTCGACAAGCCCGCCAAGCCGACGATCAGCGCCCCGAAGCCAAAGCTTCCCAAGCCGGCCAACGACAGCGAAACCGACACCAGCGAGTCGCAACCCATCTCCGTTCGCGATATTCGCGCCAAATTCAACCAGAAATGATTTTGTAAGCGTTTTCTAAACCTCTTGCGCTTTTTTAGCTCCCTTTTCCCTGGTTCTAATGATTGCTCTACTTATTACGCTTCCTGTTTTCCAATTTTTAGTTTTGGACTTTTCTATTTAATTGACGCGCCCTGTGATATCAAAAATTACCTAATATGTGCAGCCAATTCCCCCCAAAAACAGCCTTTCACTTTGTCGAATCCAAACGATTTTAGCCTCCAAATTTTTTGTTTTTTTTTCAACTGTATTGTTCAAATTTCTAGCGTCACATTCCCACCTTGCCACCGAAAACTAAAAACTATACTCTTTCACGGCCTTTTTCGAGATTTCTAACAAGTGTAAAGTTTTGTAAAGTTGTAAGTGTTTGTAAAAATATATGCTTCTGGTTTCCCTGTGATTTGGCAGCTTTTCGTTGGTTGAGTGTTTTTGTACTTTGTGCTTTACCCCCGCCTGGTCGCTACGCAGCTTGCGCAAGCGAAAACTTTGAAATTTCTTTACACCGCCCAGTGCCTGTGCTTTTCTGAATTCTTCTTCCTTTTTTGGAAAGTTTCTGTGAATAAAGTTTACATTGTAAAGTACAGCAAAAAAATGGCTGCAAGACCAAGACCAAAAAATACACCAGATTTTTAGGCCAGCTTTTCCACGTCAAATTCGGTTCCGGCTGATGTAACCTAGGCTTCGCCAAGCTTGTGTTTCGAATGAAGCTTGGAAAGCCCTAAGCCCAGCTTTTTCCAATTTTTTTTTGAGCTTGACGTTGGCTTCGAAACGTCAAAACGATTTTTCTAGTACTTTCTGCCCAAAAAGCAAAAGAATTCCAACCAACCGGATTCGAACCAGTGACCTAAGGATAGCTGCTGACTCTACAGTCCTCCGCTCTACCAACTGAGCTATGGTTGGGTCGAGAAGGGGACTTGGAGAGGGGCTTATGTGTCCGCGGAACCGGACACGCAGCGCTGGGGTATAATAGACCTGGAATCAAATAGACGGCGCAGAACGTTGTGGACTTCTGGATATTTTCCGTCGAATTTGCTTTGAAAACTGAATATAAAAAGGTTTAAATAGATTTTAAGTTGAATTTAAAGCCTCTATTACGCTGCTATAAAATGGTTTCTAAAGGTTCGTTGTTTAAGGGGCTCCATTATCAAAAATGGAGAAAAAGCTGATTTTACAAATCCTCTTCCCTTTTTTCAAGTTTCCGAAGCTCCAAAAAATCTAGCAACACACCATCACAGACAACGAAACATCCGTCATCCGCCTCTAGCCATAATATTATGCCGAAACCACGAACGCCCCGGATATTCTTCTACCATCATTCCTCAAAGCCGGCATCGCGATGCGGATAGTCCTGCTGGTTTTTGCGATTTTTCTGGGAGTTACGGTAAGTTTTTTTGTTATGAATGGTACGGCTAGAGATGGCGGAATTTTCGAAGGCTATTTTATTAAACAAAATAGTAATTTTTAGCTAGCCGATAAGGACCGGCGAGATTCCAAAGATCCGCTGCTGGCGAATCCGCTGTTGCCGAGGGATGAGGTATGAAATAACATTTTAATTACCGAACTAGAGCTATTTCTAAAGCGATCCCAAAATCCCAAAATCACGCCTTTCAGGACCTAAACGCCACGCTCAGCGACAAACCAAAGTCACAGCCGAAGACCGTGAAAATCGAGAAGCTCGAGATGGTCGATGAGAAGATCCAAGTCAACGAGGAAGAAATCGACATCTTTGAAGCCACGACGGCTGCTTCATCGACTATCGATGACTTGATGCCTGAGCTCGATGCGCCGACCCTTCCTCCGAGGCGCCAAAATCAGAAAAATGAGCAGCGCCTGGTCCCGAAGAAGATCACGATCACTGAGGAGACGGTGGGCTTTGAGCTTGGGCTTCAAAAGCAAAGAGTATAAGCTGACTTCGGTCAGAAATATTTCGTTGCGAGCTCACAAAGTTAGAAGCATTAGTGTATTGATAATTCGGATCCAGAAAAAACCCCAGAAAAACCTCCACCTAGAAAAAGAATAAAAACATCATTAAAATGGAAATAAAATAGATTTTTTAACTATTTTAGAGAATATTTTAGACAATCCGAGGCCCACCAGACGCCATCCATCAATTCCGCCAAGAGCTGTTCCCATTCCTCGGGTTTTCTGAAGACGACGACGACGATGAGGATGATTACGATGATATGGACGATGATAGACAACAAAATTCGAAACATTTGAAGCCGAAGAAGTCACTCGTCGAGAAGGCCATGGAGCTGAGCATCGCCAAGTCTGATGTGGGTCGCAGATATCTTACAATTTCCGTTAGCAAGTAAAATGTTACTATTAAAAATTTAAAACCGTTACGGTAGCCTTGATTCCTAGCATAGTTATTTATTTTTCGAGGTTGAAAATTTTTGGAATTACGCTTTTCGACTTTTCGACGTTTTGGGCGGTCAGAAAATAGGGCCGCGGTAGCTGCCAGGTATTCGAAAAATAGGAAAAATCTAATTAATCCAGCTTAGATGATACTAGTTAGTGATAACTGCGCTACTTTCCTACTTCCAGACCCCGATGACGCTCTTCGCCGAGCAGCAGCATGCCATCGGCCGCCTCGCCCTCATCCCGACCCCAATCCTCCCCGACCAGAATTCCGATCGCTCCAAGCCAAAGAATAAGCAACCGGTCTTCATCCAGAAGCAATCTGAGGATGATGAGGATTCTGAAGACCAACGACCCCAATTCGTCCCCTTGGAAAGGCCACAGAAAAGCAGCCGACCTCAAAATTCCGGCAACTCCGGGCTCCTGCAGAACAGCCGCCCCTCGGTTTTGGTGAGTTCAAAAATAGGGGAAAACGGCAAGATAGCAGGGATTATTGAGGAATTTGCAAGAACATTAAGAAATAGAGGTGCAGCAAAAATACCATACATTTTAGAGCCACTCCCAAGACTTCACGATCACGCGTAACCACCATGGCGAGACTGTTCTGCTTCAGAACTCGCCGTTCCCAAAGGTAAGTACTATGACTTTCCGCTACGTTTCATAACTTTAAACGGATTTAATAAATAAATTTAAAGTCGATATTTTCAGGAAGCTCTGATCGTGATGGTCCAAACCCCGAACGGCTTCGTCCCCATGATCATTCGCCCCGATTCGCAGGTTCCGTTCTTGTGCTCAACTTTTCCACTTTGATCTTTAGAACTCGGGCCTGCCAAATCAGAATAATCAACAAGGAGACAACGCCCAGGGTTCTACGGTATTTTGCGAAAATTAAACGCCAGAATTATCGAGTTTAGGAAGACGATGGTGTCTTGGCTGCCACGACTGAGGCGCCAAAGGTTTTGAAAGAGTTTTGTGGTGAAAATTGAAACTTAACTTTCAGAAATCTCCTAAAAAGGCCGAAATCCCAAAACCGAGCAAGAGCACCGACAATCAGCAAAACAACGACAATCTCGACATCTCGGCCGAGATTTTGCCCAGCAGTATCCCGGCGCCGAGTTTTGGAAATGCTGAGAAGGTAGCTTCCAACTTCGGAAAAACAAAACCGATGTTAAAAATGTCCTAAAAAGGTTCTCTATTCTATTCTAAAAATTCGTTTCAATAAAAATATACTTTAGAAAACGAATAGCCAGACTGAGGGGAAAAAGATCGAGATTCCGAAGCAGATTAATGACTCTGACGAGGACAAGAAGAATAACGAGAACGCCGACATCTCCGCCGAAATCCTCCCCAGCCGAATCCCGGCCCCAAATTCCGGAAATGACGATCAGGTAGGAACTAAAACGCTAAAAACTAAATATGTTTTCAAAAGTACCCGAGCGGTTCTAGGAAATCCAGCTTGACGCCGTGACCGAGGCACCTGATGTGGAACTCGAGACGCAAGACCCGGATATGCAGCCGAAGCGGATTGTGGGCCCTAGAATACTATATTTTCTCTTTCTTTTCGTGACCGATTTGTATTGTAAAAATTACGCTTTTAGCCCGGACCCCATCGCCACCACCATCACCGATTCCCGGCGCATCGCTTCGGGGACTTTGACCGAAATGACGATTTCGCGCCCAGACGACATAAGGTCGATGATGCTTGAATAAATAGACCGGATGTTATAAAATGAACGCAAAACAGACGAATTCGTGACGTTGAAAAAAGCTTTCTAGGTGGCCGGTGTGGTGCGTAACGCTGGACGTCAAGATTCTGAGGTAAGGCCTGGATTTACTTACGAAACTAGAAAAACCCATTTTCAGGAAAAATCTGCTCAACCCTGGCTGCCGATCGAGGTTGGTTTTCTAGAGAGAAATCTCTTTAAAATAACGAGAAAAAGGCAGTGTCAAGCTCGAAAAGACTTACAAATACCGAAAAGGCCCATTTTTGCAGCTGCACCAGCCCGGAAATCAAGTTCCCCCGCCAAAACCTGAAAAAGAAGAGCAAAAACCCGAGAAAGACGTGAGGGAGAAGCCTAAGGATCAAGAAGTAATTTTTTAAAAGTACGACGATAACGTTACAGGAGGACTCTGATGAAACCCACGGGGAAAGCACCGAAACGGCCGCCATCCGGGATCACGGCGGGAAGAAGCACCCGAATCACGTCGATTTCCCCGACGATTCCGCGGGGCCGGAAGACCAGCAATAAGCCAAATATCTTTTTGTTTTCTCCAAAAATCAATAATAAATCTGTCGTTGTCGTTAGGCGCGTAGCGTTACACAACCGTTTGCGCTTCACATCGTAAGCCTATCCATTCAAACAACTGTTCGAAATATATAAGCTCTATTAATGTATGAAGCTCCAACTAACTAGAAAAGTTTATTATTACATACCGGACCCGAGTAAACACATGGCAAAAGGCGACGATAGGTTCTTCATCATTAAGTACACAGAAATTCAAGGTCTACAAAAATAAGCAAACACCTAGTTAATATACACAGTTACTTCTTCGACTTGCTCAGGAAGTTGGCGATGGCATTCTTGCACTCGGCGCTCTGCCAGCGGTCGCAGATCAGGTCACACTCCTCCTAAAAAAAGTTTGTAAAATCAAATCAATCTCAGGAAATTTACCTCGTTGACCTTGTACAAATTGTCCTTGTGGATCTTGCGGAGCAGCTTCTTGCTCTCGCGCATGCTCTCCGGGGGCAGTGATGAATACTTGGCGAGCAGAGACGAGGTTTGCTGAAAAAGTAAGTTCTTAAAAAAGCAGGATTTTTGAGCATTTCCAGAGGGAAACAAACTTTTTCTTTCGGAGCGAGTTTTTCTAATATAACCAAAAGTATAAGTAAATTTTACGATTACAAAACGTAAAGGGTAGTAAATGCCTGTTAAAGCTACAAAAGTAACGATTTTCGACCAAATTTTGAAAATTTCAAGCGTTTTTATAGGTGTTAAAGGTAATTTTTTCACGAAAAAATGCTGAATTTTCATGAATAGCCTCTTAAATAACGTGCTATATTGCAATAGGCATCTACGGAATTCCAACAAAAATTAGATTCCATAAATTTATATACCTGAATGAAGGTAGCCTCCTCGAACACCTCATTGACCAGGCCGAACTCCTTCGCCTCGAGAGCCGAGAGTTTGCGTCCGAAGAGGAGAAACTAAATAACCACACTAAGTTTCAAAAGCGTTTAAACCTCAGCAGCACGCGTCGGGCCCATCAACAATGGGAACGTGTAGGCGGAGGCGCCCTCCGGGCTCTGGCCGACTTGAGCGAAGGGCGTTTGGAACGTCGCCTAAATGACAATACGTAAGATACCTAAAAACGAAGCGATATACCTTATTCGTGGCGTAAACCGCGTCAAACAGCGCCAACACGGTCACGGAAATGCCGATGGCCGGGCCGTTGATCAGGGCGACGAGCGGCTTGTCGAAATCGATGTAAGCCTAAAAGGAAAATTAATAAGCGAAAGCGAATAGATCAAATACCTTGACGTAGTCCCTCAGAACAACTTTTGCCTCTTCGGCCATCTCCTTGACGCCGGCCGCATCTTTCGTCGCCGCGGCGGCAAAGTTGCTGAGATCGTTGCCCGAGCAGAAGTAGTTGCCAGTACCTAAAACGACGTAATAAAAAGTGAATAATCTCCTACCAGTCAAAACAGCGATCGTCACGCTGGGTTTCCTTGAGCGTACTTTAGACCTTCCTAAGTCATAAAAACTTCAAAAAGCAAGCCCAGCAAACAAACCTGGATTCCGCGATACATGTCCAGCGTGAGCGCGTTGAATTTCTTCGGGCGGTTCAGCGTCATTTTGAAGACCTTTTCCTTCGATTGCGTACTAAAACTAGCGTTGGAAAATCTTAGAAAGCCATACATCTAGCCCTTGAATCTTTGGCAGCTCCGCAATTCCGGGTCCGCTATCCGCCACTTCCGTCGCATCCTCGGCCAGCAGCTGCTTGATCAGTCCGACGTACTTTGAAGAGGCATCATCCCAAACAAGACGTAACACTATAAACATAACAAGGATATTACCTTGGTAGTGCCTTTCAACTGGCTCCACGCATCGTACTTTGCCCGCTTCACAAAGTCCATCATCCCGGGCCGTGAGCCGGCAACGTCACCCTCGCTCGCCTAAATTTGTTTTATAAAGAAAACCTATAAAAGTCTCAAACCTGCTTGTACAGCGCATAGATCTTGAGCTTCGTCTCGTTGTCCGGCTCTTCCTTCAGCTTCTTCAAATCCGCCTGGGCCTTCTCGAAAGCGCCTTGGGAGAGGAAACTAAAAGAGAATTATAAACGGGCTATCGAGAGATAGAGTAAATTAACGAAAACGAACCGCGGATGGATGGCCCGGAAGGCGGATGACCCGAGACGAAGTAGGCTCATACCTGAAACAGGACAGTAAAACGACTCTTGAGGTGGTTTTTGTAAACAAAAGAAGAGCTTTCGAGTCTAAAACAAGTGAAAATGATTAAAAATACGCTTTTCCGCCGGGCCGCGACCGCTTTTGTGCCAATACGGTGTCAGAGCAATCGATAGGTAAGAGGAAAAGTAAGCTACGAAGGCAAGATAAGCAAAAATATATAATAAGCTTTCGAAGATAAGTATTTCGATCCGAATAATGTAGGACTGGCTTCAACAACTTCTTGTGCTCTTTTCAGAACTTCTTAGAATCCAGAAACAACTATTTATCTCGAGTATCCTTCAAAAGAAAAATTGTCAAACAACAAGTCACCGGTAAAAACCATAAGCTTTTCAGAAATTTGAACACGTAATAGAGAAGGGACTAGATGTGGATTATGTACAAAGCAAAGCAATGGTGAAAAATTTTAGACAAAACTAACAACGAAATATTCTAGAAATTACCAAACGTAAAATCTAATGACACAAAAGCTAAAATTCAATTCACAAGAAGACGATGACTTTGGTTTATTATTGAGACGACGATGAGGCCTCAGAATTGCGCTGATGGTAGTCGAGGGCAAAGCACGGAAACAGCCGCTCTCCGATATCGTGGCGAGAAGCGGAAGCGCGTTGAGCCTAAAAAGAACGCTTAAACGGATTACACTTGATTTTTGAAAAATATTAAATGTATGTCAAGGTGTAGCTAGACGCGCAACGTAGGGCGGAAGATCGCTTGCAGGTCGATCAGAAACCGTAACTTCTCCGCATCCGCTTCCGCTCGTATACAAATCCCGGATGGGGACCTGAATTTGTATACGCCATTGGGTGGAAAACTTGCGGATTGCACGAGCGGTCGTACTTCCGGAGTTGTCGCGAAAGTCTCACGATCTCTCTCTCTCTCTCGCCTTATACCCGTATTGATATCCCACTGTTTTTCTCTGTACCCCGAAAGAACAGAAAAGCAATTTTTCAGACTGATTGGTCCCCAAAAAACGCCTCTAACAGCCGAAAATCAGTAAAAACACTAGCTGTGTCTCTGATTCTCCACTGCCGCCGCTCGGTCCTCCGCCTTCCCAGGCCACGCCCCCACATCTTTGTGCATTTTCATTAGTGCACCAAAAAGTGGGTTCTGTTGCGTGGCCGGCTGGACGATGAAACGAGCAAAACGGGCTTTATTCAGACCAATCAGCCCGCAAACCACCAACGAGGTCACGCGAGAAATCCTGGACCGTGTTGTGCGCTTCGGCGGGGGTGATCGCGGCGAAGAGGCCCTGGAAAAGGCTAGTTCAATGGGGGTTTATAAAGTTAATACGTATTTTAAAAGGCAAAAAATGCGTAAAAATCGACCGCTATTCCTAAGTTTCGAACACTACGCGATATGCCAAATGACATGTTCAAAAAGTTCTATAGTCCGGTTTTTGGCGTGGCGTTAGCCTGTATCGAGTCGACACGTTCGCTGGATCAACTAGGTGTCGAAAACTACGCGATACGCCTCATGTCAAATGAAAAATATTTTATAGCCCGATTTTTGGCTCGTCGCTTAGCTGTTCTTACCTAGTCCAAGAAAACTCGATTTTGGGCTTCGTATTGCCTTTAAAAGACGCTACAGAAAAATATTGCCATACCTCTGGCAGGCTCAACCTCGCCTCGAGCTCCCTGTACCGCTCGACTTGCCACGGTTCGAGCTGATCGAGAACTTCAGCCGCCATCGCGTCCGACTCGTGCCCTTTGTCGAGCAGCTGGTTGATCAACTTGCCGGCGTCGTCAAAGTCGAAGCCCTAGAAGAGATTAACTCAATGAAAAATTAAAAAATACCTCCAAAAGCCGACGGTGGAAGATGCGGAAGCGGGAGTTGAAATTGCCGCCGCAGTGGCCGATGTGCTCGCGGTAGCCGTAGGGCAACACGACGCGAGCCGGATACTCCAGATTTTGGCCGAGTTCTTGTAGCGCCTTTTGCACGGAGGTTACCTGAAAAAAGGGATTAGAAAGGTTAGACTTTTTCAGAAAAGTGCTATTTCCTAGCGAGCGGAACTCGGCGAAAATCCTTTTAAAAACTAGGTTAAAGATTTCAAAAACTGCATGAAAATGCCTTTGAAGTTTCAATAAGTTTATTAGTTATTGAATTCCGATACTATAGCGATTTTCATCGATTTTAAAGTCGATAAAGTGTCAAAAATCCGTAATCCCCTTACCGGTGTTTCCTGGTAGAAAAGGCTGTCATCCAGCTCCATCGACATGTACCACGGATGCTCGAGAAACTAAAAAAAGACATTATTCGAAAAACTATGAAAACCGACATGTACAACATCGACGCGGAAGTATTTTGAGCGCAAAATCTTCGATATAGCCCTCGTCGCCGCATATACAAAGTCTTCCGAAGGGCACACGAAGCGCCGGAACGACCATTTGTGCAGGCAGCAACTAGAAAAATAAAATTTTTATGCTTTTCATGCATTTTCTCGGCTTTTGACTCTTGGAAAAACGGTTTAGTTGCAATCTGGTAAAAACAGAAAAATTTTCGCCTCATAAAAACAGTCCTTATCTGCGTCGTGCCCCGAATATTTGCCCAGTAAGCAAGAAAATTTGCAGCGAGATTGGGGGTAAAGATCAAAGAAGATGCAACCAGACTTTAACACGGGTTTGAAGCACTTTGAAGCAAAAAAATGCAGAATTTTTGCATAGAAAACGTTTAAAAACAGCTAGTTTTGACCTTGAAACGTTAATTTATTACTACTATTTAATTCATAACAACAATTTAAAGTTCAAAAACGCACCAATAAGTGAAATCCGGATTCGCAAATCGACGCAGCGAGCCCGGCTCGCAGAAACAGTAGCAATAGCCGTCGAGGCACACGGAAATGTGCTGAAAAAGTGGGGCTATTAGCATGCCTTGAACCGCTTTTTGATTGCCTGCGGCCACCGGGCGGGGTGTCAGTCCATGGGCAGATAGCCCCACCCGGCGCGCCCTATCCCCGACCCAACCATAGCTCAGTTGGTAGAGCGGAGGACTGTAGAGTCGGCAGCTATCCTTAGGTCACTGGTTCAAATCCGGTTGGTTGGAATTCTTTTGCTTTTTGGGGGAAAAGCCCGGAAATGTCTTTTTGCCGACTTCAATGCCTGGGAGAAGCTCAAAAGTTCAAATAAAGCGTAAAAGTCGCAGTTTAGGGCCTTCCGAGTACTTTTTCAAAAGCGTAACCTTACCTGGCTACGGAAAGTGAGGTGAAGGACGCTGCGCGGAGCCCTCTGCAATACACGTGATTTCCGGAACAGGTTCTCGAAGTGGTGCGAGGTTTGGGCCAAATTCGTCAGCGAGTAGGCGTCCAAATGGCGGGCGACGCCCTCCCAGGCGTCCAGGGGAACGTGTTCTATTTTCTAAAAACAGAGAGAATCCAAAAAATAGGATATGGCTTACCATTATGTACAAAGGCCGCTAAAGTGGAGGTAGGGGAAATTGAGGTGTAGAGTGAGGTGATCTGGAAATTTTCTGGTTGGATCCTTTTCAATAGAAAGCGATGGTAACGAATTGGAAGGCGAATTGAAGGGTTTAAAAGGTTTAAAAGGTAAACTTCAATAGAACGTATTTAATGGCTATTTTAAATACAGAAAAATAAATTTTACCAGGTTTCAAGAGATAACAAAGTTTAGAACTAAAAATACGCGTTTCTCTACAGATTACGATCTTGATACGAATCTTGATGCTTTTTGCCCTTAGACAACAGCCGTTCGCTTCTAATATTCAAAAACATTAAATTTCTACCTCAGGACGCTAAAATTAAGCAAAGGTAAATTGATACAAACGATTTCACCTTAAAAAAAATTTGTAAAGTGCCGTTTTCTCGTGGTTTTATAGCGTCTAGTCGTAGAAATACGCTGTAGTATGCTGCTAGAGGCTCGATCGAAAATAACTAAACCCCAGAAAAAACGCTGATTTTACAAAATTAAATAGATATTACTATTCAGTCCGAAAGTTCAAAAGCTTTTAAAGCGCACTTTCTCATCTTATGAAAGTGTCTAGCCCTAGAAATACGCTGTAATGCACTCCCAATTTCTAGAGAAAATGACAAAACCCGGCGGATTTCAGGCGAACCAGGGGTTGTTGACACGAAATGGCCCAAAAACTGGCTGGCTGGAAGGGTGGAAGGAAGCACGTGGGGGGATGGCCGACGAGAGAGTGCCCCGATGAGAGGCATCAGAGAAAATGGAGAGAGAGACCAAGGAATCCGAGAGACGGAGACGACAGCCGATTCCAGTTCGCAATTTCCACGAGGTCTTTTTTCCGGCCCCGATCCCATCAATCGAGCAGTCCGAGATAAGCAACCCGGGAACGCGCCAAATTCGGCAAAAAATTGAGGGAAATCCGGGGGAATTTGAGGAGTGACAGCTAGCTCTCAAGGTTAGGGCAAAACCGTTTTATGGGTTAACTTGCTGCAAAAATGGATTTTTGTAGTTTCAGGCTACAAAAACCTTTCAGAAATAAGGTATCAGAAAATAGCTATTATTATTATTCTATTACCCAGCCGATGGATGCGCTTTACGGCCGGAAAAAAATTGGTTTCACGGTTGAATTTAGGTGTAAAATTGGATTTTCGAGGTTTCTATGCTTCAAAAACATTTGGCAAAGAAGGTACCATACGAATTATTAAATACTAGCCTTTTTTTACTGGTTACTCGATCGGCCAGCCCATTTCTGCAATTGATGCGCCCAAAAAATTGTTTTGAGAGCTGAACTTTTGTGTAAAATTGCTTTTTCTAGAATTTCGAAGCGGCATGAAGCTTTAAGATATTCAACACAAATTAGCCATTATTAGCTTTTATTCAATTATCAAACCTATTATTGCCACCTTAAAAATAGCTGGACCTACTGAAACAGCGGATGTTCTGGATTCCTCCGGCGTACGGAGCTTTGAGAAGGAAGGTGCAATGCAAAAACCATCTCTACTGCCTGTTTTTGGATTATCGAGGCGTTTTCTGCCAATAGATCTGCCCAAAAATCTAATCTTTATCGCCAGGGTTCTCTGATCATTTATGGAGACAACGGGGCGCAGGCGGCGGAATAAACATATTTTCGTGAAAATTGGGGGAAGGACGGGGAAAAGACAGTTCCACAGGAATGAGACACCGAAATAGATTGTAATCTGTCACACTTTAGGGGTGTACGAGGCGGGGAGGATCTTCAAAAACAATAAAAAACGTGGGGAATAAAGTGTAGTAGCGTTTGGAGTACCTTCACGTTATAACCTAAAGGTTCAAGGGATTTCGAAGTCAGAATAGGTTTTTAAAAAAATCTTCTAGAGTCTTCAACGCCGGTTTTTACGAATAAAACCTCCAAAAGGTAAATTTAACGCCAAAAAGATATTTTTTAGTTTTCTTTCTCCCGTTACTAAAATGTATACAATTTGTGATCAAAATTTGCTGGTATGTTGACGAGGATAATTCAGATTTCGATGCAGCTCCTCCCTCGCCATATCCGCCTTATTTCGATCCCGAAATATCTCGATCAGGTTTGCAATCACATCGTAGAGTGTCGTCCAAGCATCAGCCGTTTCACGCTCCAATTTACCGGTGCAATACCGAATCGTGTTCAAAATTGGGTCGACCATGGCCTGAATTTGATAGTTCTAAGCCTTAATTCTGATATCAATGGAGTTTGAAGCATAAATTTGTACATAATTTGTTTGATTTCAAATTTTTTCACCAGCACATGAGACCGCTGAACCCCATTGATATGTGCTCGAGCGATTCGGTTCAAATGTGAGATCATTTCATCTTCGTCGTCCATGGCGTGGATGACCTCCTTGAGACCGTTGATGTACACCTGATGATTATGATTCGTGAGGCTTTTAAAGTATCTTCCCTCTCTCTATCACTCTCTCTCTCTCTCTCTCTCTCTCTCTCTCTCTCTCTTTCTCTAGAGCTTTCCCTCTCTCCCTCTCTTACCGTGCAGTGCCTTTTAAACTCGATCGCATTGATCAGCGCGGAATCTGGAATCTGCCGGAACTGGGGCCAAATTTGCTTGTAGCCCGGGTGCTCGGAAAAGAGCCTAAATTGGATTGGATTGGAAATAAATCTGAATTTTTCAGATGCCCTTGTAAAAACCTACAAAACGAAGACCCTCAAGATGTATTTGACGCCATCAGCCTCCAGCTCGGCAAAAGTTGCCTTCAGAATTCGCCGCTGTTTCTCGCTCAACCGTCGCATCTGGGCGAACGTTTTCTCGTCTGCAAAAAATGGTGATTTTGCTGTGACTACATAAAAATTTAGTAGAATAAGTATTGATAAGTACACTCACAAACAGTCGGAAGCTCATCGTTATTGGTAATGTTGTTGAGAAATTCGTGTACAGTTTCCTTGGCTTGTTGTCCCGTGGTGACAACGCCTGTCTGAAAATCGGGGTTAGGTTTTTTGCAAATAGTTTTCTAATGTTTATTTTGTTTAAATTATGTTTGGGGAGCTTTTTTGTCAAAATTTATTGCGTGGAGGAAATAATCAAAAAATGTAGGGGAGTTTTATGAATTTTGCATAGAAAATTTCTTTTTGGAAGTAACTTTCGAAGCGATCCGTTAGCAACTTGGAGAGCCATGAGTACCTGCATCTCATTATCGCTCGGCAGTGTCAGGCTGTGCTTACTCTGATGGTGCTTTTGATTTTGCCAGGACGCTTTCTTCGTTTCTTCGCTGTTTCCCGAGAAAGTTTTGATCGTATCGTCGTCACCTCGCAAACGTGAAAGCTTCCTTGAATCAGTGTGCTTGAGCACGAGCTTGATCTTTGGTTTCGGACTCGGATCCTTGGATTGTGAAGCCGTCAAATCCGATCTTTTCAGTTTTACAACGTGATTTTCGGATTTTATAGAATTCGAGCGTAGGAACTTCAGCTCGGACCTGAAAAATGGAGATAAAAATAGGACGTAATGCTAACAATTCTTATTCTTGTAATTGTAAGATTCTTAGAACCCTAATTATCGATAGTAATTAAGAGATACGAACAAAAATCCAAGCTTCTAAGCATCTGAATAATCCCAAGTTAAGCCTACTTAGAATCAATACGTAGCATCGGCTTCAACGGCTTTACTTTTGGCTCCTCATCATCAGAATCAGGCGTATTTTCCGGGGCTTCCGTAGCAGAGACTGGTTTCTTCGCAATGAAAGTAGCATCTACCCGCTTGACTTCAGTTTCTGAAGCCAACAGCTTGGCGTCACGAAGCTCTTGAAGCATCTGCCGATACATCGCTACAAAGCAGAAGTGGATAGTAAAAAAAAACTGGTTGTTCTTGAAATGACGCGCCGATGAAATCCTCCACCTCATCCGATGGCTCCTCCTCTTCCTCCCCAATCCACGTCTTTTGCACCGTGGTGCAATCCTCACATCCGGCCTATTTTCGTCAAGTGGTTAAAAAACAGATTGCGGAGCTGTTTTTTGGGTACTGGAAGTAATAAATCCATTAAAGGGCTATACAGCACAACCGGAAACTCGATGATGACAGGTAAGGAAAACATGCGAATCTTGCCCGTGCGTGTCTTTGCATGTTTTTTATTAAACAGGTAAAACTGATAAGGTTATAAATATCTTTTTAAGAACATATTAGAAAGGGTTTTTAAAGCCTCGATTTTGTATTTGTATTTTATCGTTGAAAAAAGCCGAAAACGCAAAGCATTCTAATGGCGGATTAGCCGAGATAATTTGATCCATTACTAAGAGCGTGAAATACCAATACAAATTTAACAAAATACCAATGAATTTAAAATGGATACAAAACTCAGAAACATTTTGAAATGTCGATATCTTGGCGAAAATTGGGGAAAGTTCATAAATCGTATCAACCAAAAACTCATTATTATACAGGGTGCCCCAAAAAAAAAATCGACCCCTCCCCTAGCAGGCCGCAATCATGTCCTATTTTGACGATTTAGGTATCTATCGAAAGCTCTCGAAAAGGCGAGAAAACAAGCACTTTTTATTTTTTAAAATATTGATTTTTATTCACTAAATTTAGGGCGATAATCCATGAAACCTGCAGATTTTATGTAAAATCAGCATGCTAATTACTTGCGAAAGCAAACAGGACGATGCTGATTTTCCGCTTTTTTAAGAAATCGTTGAATACCAAGCGCGGGTTAAAAAATTTTGCAAAACGAAAAGCGCTTGTTTTCTCGCCTTTCCGAGAGCTTTCGAATGGTGTAAAAATCATCCCGATCCGACCTGTCTCCGGACCGCTAGAGGGGGGTCGATTTTTTTGGGACACCGTGTACAGTCTTTCATCAAAATTTGCTAGTATGCTGACGTGGATAATTCATGTTGCGATGCAGTTCCTCCCTCGCCATATCGGCCTTATTTCGATCCCGAAATATCTCAATCAGGTTTGCAATCACGTCATAGAGTGTCGTCCAGCTCCGCGTCTCCCGGTCAATTTCCGTACAATACGATGTGTCCAAGTGGATCGATCATGTCCTGAAATGGGTTATGAAATTGTTTAGTAAACAACCCGGACATAAACTACGAGAGATACAAAGTACTTACCAAAAATGATAAATTTAGGAAAATTCCTTACGGCAACGTGGATATTTGTACGCTCCACTTGATATGAGCACGAGCGATGCGGTTCAGATGCAAACTCAGCTCATCCTCATCGTCCATCGCGTGGATGATCTCCTTCAGACCGTTGATGTACACCTGACGACAATTTTTAAGGGGTTTTTGGATGTTTTTGTCGTGTTCTAGCTCGCATCCTCTCGCTCGCTCTCTTTGGCTGTCTCTCTCGCTCTTGTGATCTCTTTCTCTGTCTCTCTCTCTTTCTCTCTCTTTATCTCTCTCGCTCTTGTCTATCTCCCTCTCCCACTGGCCCTCTATCTCTGCTCTCTCTTTCTCGCTGATCTTCGCTCTCACTCCACTCTCTCTCTCTCTCCTGTCTCTCTCTATCTCCATCTCTCACCGATGCATGCCTCCGCAACTCGATGGCGTTCATCAACGACGAATCGGGAATCTGCCGGAACTGGGGCCAGATTCTCTTGTAGCTTGGGTGTTCTGAGAACAGCCTAGAACCGTGATTAGCATACAATTTTTTAAAGCGCCAACTTACAAAACGAAGATCCTCAAGGCATATTTGACGCTATCACCCTCCAGGTCGGCAAACGACGTCTTCAGGAGCTGTCGTTGCTTCGCGCTTAGCCGTCGCATCTGCGCGAGTGTTTTCTCGGCTGAAACGTTATAGATATAGCATAAAAAGTATACAGTGTAAAAATTATACTAGGATTAACTTATAAACTTTATAAAAAGGTAAAACGGACAAACATTCGGCAGCTCGTCTTTATTGCCATGTGGTTGAGGAATTCCTGTACCGTTTCCTTGGCCTGTTGTCTTGTAATGTCGTCGTTTGTCTAAATTTTTCCTGAGCCTTTTTGTTTAGTTTTGTCATTTATCTTAGAAACTAAAACTTATATTTTATTTCTAAGGAGAAAATCGTTATTTTTGCAAAATTAAATCGACGAGAAAATAGTTCTACGCGTGATTGATCTTTATTTGATGATCTTTACTGTAATTTGCTCTAATTGCCTTTGAAAACCATAATCCCACCTGCATCTCAATATTCGTCGGTAGCGTAACGCTATGTTTACTCTGACGGCGCTTCTGATTCCTCCACAACGCTTTCGTTTTATCTTCACTACTCCCAGAAACAGTTTCCACCGAGTCTTCCTCACCGATTGGCAGCCTCGGAACGATAGTCTCAGGCTTAGAATCGATACGTAAAAGCGGCTTCGAGTCGGTTTGCTTCAGTTTTTGCTTGATGCTCGAGGTCGAGTCGGACTTTAGGATAGGTTTTAGACTCGGATTTTCGGAGCGTGACGCTTTCGAATCTGATCTCGCCAATTTTAGATCTTGCTCGGATTTGATGGAATTCGAGCGAAGGAGCTTGAGCTCGGATCTGAAAAATATAAATAAGTGAAGAAGGCCTCTCAACGCCTAAAAACCTTAATAAAATAAACCGATAGGATAATCGAAAGGCCTCTAATTGGTAAGTAAGCTTCCTTAGACATACCTAGAATCAATAGCAGCAAGGCTTCAACGGCTTCACTTTCGGCTCCTCGTCATCAAACCAATGTCATTTTCTGGCGCTTTCGAAGCAGATGCCGGCTTCTTTGCAATAAAAGTAGCTCCAACGGGCTTGGGCTCAGTTTCCGAAGCCAATAGCTTGGCTTCGCGGAGCTCTTGAAGCATCTGGCGATACATAGCTCCAACAAAGATTTCGATAGCAAAAATTGGTTTGTTTTGGAGGTGAAGGGCCGGTAAATCCTCGACTCCATCCACAGCTCGCTCGCAAATCCTCATCTCCAGCACCGGGACCGCGCTCACATCCGGCTTAATTTCGTAAAATAGGCTGAAAAAGTCTGGGGAGCTGTTTTTGGGGATTGGGGGAAAATTGGATTTTGTAATAATACAAAATCCATTAAATGCTTTGAGCACAACTGGAAATAACGGAAATGGAACATGAAAATTGTACAGCAATTTGTAGTTTGCAACTTTCACAAGAGGCAAGAATTGAGGACGATGATAAAAAACAGATAAAGGTTGCTTCACAGGGGTGTATACATATAGAATAGAAAATTAAACTAGTAAGACCTTTAATTTTATCCAAATAACTTAATTTAAAAATTAGTATGATACTTTATTATGGGGAAAAGCTTTGTTCATTAAAAATCGTTGTAAATCACCTTTTTCTGACTGAAAATAGCTGAATGCCTGGAATAATTTTTAACGCTCTATCCGATAGCGTTTCTAAAATATCGGGATAACTTTTAGAAATACAAAAATTTGGTTTCATCTCCGCTCCCCCGTTAAGCAACCGCTACCATAAAAATCGATTTCAAAGGGATATAAAGCGAAGCAGCAAGCAAACAGCAAGGAATTTTGGGGAATAGAAATTGGAAACAGCGCAAATAAAAATTATAACAAAAAGTAAATGTAGAGCCAGTAGAGCAACAGCAGCAAAAAACGGTTAAATTTTGTGTCCTGGACCGGAACTAATTTGCATAAATTAGCAACGCAAAAATTAGCATTTCCCGTCCGGTTGCTAAACCAGAAAAACGAGAAATCATTCCCCACCCCGCCAGATGAAAATCGGCTGGGCCCCCTTTCTTGGCGCTGTTATTTATGCAGGTTGTTGGTATTCAAATTAGCTCAAATATTCAAATTTTCTAGGCGGCGCCAATGCGCGATGATGACGACAATTCGGAGGGCAGCGAGCAGAAGATTAGGGATGAAAGCGAATCGGTACTTTGGCCCAAATTTTTGAACTTATTTTTAGAGCCGCTCGGAAGACTGCCGAGTGGAAGCCGGCGGCAAGGGCAAATCGAAGACGAAGACCAAGTCGAAGCCAACGGTAGCTTACTGTACTTGACTTGGCTTCGGCTTCGGCTTAGCTTAGGCTTAGCTTAGGCTTAGCTTAGGCTTAGCTTAGATCTAACTTCCGCGTAGGCTTAGGTTTCGGCTTAGCTTCAGCTTGCCTTAGGCTTAGGCTTGGGCTTCACTTAGAATAGGCTTGGCTTAACAGGCTTGACTTCACCTTCAAATTCAGAAACCAGCGAAGGTGAAGAAGTCGAAGGAGACGAAGACGAAAGAGAAGAAATCAAAATCAAGGCGAAGAAAACTAAAAGTGGGCGAGAGAGGAGAGCGAGAGAGAGAGAGAGAGAGAGAGAGAGAGAGAGAGATGTCCTGGAACCCTCTATAAATCTATTTTCCAGGCCCGATGCAATCGAAGGAGAAGAACAAGAAGTCGGGCAAGGACACGAAGAAGACGGCCGGATCGAAGGAGAAGAAAGCGGGCGGCTCAAAAGAGAAGAAGGCGGGCGGCGGCGCGTCGAAGGAGAGGAAGGCGTCCAAGGAGGGAAAGCATAAAGGTATCTTTAAAAAAATTGGAGCTATCCTATCCGGGTTCTCGAATTTAGCCCTTTTTCGGTTTCGTTGCGTAATTAGCGGATTCAGAACCTGTACTAAACGTAGCTGCACACGCTACAAATTCTAAATTGGAATTTCCGGGGCTTAAATACAATTTTTCGAGAAATTACTGCTAAAGGGAGTAGGACAGCTAGAAGTGGCGAAAAAAGTGTTGTAATGGGTCGCTCAGTGAAAAAATTGCGTTTTAAAGGAAGTGTGACAGTACGAAAATTCCAAATTTACCTTAAAATATGTGATAAAACCCTTCTTTTTTAGTCGAAGTCGAAAAGAAATCGCCCGGAAACGATGAGCCAAAAGCCGACGACAAACCGAAGGAGGAGAAGCCGAAAACGGACGATGAAAAGGTATCGGAATGGCATTACGACAACAAGCCTGGTCTAGGATACAAGCAAGTCCAAGTCGGACCCGAAGTCCGACCGGTCGGACGAGTCGGTGAAGACGGAGAGACAACCCAAGAAGTCCATCATGCAGAAGCTCGTCGGCGTCTTCAAGAAGAAGCCGGCCGCCGGCAAATTAGCGGTAATGAGGATTTAAACGGATTTAAAGGGTTTAACCAAGAGTTATTAAAAACACCAGAAGTCGTACAATTCTGCTGGAGCGTGCTGAAATGAGGACATTTTGAGGGTTATTTATGCTTAGTACACGTGAAAAAGTGCGTGTGATGCGATAAATGACCACAAAAAGGGGCTTTATTCTTGGCTGAATGCCAGAAATCTTATTAGTGTCGAGAGCAAGGATAAGAAAAAAAGGCTATAAATAGTTGGGCCAAAGGAAAAACATTAAATTATCGTCTTTAAAATAGCCTTTGAAAATGGAAATGCTAATGCGAATGGCCATTATTCAATAAAAAAAACAGGGTGGCGCTTTTTTGGTCGTGGCGAGACTCAATCGGGCCCAATAATCCGATAGAAAATGGCTTCTCCTCTGGGGGCCACCGAATCGGACTACGAATCACTCCGGCTCATTACACTCATTCATCATTGAGAAACGCCAAAATCGACCCCCTCCCGGAACTGGGTCTCGATAGCTACATTAACATAAATCCAAAATACGCAAATAAAAGGAGTTAAAATTTTGCTTCACGACTCTCCTACAGCGTCGTACGCGTCGTTTGGAGCGCCGCGTATTTGTCAACACTTAGTAGACTACGGGAGCTACGGGAAGAGGAAGTAGACGTATTTTGGGGCTGCATTTTATCGCTTTAAAATGAGCCTACAAATATTTCTGATTTCAGGATGTTGACTGGGATCAGCCGGACCCGCCGCCCGGCACGCTCAACCCGCAAGACAAAGCCCCGGAAACCGATGGAGCCAAGAGCCCGGAGGTACGGAACCAGTTTTTTTTGCTTGTTTTTCTGTTCTTCTGGCTTTAATTGTTAAGCAAATACCGTTTAATGTTCATTAACTCACACGTCATTTTATTCATAAATTTATTTTAACCCCTGTTTATATATATTTTTTCCAGACGCAGCCCGCCCCCGATGGTGCCGCCCCGCCAGCTGCTGCAGCTCCCGAGAAGTCTGAGAATTAGCCGCCGCCTCCTGCTCCCCGACCATCGCCACAACGACCCACCCAACGGATTAACGAAAATTGACGAATTCGATGCCCCGAGTCCTCACCATTCTTTGCCCAGTATTTCCTATCGTAATCGTTTCGTATTTCCCGCTTTTTGGTGTATTTCCCCTCTTGGGCTTTCTAGAATTTTCGGGCCTTTTTTGGTGTCTTGAATTGCGTTTGTGTATGTGTGTGAATTGAATAAATGGAGTGCTATAAACACATAGAAAACGCTTTTAAAGGGATTGGCAAGGCACGACGAGGGCTTTTTTGGGACTTGCCTGTGGTCTTTTTGGGAGTGGTCGCGTAAAGACAGTATCGGTTTTTGCATTATTGGGGGGAGGGCACGAATTTTTCCTAAACATCAAGAAATACATAACAGCCAGTGTCTTAATCAGGTTTCTAGTAATATTTGTAGTATTTCAAGCGAAAACACTAGATTAACATTTAGCAATTTTAGGAATTTTGGTCGAAAATTTTTACGTTACGTTACTTTTACACCAAATTGAAAAAGAGTTTACCTTTCGGAAAAAGTTAAAATCAGTTTAGAGCCAGTTTTTTTATATCAGAAAAAGAATCCTTAGGGAAAAAGTGTGTCATTTCCACACCACCCCCCCCCCCTCGATAATGCGAAAGCACCAAAATATGAATAAAAAACTTTTAAGAAGTGCCATTTAAACACTGTCAAAATGCATAACTTTATTACCAAACCATGCCTTGTATTTTATTCTGCCGTAGACCCGGTTTGAGAAGCTTGACTACTCGGCTCTTCGGCAATTTCAGCGGGTTTTGACTCAGCTTTTGTCCAGGCGCATGGCTCGTCTAAACGTCCATATATTGTTAGTGAAATCCATAACGCTCAAGGTTTATAGTCCCCTTTAAAAGCGTACCCGAAGCCAACCAGCAAAATATCAAGTTGCAAATAACCAGCACGGCGGCGTAAATGCGAAAAACGAGGGCCCATTCGGTGTGGGATCCGGTGGGAGTTAGGGAGGGTACCAGGAAGGAGCCGATGACAAGGGCGGCACATCCTAATAACTAAAAGGTATACTTTTCACGTTAAGCGATAGTTTGAATAACCTGCATATAGGCAAAGACGGCTGGTGAATGTTGTTTTGCGACGACTACGACGCATTTCGGGTAGCCACCACTGTGACAGCCCAGGATGCAGACGGGGAGTACTGTAAGGGACATTAATAGCACAAGAAAGGCTGGATTTGATGCCTCTTGCAGCGGCTATGGAGGACAATGCATGGATATTGCTGCCTGTCGGCACTGTGGCTATTTCGCGGCGCCCGCGACACGCAACGCCACGCCGCCGCTTCAGTGCCGTATGGCAGTCGTAAACAAGTACGCAATGAAACGTCGTCGAGGGTGCGTATCGCTAGAGGCGAAAAACCATAGGGATCCCTTGCCATGTGCGTCTCTTTGAGCCGACGACCGCGGACGCGGAAAACATAGAAAAATCGTAGTAAAAATTTCCTTTCTGTCCTCACTTTTGCAGAAGTATAAAAATTAAAACATACCTACAACCGCTACATCCAACCAGCTACCATTTGGCTGCCAAAATGAAGCAAGAATAAAGAAAATCGCCGAGCCGAATAGGGCAATAGAATTGAATATCCTCATCCGGGTAACTTCCCGAATCGAGTGGAACTTGTCGGAAAGCTGACCGGTGGCGACTTTGATTAGTAACTAAAATTGGAATAGAAATGAGAGAGAGAGAAAAGAGAGATAGAGAGCGAGAGAGAGAGAGAGAGCGAGAGAGAGAGAGAGAGAGAGAGAGAGAGAGAGAGAGAGAGAGAGAGAGAGAGAGAGAGAGAGAGGCGAATCATCTCACCCACCAATAGCAAAAGCGGGATCATGACGACGAGTCCACAAGTTGACAGCGGAAAATGCAGAGCTTGAGAATAGTAGATTAAAGAGAATGTAATAGCGAATTGAACAGCAAATATAGCCAAAACAGGCGGCCCAGTCCAGATTACTGGAGATTTTAGAGTTTTAGGGTGGACCAAAATTAGAAATTTACAATTTTTTTTTCAAACGATAAAACATACCCTTTTCTTGGCCTTCTTGACGAGCATTTCCTGTTTTCCTTCCAGAATTTGATCAAGTTCGCCTTGTTTTAGCCATTTGACTTTACGAGGATCATTTCTAAACATGTTTTTCAGCTTTACCTAACGTTCACTGTTGCTTTTACGCTACGAAAATTAAGTTACTATGCTTACTTATGAAGCACAATCCACAAAATCGTGACAATCAACGCCAGCCCGCCGTGGGAGTAGTAGATGGCCGGCCAGGAGACTAGAAAAAATAGAAATCCTACTATATATAAAAAATAGTGTTTGTTGTGTAGCCACTTTGCATCCACTTCCGTGTGGCTGTCGGAGGATATCTCAAGAAGGGACGGGTATTAGGCTACTATGATACGTCATTAGGTGCGTAATGGTCTAGGGATGAATGCACACATATCAGACTTTTAAAAATCAGCCATTTTGGCTATTAAATTTAGATTTTTGTAAAAACCTCTTTGTTAGGAATAATTAGCATAGACCGGAAGTGGGCGGCCGTCTATATAAAGAGGCAGAAGGGGTTGTTTTTCATTTTTTTGTCTGCTGAATGGAGAACAATTATGCAAAGGGCAGAATAGTATGGGGTTCTAGACGGGGCCAGGGTTGAAAAGTCGCGAAGCGGCTTTTCAACCCTGGTATTATATAAAAAAATAGTGTTTGTGTGTGTTGTAGATTTTTAAAAATCAGCTGTTTTCGATATTAAAATTAAGTTTTTGTGAAAATCTCGCTCGGCCTCTTTGTTAGGAATCAATTTGCATGCACCGGAAGTCGGGGAAGCCTATATAATGGGGAGAGGACGCGCTTTTCATTTCTGCACAGGAATTCAGGTGTTTATGCAAAGTGATGAAGTATTAGGGTAAGACGGGGCCAGGGTTGAAAAGTCGCGAAGCGGCTTTTCAACCCTGGTAGAAATATTATTTTGCAAGTTTCTGGTACCTCCAGCACCCATTAATCCACCAAAGGGCATAGCGAAGAGTGGGGAGAACTCGAGATGTCCTTCAAAATTTTTTGATATAGAGAAAATTGGGAATTCCTACCGGTCAATATCGCTACCCAAATTCCACGCTCGTCTAGAGGAGCCCATTTTGCGATGACATCTCCAGCGGTGGCGAAGAGGACGGCAAGAACGGTACCCTAAAAAGTAGCTTTTTGACCTGTATGGCCCTCAAACGCGCGAAAGTTTGACTGCGAACAAATAGTACCAAATTGGCGTTAGAGTCAAATTTCAGGGCTTCACAACATTCGCTGACTTACAATTATGAAACGTAGTACGACGAACACCGGAAATGACCATGACACAATGAGTGGATGGATGAAACAAGCGACAGCCACCATCAGCCCCATTCCAGACATTAATAGATGGATCCCGAGGCGAGGGGCCACCCAACCAAGGAGTGGAACGCCGAACATCGCCCCGGCGAAACCAGCTAAAAATTTGGGTATAACTTTTAAAACTTCTGACGATTAACTTTAACCTTCTTTAATAACTCCCTGGAGTCGTCGATTACCAATAAAATTTAACTTTTATACTTTTGCTTTAGTATCTGGCTATGATAATGCGCTTGATTGATTTCAACGTTTTTCTTCTCACTTATCAGCGCAAAATAAGTATTTTTCGGAGTTCCATTTGTTAATTTAACGCTTGCTTCTCTTTGGTGATGTTCTTGAATAAGCGTCACTTTTCCGACCTCATCCTGCACAAACTAGCCCTGTCGACCCCGTCCCACACAACTCATGGACTTTGCATGCACAATTTTTCCACGGAACTCTGGCCCCACACTCCGAAAGGTTTTTGAAAAATTCGACAAAAAACGGACCAGCGAAGGACCATCCAATCTCGCCGGCCGAAAAGTCGAAGCGACGATCTTCGAGGGATAGGTGGTCAGCGTTCCACTGAAAATGAGGAGAATTCTCTGGTCATCCGAGATATTATTGTTTGATCCTTTCTAATCAGTTAGCAACGTAAGCCAAATTATCGATCTTTGGAAGCTAAAGTTTTTGATGGCGTTGTAAACTTACGATAATAATTGATCGATTGATGTGAAAAGTGTCCGCATCATAGAGTGGACTTGTCAACAAATCCTTCATGGCAACGATGCCGCAATTGTAGCTGACGAAACTGCAATCTTTGTTTTTACCGGATAATCTTTGTTTTTTTTACATTTTCTACGGTTCACACTCTTTAAAGGGGCTAGGAAGTCAAAATCCTGTAGGGACCTGAACCTATTTGTCAAAATATCTTAAAGATTACTGAACAAAAGTCTCGGGAAATTTATTTTGTTACGGAAAAAGGTTAACTTTAAAAAAACTAAATCCGTATCTGGCCATTTGCCATGAATCAGCGCTAACAGAGGGATGGAGCAGACTACGTGGTCCCGTTTCGTCACTTATTTTTGCCCAAATTTCCGATGCAATACGGTTCCAGTAATTTAAAGCGACTGGCACGACAAGCTCCTTAAAATCTGTGCAACCCATGTTCCTTGATCTTAAAATTCTAAATAATAATAAAATTGTAAATAATTACGAATACGCAATCGGTAACGCTTGCAGATTGAAAATCTGAAAAGCGCGCTGAAAATCTTGTCTTCCTAGCACCTTTAAAGCATGCGACGTTAATAACACGTTTCATACCCAGCATGCAAAAACGACAAGAAAAAGAAGGTGACGAATAGAATAACAAAGCGCCGGTAGTGACGCGAAGATTTTGCCCCGCTCGTCTGGGCCTCACAGTGGATCTGCACAGCAACCGTCATTTTTTCAAATCTGCAAATTGAGAGAAGTTTGTTGAAGGAGTGAGGGAGGGCATTTATAGAACCCGGGCGCTATGCAAATCGAGCAGAAAACGGGTGTACGGTGTGTTGAGTGTTCTCTGGGTCGAGGCGGAGTCTGAGCACACCCGATGGGGCGATGATTATTTGATCGGAAATCTGTGGGCTCGATGCCGTTGTTCGGACTCGGAATGGTCAGGGAGGCTTTAAGGGGAGCGTGACAGGAGGATTATGCCCTTTTCGAGAACCAGAAATAGCTTTTATATTTAAGAACGTACTTTCTCAAAAATGTTTCTTTTCAGGATGTCTTAAACAGGGAAAAAGAGGCGATTTTTCCTTGTGACTTTTCGATATTAGTGGCTGATCGGAAATGGGTTTCAAATGGCATCGCAAGAAGTTGGAAAAATGGCAGGTTATTAGCGTCTGATCGTTCTCTCGCTATGTCTTTCTCTTTTTCTCTCTCTCGCTCGCTCTGTCTCTCTCTCGCTCTCTCTCTCTCTTTCACTAGCTTTCATCAAAATATCAATGCGTTTTTGTGGACTTTCTCTACAGGGTGGTCCATAAGTATTGTCGTTTTTCAAGGCGTCATATCTTTTCCCACTGAGCGATTTGAGCCATTTAATTAAGTAGGCTAGCTTCAGACAAGCCTCAGAAACCACTTTGCTTTAGAAAGTTTTTTGGAATAATGGTTTCTAAGAGAGATAATTTGTCTAAAGTGGGCGACAAAAGGTTGGAATGCGCCGTGCCAGAATTTCGGGAAGAAGGGCTCTAAATCCAGCGATTGAGAGTCAGGATGTTTTTTCCAGCGAGTTTATGGTAGCTTCAGCATTGTTTTGCATTTCCCCAAATGGAAATTTAGCCAGTTTGTCGCTTGAAGGAGCTATGGCCTCCGCAATGTTGGACGAAAATCCGCAAATTCAGGGCATCCCGTCATTTTTTAGTTTTCGAAGTTTTATTTCTTCCTAGGGCTACCCCGGGGCAATCTTATATGGTATTACTATGCTACCTGACGTCTTCTTTCCAATGTCATATTGAGCTAGGCTCCTGTCACTTTTCAGACTTTGATTTGAACTAAAATTGGCTGGCGCATGCCACTAGACAAAAATCTCGATTTCCTTGAACTTCATGTGGAATTCTGCGCTTAAAATTTGGGAATAGTTAAAAAGAAGTCGAAGCTATACCCAAAAACATTGTTACAGTTTTCCCAGCTTTCTAGCAGCCACGATCTCAGTTTTACATACGGGGTAGGCCGGGGCGGCGCACCGGTTCCCCGAAACTTTGAATAGCGCTTGCTCAAAAACGGAGATGCGAAAATTTTTGTTTGGAAATTCTGCTAGCAGAGTTTTACTTGTTCTTTCAATTGTCAGGCGAGTTTAGTCAATAAACAATTGTTTTGTCGCCAGCGGAGCCTCTCAAAAGCCATTTTTAAGCTGAAATTTGGAGGTTCTCTAGAAACTATGTGCTATAAGCTCGAAATCTCAATACGATCGTGAAACCTACCCTACCATCGGATAGAGGAGAGAAAACTGCATAAGGCATACGCTTAACTAGCCGATCGCACACGGCCCCGATTAGATACAGCCGGCCAAAGGGCGCGACAATACTTATGGACCACCCTGTATGTAAGAAACGATATGTGATTCAGAAAATGACCAATTCGATCCTTTGCCACTGGGCACAGCAAACCGAAAGAAACAAAAACGAAAGGCAAAACAAAAACAAAACAAAAACAACAAAGAAAACAGCCGACCCAAACAGCGCCACCGAATTGAATACCCTCATCCGGGTCAGTTCACTGATATGATGCAGCTTGTCGGAGACGTGGCCGGTAATAATTTTGATAAGTAGCTAAAAAATGGCATTAAGGTCTTAAATCCGACAAACCAGTAAGATAAGTGCAATCATGGCAAAAATCCCGCCGGTCGATATCGAGAAATGCAGGGCTTGAGAGTAGTAGACGATGGAAAAAGCGATGGCAAATTCCACGGCGAAATAATAGCCGCAGCACCCTGCCCAGGTGCCAATGATGACTGGGGTTTTGATGAGTTTTAGTGGGGAGATTGCCTGGAAGAAACGGCTGATTACACTGTTGGACAGTGAGGACATCGACCAGTGAGGTCGACCTGGTCTGGACGACTATGTAACCCTCTAAACCATGCTAGACGGTTCCCCTTTAAAGAGACTCCGAAATCTGGTCCACGGTACTATGATACTATTTTTAGAATCCTCAACGAATTTTGATCATTACAGACTTTTGAATTATGAAAATTGGCCCGAGAATGACCGAGATCGAGAGATTGGGTGCCTTACATGGCATTACGACATGTAATCGCCGCGCACACAATATGTCGTTTTCGCCCCAAAAAGAATTCGGTTTTTCTCAAACATTTTACGTTTTTTCGCAATCAAATCACTTTTTTGGCACTTCTCGGCAGTGACCCTTTCGTTTTTTAACCCAGAGGTTCAATCCCCTCACGCACGAATTTTGACTACTGAGCCCCTTTAAAATAGGCATGAGTTTCCATATCTTGGTATCATTCGTGAATTACCGTCTTTTTAGCCTTTTTCACCAGCATCTCCTCCTTCCCATCCAAAATCTGATCCAATTCGTCTTGCTTCAGCCACTTTACTTTACGCGGATCATTTCTAAACGTTATCAAAATGCTTTTTCGGCTGTAAATGTTTTAGATGAAATCTTACTTATGAATTTGCCTTGGAATTACGTACTTATGCAGCAAGATCCACAGGACGGTGAAAATCAGCGCCAACCCGCCGTGCGAGTAGTAGATGGCCGGCCAGGAAACTAAACAAAAATTTTCTAGCGATTGTCGACCATTGAACTTGTTTAGATTCTTATCTTACACTTGATGGGCCTTATTTAAAGTATAACCCACCTGAAGATCCAAGAAAGCCACCGAACGGGGCGGCAAACAGCGCTGAGAACTCGCGATGCCCTTAATTCAGATTTTGTAGGAGGTATCTAACGATTACCGGTCAAAATCGCCACCCAAATCCCACGCTCCTCCATTGGGGCCCATTTTGTGATAACGTCGCCGGCGGCCGTGAACAGAATGGCCAGTACGGTGCCCTAAAAACGAATTTTTAGCTTTTCCTGTATGTTTTAAAAGGCTACAGTGGTGAAAAGAAGAATAAAGGGGTCTTGTAATGCGAAAATCGACCCTTGCCGTCGACTGGGTCTCGACAACTATGTCAAAACTGCCTCTCGCTCTCTCTCGCTCTCTCTCTCTCTCGCTCTATCACCCCATCTACCAGTCTTTATGTATATCGCTCTTATTCTTGTACGCTCTCTCTCTCTCTCTCTCTCTCTCTCTCTCTCCCTCTCTCCCACCCGTCTCTTTCCAGACTCACGATAATGAAGCGTAACGCCACAAAGACCGGAAATGACCACGATACAACGATCGGGTGTATAAAGCAAGCGACAGCCACCATCAGTCCCATTCCAGACATCAATAGATGAATTCCGAGTCGAGGGCTTGCCCATCCAAGAAACGGCACCCCGAACATTGCGCCCGCGAAGCCAGCTGAAAGTTGTCTAAACGTCACTTACCTCCCGGCGAGAAATAAGCTTTTCAGGGCCTTCTTCTGCCTTTTAGCATTGCCTATCAGTATTTCATTCAAAAGAGGCCATACAGCATGTCGTTGTGTGGCTATTCTACCGCCTATCGTCTCCAGACGATAGACGTGGAGGACCAACTAAAGAGGCTACAATGATTCTGGAAAACCGACCGGCCCGCGCCCAGCCCAGCTCGGTGGCCGTGAAGTCGAAGCGACGATCCTCGAGGGAGAGGTGCGAAGCGTCCCACTAAAGATTGATACCGTAATTTCATCGTAATAGCTTTTTGGAAAAAAGCGGGTAAATTACGCATGGAAAATGCCGAAAACGGCATACTTTGGATCCGCTGTAAAGATACGGAAAGCAAAAACTTACGTCAATCATCGAGCGGTTGATGTGAAAAATGTCCTCATCATATAGCGGGCTAGTCGATAAATCGCTCTTTGCCACGATGCCACAGTTGTAGCTGACGAAGCTGAAAATAGAATATTATATTCCGTGGTCCTTGCGATTACGGTAGTCAGCGCCAACCGTTAGTGTTAAAGTTATTCTAAAGGGGTCTTGCGAGGCTTTGCTACGGATTTTCGGGATTTCACTGGCTTTTAGTCGAGCCCGCGACACGCAACGGGGCCGCTCGATGCGCTTAAAGAGATAGGGGCGGCATAAGTGAATCGATTACGCGCGGGAAAGAAAATGTCTCTGCGCCTCTCCCCTGGGCGCCCTCTCTCGCCGCGGGACCTGTTGAACCCCCCCTCCCCAGGGGGGGTTCAACAGATGCCGTCCTCATCTCTTTAAGATTTTTTGAAAGGAACTAGTCAGCCGAGACGTGCGTACTATGGAAAACTACCCGCCCACATGCGTACCGTACCCGCGGAAAAATTCATAGAAAGAAAACTCGTGCCTTGCGCGTCCTTTTAACGGGGTAATTAGGGGCCAGAATCGAGCGATCTTTTCCATTGGTCGTCGAGAACTACGGGTCGTGCCAACTGACGTTTGAAAGCTCATTTTTAGCTTTTGAGCTACGTCGGCTGCGTGAACAGCAAGTCGAAGATAATGGTAAAATTTCGGGCTTCCTAGGTCCTTTAAAATGGTCGATTCCGATAAACCACCCAATTCGCACTACAAGTTTTTATCATAAAGGTTATCGTTATTATTCTTTCTTACCCAGAATGCAAAAATGCCAGAAAGAAGAAGCTAACGAATAAGATAACAAAGCGCCGATAATTGCGCGATGACTTTGACCCAGTCGTCTGAGTCCCACAGTGAATTTGCACGGCAGCCATGATGTGCTTTTCAGAGCTGCAATTTTTGGTTGCGATCTCTGGACGCGAGGCACATTTATAGGGGTCGGGGATGATGATATGCAAATAGGTAGGGTAGTGCTGATCGTTCTCTGGATTCTAGTGTGGAGGGTGCATCCCTGAGCATGAGTATTTGATCGGAATTGTGGGGACCCGTGCTGTTATTTGTGCTCTCGGTAGGGTGGAGATACCATGTAAAAGGGCCTTTTCTCGCCTATTTCTCTCTCGCTCGCTTTTTCCCTATCTCAATCTATCTCTCTCGCTCTCTCTCGCTCTCTCTCTCGCACTGTCGACTGTCTCTCTCACTCTAGCACTCTGTCTTACTCTCTCACTCTCTCAATTTCTCTCTCTCTCTCTGACTTTCTCATGCTTTCTTTCTTTCTTTCTAGCGCTCTCTTTTCGTAATTTTTTAATTTTTCCGGCTTTTTCATTTTTGATGATATCGTTTAGACGTTTTCAGGTACATAAAAATGTGAAAGTTTTATACAAATACATGTGCAGGGGCGCTTTACAGATTTGGCTTATTCGGTTTTCGCCTTCAACCTGCCGAATATCCGGAGTACGAGCTTCAAAAATATCCTGACAATCAAGTAGACCGCCAGGAGCACGACCGTAATCGCGGATAAGAATATGGCGACCACATCCAGAGAGAAGTACTCGAAAAAGCCCATCTTGCGGCCGGCCGGGTCGAGGAAGTCGAGTCTGCCTTCAGATGCTGCGAATTTGGTCCATCTGGATGGTATAACGACGTTGAATTATTTTAGCTTTTTTATTGTTAGTTTTATTCTGACAAGCGGATCTTCCGTCAACTAAAACAAACAAGGTGATTTTTCGCCTTCTCAAAAGCTTTAAAATGACATATAATTTCTTAGGTCCAGGGTGAAGCCTATTTAACGCATAAATTACTTTAAGTGCACCTGTTTAAACCTATAATTAACGATTAAATAAACTTACTTTACAAACAATTCGCGGGAGCTGAAAGGCCGAGACTTCATCCTTCTTGCTGTCTCCATCGCGCTAGTTTTGTACCTAAATGTCGGTCCTTTTTTGAGTTTTCGGGACCACTGCGCACTCGTTGTACTTTCACGAGCTCAGGATTTTGGCGTAAGCTATGTAGCGTAACGTACTTGTCATCATTCAGCATCTTGTCCAACATGTCCACCAAAAATTTGGTATCAATCAGCCGATCCTTGGTTGCCACCTCGGCGAATCCCTTGGCTTGGCACATGTAGGCGTTCCGGAATTGGTCGGCGAAGAGGGGCACGAAAATTGCGGGAACTCCTGAAAAAAAAATCGGTATTTGATAGTCGAAAGGCATGGTAGAATTTTTCACTATTAAAAGCCGGCTAGAAAATGAAGACACACCGGAAAGTGACGTCTCATAAACCGATCCAAGGCCGCCGTGGCTCACGAAGAGATCGATCTTGCCGGACGCTATAAAGGTAGATTTACTATACATCGATTGGGCGATTATTCCCAAAAAACCTCCGCTAGCTTGCCCATTTTTTCTCGAATCATCTATACAATTCGTATTTGCTCACCCAACAAATCCAACTGCGGCCCCCAGGCGGTCAGTTTTACATTCGGCGCCGATGCCGTGAAATTGTCCTCCGGCTTCTCGTACTTCCAGATGAAGGTCACATCGGGGAATTGCTAAAGGTATCAGTATTTTTTTGTTTTCTATAGTATTATTATCGCTAAAACGCCAAATTCATACCTTCATAGCCACCAGGATCGAGTCCCGCCATTCCACCGGCATCCAAATGCTTCTCGCAACTGATCCGAAAGAAACGAAGACCGTCTTTTTCCGTTTTGCCACTAGGTCTTTCCATTCCTGAAAAATCCACTTTTGATCAATTTTTTATATTGATACTCTAAAATTAGCGCCATGATACCTTTTAACTTGCCTGTGGATGTTTTTATCTATACTTACTTGATCCAAGGGTTTCGGCGTTGGTAACGATATCCCTCCAATATCGATAATTTTCTCCAAGGATGGCTTCGCGAAGTCGAGTGCCGGATGCGAGTTTGCGAACAGGAGATCACTATCGCCAACCAGATCCTAAATTTAATTCTTAAATCAAAGTATAATTTTTGGCTCTTACAGCAGTCAATTGGTGCTCGGCGCCAAAATTGTAACCGATCACTTTGTCCATTTCTTTCCGGAATTGATAGTAGTAATAGCGGAGTCCTAGCCTTAAAAATCATTTTAAACTTTCAGTATGATAAAATCAATTTAACATCGAAGTTAAGTTAAGGTTAAGCTTACATCGTAATAATGCTGCCAATTTTTGTCTTCAGATTCATCTTGTCGGTTCCCTTGGCCACGGATACTAAAATAATGTTTTACAAACAAGAACGATTTCAGCAATATCATAAAAAATGTATAAAAGTTATACAGAAAGTGTCACTTATATAGAACACTTACTCGGAGCATACGAGTAGATATTTGGCACCCCGATATGTGGATTGATCGACTCCATCGAGACGGTAGAAGCAGTTATGATTTTTGACTTGCAGCCGAGTAGGTTCATTAAAACTAAAAATCGATATTCTCTGGATTTTATCACTTTTGCTTGCGTAATAATTAGCGTAGAAAAATTGCTTACCAATGCCACAGTGATCAAACATTTCGGTCAGGCAAACATCGAATTTTTCGGCTTTCAGCTGCTCGATGATGTCGGTTTGCTGGATGGTGTCTAAAGGAGAAAAAGATCTTTTAAAAAGGTATATATACAATGCTTAAATAGGATTCTTTTTGGCTAGGTGAAAATCCCGAAAAGCGGCGAATTAAAATTTTTTTTGGGGCGAAAAACTTACAGTTGCACTGGGTAGCAAAATGGCCGGCCGAGGCGAGCAATTTCTGAAAAATTACGGTTTAATTTGATTTAACGTTGTAGTATAGATCGTGCGATTTTATACCGTATCAAAACTTACGACAAACTGCGGCTCATGGACCCAAGGATTCCTGAATTGGGACCACGTCTTGGCCCATCCTTCGTTTACGCCGGGAGCCTGGGGCACGGTGACGAGTTTGGCCTTCTGGACGTCTTTAATCGAGACGAGATCCATGGTCAGCGATGGTTGCAGGACTGTCTGGAATAAAAATAAGTCACTTAGTCAACGTTTTGAGATGATAGTTGTTTTTTGGATGAAATGTAACCACTTTATCCAATTTTTCGCTGGACCTTATCCTCGTAATAGTTTTTTCTTTTTGATAAAACAAGATCACGTGCTCAAGGAATTTCGTTGACCATTTTTAAGTGTGTTGTAACTTTGCTGTTTCCGATTAGGGCCCAAAAGCCATGCAAAGAATGATCAAGTGCGCCTCTTCCCGGGTGGCCCCCGACCACCTAGCTCAGCTGGTTATTTTTCCAAAACAAATAGCTTTGATCGCTTGATGGGCTTGATTGAACTGATAAGCAGATTTCTGACTGCGTTCTGCCGCCGCAACTGTGGCGATGAAACAGTTAGCGGGGGTTTGCTGGGTCTATAGATCAAGAGTTCAGATCGGTGGCGACCGAGAAAATCGGCAAAAAGTTCCTGGTCTTTGGTTCCTTAAAAATTATAACCTAAAATTCGTGGCAAAATGGCATAATTAAATTCGTAGGGATGTACGAAGTTCGAAGAAATGACGATAAAACTTAAACGGTTTAAAAGCCGCTAAAACAATTCCAAAATCTGGGAAAAGACGATAAATTGGCAAAACTTAGCTAAAAATGGGAATAATAAAAGTTAAAAAGGCTTTTAAAGCTGTAAACACTTCCGCTTATTAATTTCTTGAGCTACTTCTATAACTAACTCCATAAACCCACCACATCAAACTCCTCTTCTGCCAAAATATCCGCCAACCGCCCCATAAATTTCATATGCGAAATGGCAAATTTCGGAGAGTAGACGAATGCTTTGTAGTTAGCAGCATCAACCACGTAGGCCAGGGCCACAAATAAAAATAATTGGGCCCTCATCTCGTCTACCGGACCGGCAGACCGGTGTAGAACAATATGGGTCCGGTCCCCCGGTTCGATCCCCGTCCGGGGGCCTTGTTATCACAAAAATTCGACCACTTTACGGCCCCCTTTCTTCACCCGGCCAACAGAACAAAAAGGCGCTTGGATGGTCGTTTCGCTGGACCTTCCTCAAACAAATAAATTGTATGAGCTGCGGTTTCTTCAAATGTCTTGTAGCTTCTTCTGAAATAAAGGGCTTGATTATTAACACTGTAAGGCGAACTTGAACGGAAGCAAATAAGCTACCTCCCAGCGCTGATTCATCACCAGTCAGCTGGTCGAGGTTCCCTGAAGATTTGACACGTCGGTGATGGCGGGGCGGGATTATCGAGAGCTTCTTGGCGCCAAATGAATAACACTTTTCACACAATTAGCGACTACTCACCAGAGGTTAAACTCTACTTAGTAGGTTGGCGATCCTGAATCTTTCTTCTTCTTCTTCTTCTTCTTCCGTGACAAATATCAGCCAAACTGTTCTTGCAGTTCCGGCTGCATCTATCATAGGTCTACGACATACGGATATCATACCATCATGCAAATCCTAATCCTGGGCGCTTACCGGAAGTTATACTTTGGTATATATAAGACCCTAGTTACAGATTCCAGTCTATAATGGTGTATAATCTAGCCCCTCGAGAACTTCACGCGAGGTGGAGCTGAAAAAACGTGAGTTTCGCGGAGATAGAAACAGTCTGAGAAAAAGCGAGAAAGATGGAAAGAGATAGAGTGAGACAGAGAGATAGAGAGAGAGAGAGAGAGAGCGAGCAAGAGATACCGAAAAGCCACTCCTCATCAGAACATCACTTTTTGGTTGTCTCTATCCGAAGGGTGTGGGCCCCACCTGGCTGGATGACTGGGCCACTCCACAGGATGGGGTACCTGGGCATACACACAATCTGATGGATAGAAAGTGAGAGTTAGAGAGGGCGAGAGTTATAGAGCGAGAGCGAGGGAGATTGAGAGTAAGAGAGCGAGAGAGTAGGCTAGAGAAAGGAAAGTGAGGACCCATCCCTCTCTCGCGCGCCAGCGCCCTGAAAATTCTTTCTATATTGATCCTCGCCCGATCACAGGCGACACACAAACAATTCGGGCGATTCGGGGAGCATTATAATTGGCCTCGACTACTGACCCAAACCGAACTGCTCCAATACGTGCCTATTTAGCTAGCACCGCGTTTTTAATGCGTTTCCGCTTTTTTGGAAGTTTTTGTGAAGTGGTGGCGGTTTTGGGGCAGAATAAGTGCATATTTTTGACAGTTTCGAAGACTCCGACTTCAAAATAACCCGTATATATCTCTAGGTTTTAGTTTTTGTGTCTTCTAGTTTCTCGTGACCGCTATTTCTTTCTAACTCCTACGCAGGTATCCGGAAAATCTAAAAAAAGGGGGAACACCCTTTTTACAGGGTTTTTGTTGAACCTGACAAAGCAGCTACGTGGAATTTAAACGGCCTAAACAATTAATGATTTAGATAACCAAATAACGAATAAAAATGGGGTGAGAAATTTATAAAATATTCGATAAAAACTTTGACCCTATTAATCGAGTCATGTCGTTTTTCCATTTGATAATTTTCATGATTTTTTATACTTCTCTCTTACTTTGAAATACGGTAGCTGTTTATATAAAAAATATGCACAAACTATAAAAATTTCTGCCATAATCCAGGCTATAAAACTAGAGCCATCACACCAAAGTTTCGTTTCTACTTTCCCGGATCTCTCGGCAGGCTGTAAACAACCTAAAATGGGGGTAGCCACCACTTGAGTCAAACAGAAAAAACACTCCAATGCTGCGATTTTATTGATTTTTGTTAATAGGCATTAATCCTTATACTTTAGCGATTGAACTTTCTTTAGCTTTAACCCGTTATTTGTGGTCAATTTTAGCTTTTTTGCGTCGAATTTTGTATCGTAATGCATTTATTTTGATTTTTGCTGATTTTGTGGTGCTTAATTGTTATTAAATATATTTTATAGACATTTTCAAACTGCGACCTTTTCTGAGAATCATCATTATTTTAAAGCTTTGTTTTTGAAAAAGCTAATATAGAAATCAGAATAAAACCGAATTTCGGATTTTTCATGTGTTTCCAAACAACTGTAATACCTTTATTTTTATTTTTAAATTGTGTAATTTATTTCTATATTCCTCTACAGCGGTTTTTGACCCGGAAACCCATTTCTTAGAGCGTGCCGATGCGATGGATTTGTTCAGCTGGCTGAAACGCAAATTTCTCAACGGCCTCCACGTCTTCAAGCAATGGTGGGTGGATTTGCGTCTTATTTGTCGTCCAATTCCCCTTTTTTGTGCTGCACCTTCGATTTGGGCTCGAATTTCAAGTGCGCATTTTTTTGCCGCCCCTCAATTTCTCCCTGGCTCCGTCATCCCCCTGTTAATATTCAGATGTCAGGCTGGCTGGCGGCCTACATAGAAATAGCATAAAAAAGGCTGATTTTTGGAGGTTTTTATCATTCATATATACCGAATTTTTTCTATGCGTTTAAAAATGAATTTTTATGGTTTTTCCTATCAGATTTTTATCAAATATCGCTATTTGGAATCAAAATTAAGCTATCGGATAAAAAAAACCAGATTCTTGCATTTTTAGGTAGATGTCGCTTGGTTTAATAATTTATAAATTATTTTAACAAAATTTCTAAGCATTTTCCGGGCGCTGTTTTATGCAACGAAGTCGAAATGGCACAGGAATTTCACTTGTCATTTCCTTAACCTGTTTCGAACTAAAAAGGCTAAACAAGGAATGATTCGACAATACTTTTCCGGGATTTCCCTGATTCAACCGCCCCCCTAAATCGCGCGCGTTGTGACGTCGAAATCGAGGGATAGCCCCACATGCATGCGAGGTTCGGAAAAGGTTCTGAGTCACCGCTTTTTCGCGGCATTTCCAGAGCCATGGACGATTTCCGGCCTGTTTTCTGTGCCGCTCGCTTCCTGTATTTTTTGGAAGCCCGGTATAGGTCTTTTTCTCGATAGGTCTTAACGAAAACTGATTTTGTAAAGTTCCCAGCGCATCCGTAGGTGGTATTAGTCCGGAAAACTTTCTTTTGGGTAGCGTATTCCAGACCATAGTTTTTCCTGCTAAAGTGCAAAATGGCGCGCCGATTTGTTTAGCTTCTCCATGTCATCAGATTGCTCCGCTGCCCTTACCATCCATCGGCTATCTAGCGCCCCGATCTTGAGCCCGAATGCCCCATTCCCCTGCGAAACCGTAGACAAAACAAAACCGCGATCCAAAGGGGCGGGTCCATTACAGATTTGCAATTTGGGTCAGGCCGAAAATTTCAGTTTATTCCAGTCACATCAGGCTACCATTTCAATTTACATTTTTATGGACATTTTTCACCGCTTTGATTTTCCCTTGCACCAGCTATTTCAACCTTTGCTGATCACGGATGTATACTTGCGAGGATTACCTAAATTGCCTTGCTCTTTTTGATCAACGGCTAACTATAAGAAAATACCCTAAATGCGCCGTCCGAGCCCCTTTAAAGCGCCAAAAATTACTTTCTAGGTCCGGCAAGCTTGCTGTATAGCTCTCGCACTTCCTCTCTCTCTCTCACTCTCTCTCTCACTCTCTCTCACTGTCTCTCTTTCTCTCTCTGTCTTCCATTATTAGAGTATCCGAAATACACAACAAGTTAGGCGACTTGCAAAAAAGTATTATAGTTTTATGGGTATGGCTGGTTTAAAGGTTCCGCGAAAAACCCGATCAAACTCGTTCTCTTTCTCTCTCTCTCCTCTCTCTCTCTCTCTCTCTCTCTCTCTCTCTCGCTCCTTTCCCGGCAATCAAAACATACCCACTTGTGGCGACAAGTCAGTGCACAGACTAGTTTCAACCCACCGACCATCCCCCATTCCTATTCCACCGATTGCTAATCGTCCTGTTTCCCCCCCTTCTCTTCCCTTCCATAGTCGGTTGGTTGTTTGTCCTTGCTTCTCTCGACCAACGATTGTCAACATCCTTACCCCTCCAATCTTTCTCCATCTATCGCTCTCTATCCCTGCTTTCTCCTCTTGCCTCTACTCTCTCGCTCCCTCGCTTCGCGCAATCCCCGCTGCAACCTGTGCGATCTGTCTTTCTCTTGGACTGTCCTCCCCCTTGCCCCATACATCGATTCTCGACAGTTTCACACCCATTTGCGAGATGACAATTGGGAATCGGGCCCTAATTGGGATGAGCATTAATGATATGCCTTAATTAATTTAATTCCAACCTAATATAAAGAATTCCCAAAAAATCTCTGCTAGATAACGCGGCGTTTTGATCCGTGTCCACAATTTATCACACATTGTGAATTGGCCCTAATTTAGCCTAGCATTAAAGCTACTCATAATTACTTTATTTCACGCTTATATTCGTAATACTTTCTCGACAGATCTTTGCTAGCTAGCTTCGCTTTTCCGATCAGACCACTTCTCTCTTAACGGGATTTTGAACTGAACTTGGAAGACTTCATTTTTGAGTGTTTTTACTTTGGGGTTTCAAGATCTGTCGCGCTCTTGCTCTCTTTCTCACTCTCTCTCTCTCTCTCTCTCTCTCTCTCTCTCTCTCTCTCTCTCTCTCTCTCTCTCTCTCTCTCTCTCTCTCTGATTCAATCCTAAAAATAGACTGATAATTTTCCAGTGCCATTGAAACATAAATATAGACTGACCATTTTTTGCTCGCCGTTCCCAGCGCGGTTCGCACAAAAACAACATATCGCCTCCGAGTGTCGATGTTTGCCCATGAACTTTGCCCCCTATTTTATTCGCGCCACCGACACCTCCAAAAAACAAAAAGATACCTGGCGTTTTCTTAAACAAAAATGGCGTTTTGCAGCTAAAGTTTTCAAAATTCTTACTGAATTTTTAGGCCTTATCGATTCTTAGGCCTTATCGATTCCCTGACATTCCGGAAATTATTATAATTTACATATTCCCCAATCCGCCTATTTCCCATATCCGCTTCTGGGTTTCACAGCTAGAAACATTCACCTGAAAGTTCTGGTCCATCCAAAAATCATACAACTCCTTTTCCAGGCTGTTGATGTTCTTCTGTTGTGCCCCCGGCAGCTCAGCCCAGGCCGATGCCTCCCAGGTTGAAGCATCCCGGGATATCGAACGGCAGATCCGGAAGGAGAAGAAGAAATTGCGACAGGAGGTTGGCTAAATTCCGAAATATCCATTGTGATGGATAATTAGGTCCGAATCCTGCTACTCGGCTCTGGCGAATCCGGAAAGTCCACTTTCATCAAGCAGATGGTCATCATACACGGGGCCGGAGAATTTACGGCCGATGAAGTGAGAGCGTATCGACAGCAGATATATCAGGTTTGTTAAGTTTTTTGAAAGTTTCTGGTGTTTTTGGCGTTTTATATAACGTATCGAATTGCGCAATAGAAAAGGGCATAGATCAAAGTAGAATCCATAATGGAGCGTCATTTAGAACGTCATTTCTGCTATGCGAGTACTCGTAGATGCCAGCCGTAAGCTTGGAAACGAATTTGGAAATCGGTCCCTTGAGAAGAGGTTGCCGACCTTGTTGAAGTAAGTTTGCGCCCTCCCTTGAACTTGTTGACTTGTCGATTTGATGCCAAAAACGATCATTTTCAGCATCACCGTCTCCGACCTTCTCCGTGGCATCGACCACTCCACATTCAAGGAAGTCGCACCTCTGATTCGAGACCTGTGGGCTGATCCTGGCATCAAGCAGACGTTTGAGCAAAGGAATCTGTTTCAAATTGTAGGTTTTCTTGCTGACTTCTCTCTCTTTCGCTCTATCTCTCTATCTCTCTCTCTCTCGCTCAACTCGCTTTCTTCCATATGCGGAAACAAAGTAATTTTCAGACCGACTCCTGCCAATACTTCTTCAACAATCTCGGCCGTGTTGAGGCCCACGATTTCCAGCCAACAAATAAGGATATCCTCTTCTGCAGGAAGGCGACGAGGGGCATCACTGAGCACACTTTCGAGATCAATAGGATTCCGTTCAAGTAAGTAGCTGCCGCTTCCTCGCTCTCTCGCGCTCTCTCTCTATCTCCCTCGCTCATGCTGCCACCAACAATGTACATTCAGATTCATCGACGTTGGTGGTCAACGTTCTCAACGTCAAAAATGGTTCCAGTGCTTCACAGATATTACGACCATCCTTTTTATGGTGGCTAGCAACGAGTACGATCAGGTTTGTAGCTTGTATTTTACAAGTTTCTATAGCTTTTGGGTTTATTAATGAAGTTCTTAATAATTACGATATATATATATATATATTTAGGTCATCCTGGAAGATCGTAAAACGAATCGAGTCGTCGAATCCCGAGCCGTTTTTGAGACGATCGTCAACAACCAGGCGTTCCACAATGTCTCGGTCATTCTCTTCATGAACAAGAGTGACTTGCTGATTGGTAAGTATCAAAAAATTAAGGCCTGATCGTTAAATGATTTCAGAAAAAGTGCCAAAATCGGACATCCGGAACTACTTCTCCGACTTCCAAGGTGATCATCGGAATGTGAGGGATGTGCAGTACTTCTTGGTAAGTAAGGGGTAACTTAACGGTATCTTAAGGGGACGGACAAGGCAGAATCATGGTGTTTTTGGCTGTGGATACGAGATGAATTTGCTTGCAACGTGATAAGCAGCGCGCGTCAACTATTTCCATTGCGTAATGGATATTGCCTCTTGCTCTTTTCGGCTCTTGACGGGAGCCATGCGACGTCCGCGTTGCGTGTCGCGGGGTGTTAACTATAAAATCAATTTAAATACCTAAACATGACTTACCAAATCCCTTAAGCCTAAACATACCGAGCAAAAGTCACTAGAAGACTAGCGTAACGAATTAAGCCATCTATTTTCCAGGTCGACAAGTTCGAACGATCACGCAAAGAGCGACACCGCCCCTTTTTCTACCATTTCACGACTGCTGTCGACACAGAGAACATGCGTCGCGTGTTCCGCGACGTGCGTGAAGTCATCCTGAAACAGAACATTGAACAGCTCAACATGCAGTAATTCAATTAACATTTTTACTAACGCTTTTTTTAGTTGAATTTGACGACAATCTCTCAAATCTCTCAAAAAATATTGAAGCCGTCATGTAACCAATGTGTAGTTAGTAGCGTGTGTCGTTAGTTCTCCTGCGTACTATTTTTTATTCTTACTTTTTCTGATTTTTTCGTGCTCCAAAAAAATCCAAAATTGAGCGGATCCTCTCATCAACCAGTGTAATATTACTCAATCGATCGATTGACTGCCAATATCGATTTTTTTGTGTGATTGATTTGAATTTTGTGTCTTCGCATTTTTGTAACATTTTGCACAATCAAATTTATAGAGATGCCTTACTGTATTAAGTTTATATAGTAACACGAAAAATTTTAGAATATTTAGAATTTTTCGACACGATTGGAATACCATTTTTTACTTTTTTTTGACGTAGATTAATTGAAATCCCCCACAACTCGGTCTCACCCTACAAAAACATTAGTTTCTATATGTTTCAGTTCAAATAACCCTCAACTTTTATTTTTTTCTGTATAGAACTGACGCCTGGTAAATCATCAGTAAATTAGAATGTATTTTGAAGTATCAAAAGTCCTTTTTCAAAAATATTCTCCAATTTTTACGATGCATATTTCATCCAAAATCTAGCCCCTATTATACGAATTTCTAGTCCAAAAATAATCCATTGCATTATACCTGGAATTCTGCATAGCTTCGTGTATTTATTCTCTTCTTTGCTCTATATGCTTGCTCTCTGTCCCCCTGGCTCAATCCTTCCTATAAAATCGTGTCCAATTTCACTCAGCTCACGTCACTTACTTAAATTTGAATAAATTCCCCTGATTTTTGACTCCCAATTCTTGACTTCATTGTGCTCATTTTGTGTTTTTGACGAATTGTGAATGTGTACCTGCTGACATTACCAAGGATATTCCAAGCGTGCTAATAAAGTCTTGATAACCACTACGTTGCACTACAGATGACAGTTCTCACGCTCTCTCTCCTCTCTCTCTCTCTATCTCTCTTCTCTCTCTCTCTCTTGCTCTCTCTCTCTCTCTCTCTCTCTCTCTCTCTCTCTCGTTCTCCAACTCTACCTTGCTGTGAACAAGAAGCCAGGGGGCCAAACAATGAGAGGGCCCTCCCCAAGTCAACATGCCCCCCTCGTAGGGTGAAGGGCTGGAAATAGTGGAATAGTGGGGGGACGGGGCTCTTCATGACCGCCACAAGTGTAATGCACAGCCCCAATACCCAACGGCTATAGGGCCAAGGGGCAGCTCTCTCTCAAGCTCTCTCCTCGGCTCAAAATATCCCGTTTCTCACGCTCTTTATCTCTAAGCGGAAGCCAATCTCTTGCTCTCCTCTCTCTCTCTCTCTCTGCTCTCTGCTCTCTCTCTCTCTCTCTTTCTATCCCGCTCCATCTCCGAGTCTATCTATCTTATCTCTCTTGCCGAAGAGAAAGAAATATTTCGACAAAGCCTCGAAAAAAGGCTGCCCAGGGCACTGGGCCCCTTTTCTTGGCCCATACACCCAAATCACTCAATGGCCCATCTCCCACACATTTCTCCCCGGGGCCTTGGGCCACGATATCGATAGATTTTTGGGGATTTGTTTACCATTTTTGGGTCTACCGATTTATACTCTTGAAATTTGTTTATTAACAGCATCGTATCTCTTACTAGGCATTGTTTCGATATCTGTGAAGAAACCTAGAAATTAACTTTTGAGCGACCTTAGATAAATTATATTTATTAAGGACTGAACCGTTTATAATTTTTGTGATTGTCTATCGCAACGTAGGAGACAAAGAACGAACAGAGTGGTATCCACATCTTTCTACATCGATAACTGGATATTTGTAGGTTGTACCGTCCAACTTTTCATCCTTAAATCGTGTTTTACATTATGCCATCATATGGCACCGATTTTTATGATTTAATACTCGATCTATCCGTTCCATATCAATCAAAAATCTCAAGTTGCTCTAGAAATGAGCAGAACAGACGATTTCGACAAAGCCCGGAGTCTACACGATGCTGGAGGATCGGCCGAAGCCCTGGAATTGATCAGAAAATATGTTGAAGACAAGGTCTTTGCAGGCTAATCCCTCCCTTACACTTCATTTTTAGGAAACAGAACTCTCAGTTCGGGAGGTCGAGACGTTGTGTTATATTTTAACAGAAAAAATGACCAGGTATGCTGAGAGGCCCTAACCGTGAAGCTACTTTGTTTTAGTGCCAGTTTCGAGTCGAAGAAAGAGGCTTGCTACGAAGCGATCGATTTATTGGAAGGGATATCCATTGCGTAAGTTATTCTCATCACTTCTAAAAATCAATACGTAAGGAGCAATTATAAATGATTTTCATAGATTAAAACTTCCATTTTTAGAAAAGAACCTCGTGCAGCCGTTGCGTATTCTGACGGGATTTACGATTGTTTTTCGAAAATTAACCGATCAGCCAGAGAGGAAGAACGGGAAAATGTGTGGTGCAGGGCAAAGGTACGGTGCACCCTAATTTGTGCAATTTGTACGACTCCCTTAAAAGCAAACGCAAACAAACAAATTGACTGCAAAAAATATCTAGAGCGTTCGATGCTGTTTTTCAGGAAATGTACCTCGAGCTGTTCAAAACCCTCCGGAAAACCTACAAAGAGAAGAATAACCTGGAAAGATTAGAGGCAAGCTTCATTTTTGAAAGCAAAACCGCTGAAAATTCAGATCTACCTCGGATTTGCCAAGCTCGGTAAAAGTTACTTAGATGTGGTGGACGAGGACTCTTTGAATGTAAGTTCCTAGCTAATGACTGTTAATTGCGATTGTCCAAGGATTTATGCTACCTTAGTGTAGCTTAATTTTTATTTTTCACATAACTCAGATAAACAATGAACACTTAAAGCTCTGGTAAATCCGACTCTTCAGATTTGCGAAGAAGCAGCCAAGGAAGCGAAATTCTGTGGACCAACAGGGCTGGCAAAAGAGGACTGGAATGAGGTTGGTTCTTAAGCTATTTTTAAGGGAACAGACCAAGCATTACTATGTATTTATTTGCTATGGTTTTTCTAGAGATTTTTCTGTACCGCGACACGCAACGCAACGCCTTAAAGACTGCTAGAACTCTTGAACGCACACTGTCACCCCGAGAGCCCCCAAGAACACACAGAGAGAGGCGTCATTAGTTGCACCCCGTACTGGGCAAAGACCCTCTGGGGTTTGGGGCGTCGCTGACTTCCTTCTCCACTCGGCCCAGTGGTATAGTGGCTAGCGCGTCGGACTCTGGAGCGAACCATCGCGGTTTCGACCCCCGCCCGGTGCGCTATTTCTTGCTTTTAACGAAATTTTGATCGTTCTGATGGTCTTTAAAATTGCTAAACTCGCATCAAAATCTTATATTTCCAGATCAAACGCCAAGTCGAGCAGATCAACAAGCTGTGTAATGGAGCGCGAGAGGAACGGAAGTTGCTGGAAGACCAGTAACATCCATATATTCGCTTTTTGATCTTCTTTCCGCATTACGGTGCATTTTGTACACCTTTTTGTACATATCCGTTTATTCCCGTGGTAGTAAACGTCAAGTTAAAATTTTGTAAATCGAAATTCTCTCTCTGGTTCTTTAATCCATTTTGGTGTAGACGACCCGCGTGTGCTCCAAGTATCCTTGCTGAAAAAAATATTTAATTTGCTGCTCTTTTGATGGAATCACATTATTCTACCGTAATTACATATTTTTTCTATTAAAAACTTACCTTTGGATGGGTAGCGGTTCTCATTTCGATAACCTGCTCGAGGTATCGATCGTCGTGGCGCACGAAAGTACGTCGGAGCTAGAAAAAAATGTTGATTTTAAAGGGTCAGGGACAGAGAGAGAGAGAGAGAGAGAGAGAGATGCAGAAACTCACATCCTCCACCGGCAAATCCCTTGAAAAGGATATCCGCCCAATATCCTTCAGCGTCAGCACCAATCGATTGTGGGAAACGTGTCCGACTTCATAGGTTGTGAAGCCTAAAGGTACATTAAATGGCTTTCCGTAGCAGCTTGACGCTTTTTAACGTGATTAAGATGTTTCTACCATACCGTTATTTCCTGAAGTCATGAGCGTCACATTTCCAGAGGGATCGGCCGTGACGAATCCCCACTCATCGTGGAAGTGATCCTTGGTGGAGTGGGACCAGGCTCGGGCTCTAAAAATAAAGTGAAAAAATTTATTGACTGTTAAAGACACTTGAAAGCATCAGATTCGACCCGCACGTCGGCTAGGCTCCGACAACTACTACGTATTGCAGCAAAAGATGCGTTAAGTCACTCGGATCGTCATGTTCAGTCAATGACAAACTCCTGCCCTCGAGGTTGTAAAATAAGCTTCAAAACACCTGTTGGTGCATCACATAGTTGGCTAGATCTAGTCGATAGACGGGTCGATTTCTGGCTTTTCCCGCCCCTAAAAAAAGCTTATCAATGCCGAAACGTTAAAATTAACGTTAGATGCGTTTACGGTCAGGTTAAAATAGTTATATTTACAATTTTGCATACCGTTCGGAGCTGTAAGAAGTCTTTGGGTGAAGTTTAGGGAAGGTAGCTCACTAGTACCTATTGGATCTGTTCCTAGCAAGTATCATTTAGGAAAATTCTCAGAAATGAAACCCTATTGATTTGTAAACTCCCTTGAAGCCGTTATTAGTGCCAAAAAGTACGAACGATTATCGAGCAAAGAGCGTTTAGGAAAATTCTCTACAACATCCGGAACTAGCTGCCACTGACTGTGAGACCCTTTAAAACATTCCATAACCTGCCCCCCAGAATTATCATCATATCTTTTCCATTCCACCACCACCTCCCAATTTGCCATCGAGGGCAATGGTTGTGGAACAGTGAGGGGGATCGGGTACGCGTGGGCGTAAAAAGCAATGGCGCGGACAACACAGCCTAGGCAGCTCCATCCTCCCTTCCCCCTCTAGGGGTTGTGTGGATGAGGAAAAAGCATGGAACCCGTTTCCTCCCGGGTCGACGCGACACTACACGACATTAGATATCGATTACAAGGGATCGAGAATGGCTAAAAAGTATCGAAACTGAAAGATAAACTGCAAAAATCGTTAAGGATATACATGAAACTAAAAAAGAATTGTAATTCAAAATTCAACCAGAAAATTGCGATAAAGGTATATTTAATGCCGATTTTTGAAGAAGCATCCCTTGGCTTGGTTTTCCAGGCATAAAATAGCTTTACAAATGTCTGTTTTAATTGTAAAATAATTTGAAAGGCGGTAGCATATTCTTTCTTTTATGCCTATTATAACAAAATATTTAATAAAAATATGCATTCGATCAAAAAAAGCAACAAAACTATTTCCCTTATCACACCCCCGGTTTTTCACTTTTCTTCCTGGTTCCACTCCTTCACCCATCAAAAAGAAACCACCATCTAGACGAATGAAAAGGGGAATGCTATGAATGCTATGATATAAAGCGGAAGTAAGTGAAAGTGAAATCGTTAAACGAATTAAACGGTAGTAATGAAGCGACCTAACTCGAAAGCGAGACTCACGAGAAGTTGAGGAACTGCACATTGGCGCTCTTGGCTAATGGGGCTTCCATGATTTTCAGTTCTTCACCAAACGTCATTGTAGGTACGGTAGGCCAAAATACCTGTAAAAATGGTTTAATGATAAAAATCCAAAAATTAAGCCTTTGTCATGCATTTTGAATATCGACGAGAGAAAAAGGTAACGATCCCCCAATGATAACTACCAAACTGTCCAATTTTTACGGATTCGGCGAACTAAAATGTTGAGGGCTGTCTCAAATAATCTCTGCTAGCTTGCCTGATTTGAAAATCTAGGAATGATCTAAAAAATCCGCAAACAAACCCCCACCTTTCCCGAAAATTCACTCCTCCAATGCCCGGCAATCCATTCGAGCTGCTTGTTATAAGAGGCCAATTCAGTGTTGACCAGCGGCAACAAGAAAATAAATAATGCCAACATTTTCGTGAGGGACTGTGCGAAAAGGCGCTCGGTGGAAGCTGGGAAAGCCCGTGTTTGGGCGGAGCTCCGCGCGCCGTGCCCGGCTACCCAAAAAAAGGAGCATGAGCAGAGCCGGGGAGTCAAAAGGAGCCAGCGAAAAGCTGGGGATTTCGGTAATTCTAGGGTATTGAAAGAATGTTATGAAGGAGTTCCCAAAGGGTCTTTGCTAGCTTTGTTTACCCCGCTACAGTACTGCCTACTACTTCTATAGATTCAACAATAATGCTTGCTCCGCGCTTTTTAATGACAGATTTTGACCCAAAACGATCGGCTAGCTTTCAATTGCGATCAGCTCCTAATGAATCCCCACTAATCCCTGCAAGATAGCTTTGCTTCGTCAAGACGTAAATCACAAAGAATCTCTGCTAGTTGTTGCCGATGAGTAGGCTCCGTTCCGCAAGAATCGCTGCTAGATGCTATTTATAATCCCATCCAAAAAATCTCTGCTAGACCAGCCGATTACAGCCGCTTCGCGACTGTAATCGACTGGCCTTCGGGCTACACATCATATTCGACACCACCACATCCCTTGCTACTTTCATCAAAACATATATTGATGGTTTCAGAAAACCCTAATAGCGAAATCCCTTTCAAACACTACTTCGATACCTTCCTGAGGGCTTCAGATACCCCCCATAGCCGAAATCCCCTTCAAAAACTACCAAAATACCTTCCCGGTGGCTTCAGATACCCCCCATAGCCGAAATCCCCTTCAAAAACTACCAACATAACTTCCTGAGGGCTTTAGATACCCCCCATAGCCGAAATCCCCTTCAAAAACTACCAAAATAACTTCCCGATGGCTTTAGATACTTTAACTAATTTAAATAATCAATTAATATAATTAAAAAGTATTAAAAAGTATTAAAGTAACTTAAAAAGCGATCTGGGCGCGCGAAGGGGCCTGGTAAAGAGGGGCGAAGAGAAAAGGGGCGTGGCCTCCCGGGAGAGGGGCCCCCACTCGTTTTATTAAGGCGCCACTTTCAAAGTTAATTTTAATAATTTAAACAAAAAGTTTTTTATAATTTTTTTATCAGTTTGGGGGTTTCTGACGGCGCTCTATCCGAATCCGAAGAGAGCTAAGCTCTAGCCCCTTTCCCCTTCGAGTTGAATTCGGCTTCAGACACACAGACACACGGACGGACGGACGTCTCAACTTTTTTATTATAGTTGATGCTCGGTGGAATATTTCAACTAGAAATCTCCGCCATTTTCTAGTTTTGCTTAACAACGTATCTCCGAAATGCTCTCTGCTAGATACCACGGTTGAAATGTCTGTTCAAAAATCCTAAAGCATCTCTGCCAGTTGCTACTCCATAGCCTGACAAGAAACACGTCCTAAATAGTCACTGCTAGTTGCCTAGGCAAAAATCGCGATCTGGACCTCCAAATTAACACGTACCGAGTCCCCAATATTCTCTGCTAGTTGCCTTTTCCTCATGAACCAGGCACAACTTGAAAATTTATCTTTCTCAGAAAATATAGCTCAATTCCAGATACAAAAACAGGGTGCATACATGTTAATAAATTAAGATAGTGGAGGACCATGTATTTTCGGTGGGCAACATTGAGAGGGGGAGCAAAAAAACATTTCCATTATTTCGAGACGTAGAAACTTAAAGCCAAAAATACACAAAAATGCGACCAGATTGCCTAAAGCTACCACATAAAAATATTTATTTCATCACATTCTTGAACTCACATGAAACTTTTGGGGGACTAGAATCGAGGGAAATTTGCACAAGATTTTGAAAGTCGATTGGGGAGTGGATATGTGGGTGATTTTTTACTTGTTAAGAACCCTGATACAGGATAACGTTTTTGAGAAACATAAGAGATTGATGCTCTCAAAAGAATCATTGCTAGACGAGGGAAGACTTCTTAAGCGGCCAGCGGCTCGGATTTGACTTCTGAAAATGGAGAAATTAGCCAAAAATCTTTCAAAAAAATGTCAAGTAATCTTAAAAGAGTTTCACACGCGCTGCGGCCTCGTTGCGGCTGGCAGCCTCTGTCGCCCGCAACGCACGCGCACGCCTGGATTCGCTGGATCCACGATGTATTTTTTGCCGCGAAGCCAGCCGCAACGCGCGCAGCTGAGTGAGATCCATTATGCAATCAAAGCTGGCTGACAGCGCATTACAATCCGGATACATATCGTTTTCTTTCTTGCCGTGTTCGATCTTTGTCTGTATTAAAAGCGACCCTTACATCGACTGGGTTTCGACAATTACATGAGGCACCAAAGTACACGTGTAACTTTGCAGTTGAATTTTCTCGATTTTGGCACGGCTTAAACTGCCTATACCTAATCGAATCCTTCAATTCCAAGATTTTTTTCCGCAGAACACTGGCAAAAGCTCCAAAGTTTGAAGCCCAGCGCGCTAGCTGGCTTCGTTCGTCAATGCACTTTTGTCTGCACCTGTAGGTTGATCAAATCCAATCAAAACCCACCACTCTTCGGGAACGTCCCATTATGCATGGACATTGTCTTCTGGCGAACCTCGCGAATCTTCAGGATCAACGTCTGCTTGTTCGGGAAGATGGCCTTGTGCGTCTGTTGGAACACGTTGATCTCGTGGCCTAAAAATTCAGAACTTTCAGGGTTTCAGAAAAGCCATGGTGCCAAGCCTGGTGTCTCAAAGAATCTCTGCTAGTTCCCGGTCCCTTTTTGGACTTACCACTCGGAAATAGGCCAGCCGTTTCCAGCAGCGTCATGACAAGTTGACGACGTTGTTCCAAAAGCTTTCGGCTTGACACTTTTTCTACTGGATTTCCGTTGGAGCTGTCATCGGTTAGGGAGGTGTTCTAAAAATTGTTGATACAACTATCAGTTTATTTAGCGCATTAATAAACACTTTGAGCCAGAAACGCCATCTAAAAAACCCACCGAATTCGACTTTTGCATAACATTAGGCTTTGGCGGGGCTTCGGGCATGTCGAAATTTGGCGGGAAGAACACCGGGTTCTAAAGATAAAGTGTATTAAAAATATACCGAATATGATCCATGGATTTTTAATGATTTCAAGACCAAACCTGCGTAGTCAAAGCCGCCGAAGCCGGCGACTTGGCCGTCGGCGTAGACGTCGTAGTGCTGCACTGGCTGTACGTCGAGTCCAAGAAGGATTGCACCAAAAATGAAGGCGTGGAAGGGCACGTTGTAACGGGCATCTGAACGGAACGTATCGCAAAATAGTATACCGTAGCGTAGCTTCGCGTTACGTGACGTCAAAAATATTGGGATAAAATTAAAAAAAGGTATGGCATCTACAGAATTCAAATCATACCGCAAATGGAACATTGGTGAATTTATCCTGGTAGGCCACCTTGTTTAGGGCTCTAAAAAGCTGATATTAAGCTGCTGAAAATTGTGTATACTTGTTGATCTCGTTGTCGGCCTGGGCAAAGAAGCTGTTGCCGGTAGCAGTACTCCCCGAAGTGGAGGCATTTCCCGAGGATAGCGTCTCGACGTCGATGGCTTCCTAAAAAAGAATTTTAACTGTTTTCTCTGCCTCTCGATCTCGCTCACTCTTCCTCCTCCTCCACCTCTCTCTCTCTCTCTCTCTCTCTCTCTGACTCTCTCTCTCTCTCCCTGCCCTACCTGCGAATCATTCAGCGTAATCGACGGCTTCAACGCAACCGGTGTACTCAACGGAAAGCTCGGCGTATCCGGAATCGACTCCACGACCGAAGCGGGCTCATCATCCATTCCCTCTCCATCCGTCTTCCCATCCAAATCCTGTGACATCGAGCTCGACAAGCGTTTCTGGCCTCGAGCTCGTCCGAGTTGAGCAGGAGTCGGAGCCAGGACAAACGGTGCCGGTTCTTCCGTATTTCGCCTGAAAAATCTTCGGATCTCGGTGGTACGGTAGTCCAGTAATGCCTTAGGATCTTCCGGAACTTACAGCATTTGGCTGGCCATCGGTAAGGTACCCGCCAATAGGTCAAGAGGACTGAAAGGTACTCCCAGAAGAGGACTAGCCAATGCGGTAGTTGGCCAACGGGGCGAGGCTGGGGCTGAAAGGAAGAGTTCTGAAAGTGAGGGTTTCTAACGTTCACAGATTTTTATAAGTATCCATGCTTAAGGTCTCTTATAAGCATTTTTAAGGCATCTCAAGCGCTAGGTCGCAAATTACCTAATGGTGTGGGCCGGTGGATATTGTCGTCTTTTTCGGCGGGATGCGTTGGAAGCGGTTGGAATGGGTTCGCACGAGCATCAGCAGGGAGCGGCAGTTGGAAGGTGGCGTGCTGAAAACAGGAAATCATTTAGTTGTTGAGGGGACCGTTTTTAGCAGAGCTTTTACTCACTGGTCCGCTGTCTCTCTCTCATTCTCTCTCTCTCTCTCTCTCTCTCTCTCTCTCTCTCTCTCTCCGTCTCTCTCTCTTTCTCTTTCCCGTTCTCTCTCATCCTACTCGCTCTCTATCCCGGTCTCTCTCACGCTCTTTCTACTACTCGGTCGCTCTCCCGCAGTAGCTGTCTCTCACTTGTTTTCTCATTTTCTTTAACACACATTCACTCTCCCACACTCACTCTCTCTCACTCTCACTCTCCCCCTCACGCTCTATCTTTCTGTCTCTATCACTCTCACTCTCTCTCTCTTTTTTGGCCTTTTCCAAAGCACCCATTCAAAATTAATTTCCACAAAACCCACCATAAAAGGCGACAACAGCTTATCCTTGGTCGAGTAATGTGGGGTGAATGCCGATCCGCTGAACGCAAATGATGGCGACATGATAGCAGTAGTAAGCGGAGATATTGGAGGCTGAAGCGATGATAATGTTGGAAGTGGTGGAGGACGGGCAGCCCCTGGAGCAACCGAGACTACCGTTGGGGGTGCCGGGATCGATTGGGGGAAGACCTAAAAATGGTAAGTTCTACCGTATCCTCTATAGTAACTATGAAATAATCGGTCATCAAAAGGACAGTGCCCGCAATTTTTACGCAAAAATATATAACGCGTGGGCGGTATGGAGCATCTATTTAATTTTTTTTTTGGAATTTCTTTCTTCTCGCTCTGTCTCTCTATCTCTCTCTCTGTCTCTCTGTCTCTCTCTATCACTCACTCTCTCTCTCTAACTCTTTCTGTCTGTCGGTCTCTGCCAACCTGTGTCGTCACCGTTTGTTGCTGACTCGTCGCAATAGTTTTCATCAAGAAGTTGAAGTCAGCCGTTTGAAACAGGGGAGAGCAAGGAATACTGAAAATTAAAATTATATGAATTATCAATCCACTGTTCAGTTTGAACTTCCATTTGGCCTTGAAACCCTTACCTATTCGTCGGCAGCAAAATAGGGAAGTGCTTGAAGGATGGGGAGAGGATTTGAGACTCGACTGGAACCTCATTGCCGGCAAGGCTGAAGAACGAGGAGCGGGTCGTCTAAATAATAAGATCGTTAAAGATCATTCAGAAAATATGATTTCAACGAGAATAACTTGAAGGTTTACCGGTGTCAACGGGCTCAATGTATGCGGATCAAGACCTTCCACAAAAAGACGGGCCAGCCGATCGGATTGAGGTCTTGTGCAAGGTGGTGGCTGGCAGGCCTGGGGCATCTGGAAGGACTGAAAAACGCTAGAAGTTTTGGAGGATTGTAGTTGATATGATGCGACTAGCCTAGTTTGGTAGACACGCTTACGAGAGAGAGAGAGAGAAGAGAGGGAGAGAGAGCGAGATCCTAAAAATGCAGAGGTGCAAGATACCTGCAGAATTGGAGGCATCGGCTGTTGGAGCGAAGTGACAGGAGCAGGACGGTGGAATTGAGGCGCAGGCCGTTGCGTGAAATTCAGTGTCGGTGGAGTCGGATTCTGGCGACTAACCGGCGGCTGCGGTGGGGCAAATTGTTGCGAGATTGGCATCGGGAACGGCTTGATGTCTCTGAAGAGCGGAATTTTTTGACGTTTTAGTAACGTGGACAAAGCTTTGGCGTTAGAAACTATTTTCTGGGCAAGCAATAAAGCTAGATATTTTAGCGCATTTTGACAAGTTTTTGAAGATTGGAAAGGGTTTTATACGATCAAAAAAACTTACTGTTGAACTGGTGCTGGTGGCTGAGGTTGAGGTTGGGGTTGAGGAGGAGGAGGTAGGACCGAATTTGGAGGAGTATTAGAGTCTATCCCATCTTTCCGCTTATCCTTCGTGCACCACTTCCAGTCCGGGTGGGCCTGGAAAATTTATAATTTTGGTGGATTCCAGATTCGAAGGGTCTGAAAGTGATCAAAGTGGTACCTTAAAGTGCTGCTCCTTGACCTCCGTGGCCATTTTATGGTAGGTTTGCTTTTCCTATAAAGTGTGGTTAAGCCAACTTACAAAAATAAGTTTAGAAAGTTGTTTTTGGGCCTTAGGGTATTGTCTTTAACATACCTCCGGTGGCAGCGCGTACCACCATTCTCCCAGAATCTTCGAAACCGTCCTGTTGTCCTTATTCGGGTACTTCATATGGACCATCGGGCGGTGCCGCTTGGAGAAAATCATGAACGCGTTCATCGGGCGTCGGATGCGGTCTTTTGGCTGAAAAGAGGTATTTTCTTGAAGCCCCGATAAGCTTAACGTACCGTAGCGCAGCGTATTGGAAAGCGACGCCGCACGTCTGCGCTACGTAACACAATCTAACAAGGTAACGCAACCCTAACAAACCATCGCACGCAAGCAACTGAGCCAACGTGACGCTGCGCTAAGTAAGCAGCGCCACGCAACGCTACGTAGGGCAACGCATGCAACAGAATGCATCGCCATGCAACGCATCGCGACGTTACGCAAGCAACGTAGACATAAGGTGACGTAAAATAGCGCGAACGGGGTTATTCAGGGTTCTCCGATGCCCAACTTACCTTCTTATTCTTGCCATTCATCTGCTGCTCCAAACTGTTTTCACTCCCATTCGACATCGGGCGCTCGTCTAAGGGTAGAAAATTCGTTTAAAAAGTAAGACTTTTAAGATACCTTCAAAACACTGCACTTCCTGCTTGACACGGATCGTCGCCTGGAAATGGAAGTGTTTTCACCGGGATTTCTGGTCTACCACCATAACCAAAATAACGTTTTTCGGATTTGTCTAATCTGGCACTACTGCCGAAATTTTTTGTTGGACTTCACCCGAGATCGGGGAGTACAAATGCTTCAAAAAACGCCCGGGACAGGAATACTTTAATCAAACAAGTGGGCGGGGCCAGATACTGATGTACGGTGGGGGATCAGGATTGGATAAATTACTGAAAATTGGGATTTGAACTTATTTTGGCCAATGATCAGATTGGAAGCGTGCCTTTAAACTCTAGAAATTTTAGGTTTTTAAAGGCTTTAGTTAAAACACATAAAAATAGCTTACTCAAGTAAAAGGTAACTCTGTTACCGAAATTCTAAGAATTATTAGTAACAGAGCAGATGATATCATTTAATCCTTTTTTACAATGTTTTTAAGGAGGCGTAAAATTCTAAAAACGGCAATCAGCTATTCTCAAGAGAACCGAGGGCATGTAATTTCATTCATAAATACATTACGTGGATTTAAAAATACCGTAGACGTAAAGGCTACGGTATTAAAACTAAATTGCAAAAATTCCAAAAATTGTTTGGAAACTCTTTAAAAAACCATAAAAACTACGCAATAAAAAATGTATATTTATAGCTTGTCTTTAAATTATTATGATTGAAAATTTAGTATTAATTTTTAGCCTCCTTTCCATTTTCGGAATCCGATGACCTTGGCCGAGCCCGCAGAATGTTATTAAAAAATGTTTCAGCCAGCTGTGACGCCAAGTGGATGAACATTTGCGGCCAAAAGGCGACCAGATCAAGTCTTTTTCGTACAATATTCCACCTGCCCTGGATCGCACAAATACTCGAGTAAGGGCCGGAAGTGGAATGACGTGGGGGATGAAGCGTGATACTACAGAATCATTATGTTTTTTTGTGGGTGAGAGAGAGCTAATGAGATAAGAAAGATATGACAAGGCAAGCTAGCAGGGAAATTGCGTAGGCAGCTAGCAAGGATTTTGAGGGCTTTAGCCCCAACTGCCTCTCGACAAGCTAGCACAGAGACTTGAGGAACCTCAAGAATCGGTAACGGCTAGCAAAGTTTCTTCAGGAAAATACACTCCATAGAGGGCAAACTAGCAGGTGTAATTTGGTTTTATAAGCGTCTTTTAACTGTAAAGTGTTTTCACATAGGATGGAAATTCATTGACAAAGCCTTTTGTGCAGATTTTTGCTGTTCGAAAACTGTTCAAATCTGCTGAAGAGCCCGCTTTAAAAAGTAACAGCTATTTTTCTATCACACTGGCCGAAATTGGTTGATTTTAAATTCCCCTAAAAACCTTGCAGAATACTTTCTGGATAAACACAAACCATACTCTGGGGTAGAAAAAAATTCTCTTTTGAATGAGCTATGTCACGGACACGTTTTGCAAAATTTGTTAAAAAAGTTTTTGTCGGGGAAAGGGGCAGTGGTAAGCGGCGAGTTGAAAAATTGGTCGTATTCCAAAAACTTTGAGTTGCAGGCTCATTTGAAAGAGCATCTTTTTTCTACCCCAGAATGTGGTCTGTGTTTATCCAGAGAGTATTTTACAAGATTTTTAGAGGGTTTTAAAATCGACTATTTTCGGCCAGTTATTTAAAAAAAATCGATGTAACTTTTTAAAGCGGGATCTTCAGCAGATTTGGAAAACAGATTCGAAATCAGCGAAAAATTCTGCACAAGATAGGCTTGGTCCTGAATGGAATTTCCAGCCTATGTGAAAACACTTTACAGTAAGTTAGGTAAACTGAGTCACTCTATTTAGCACTTTTGGACCCCTCCCAGCCAGAGATGTACATTTTTTTTCAATCTCTAACAATGTGAACTCCCGGCTTGGTACCAGGAATTCAATTATTTTTGCATCCCCAGTTCCGAATTACACCTGGCCACGTAGGCAAGCAAAACACAAAGGCCCTGCTTGGCATGATACCTAAAAACGCTACCTAAGAATTCCGCTGAAATCAAAAAAGGGTCGTGGGAAGAATTGGGGTTCGGATTTTCATCTTCCTTTGTCCTTTATTTTAACTTAATTTCCCATTCCCAAAAACATCGGAACAAAATGGAATAGGGCTCAAAAAACTGCGGCTATGACGGTTTCGAAATTACACCTATGCACCAAGCACGTCCAACGGAGGGATTTGGGGAGGTAAGGACCAGCCCCGTTGGGGATGGTTGCTTCTTGGATTTGATTATAGTACCTTTAAATTAAAAAAACAACACAAGAGAAGCGGAGAGGAGAGCCGAGGAGAGAGAGCAGAGAAAGAGAGGAGAGAGCAAAAAAGAGGAAGAGCGGGAGAAGGGAGGGGAGCGAGAGACAGAGAGAGAGAGAGAGAGAAGAGAGAGAGGGGGAGAAGAATAAAAGAAATAAGAAAAAAATAGGTTTGATAAGACAAAGAGGTATCGAAACAAAAACATTAGCATTGTTCCACTAGGTATATATGAGAAATAGCCGCCCCCACCCGCTATTAATAGCTATTCAAAAGCCCCGGGTTAGGTGCAGGTCTCTTGTTTTCATGGTGACCATTGGCCGTGTGGGAAGATGCAAAAGACAGTTTCAATCAAAAATAAGTTTTTGCGTAATAAATGTGACAAAGAGGTTTACGACTGGATTTTGCAAGGGTGGTATTATTGCTTAAACGGCACAACTCACACGGGTTCGGGAGCATCAAAAAAGTGTGTGTTTCGTTAGTTTCCTATCCTGATATTTGTATTAAAGGGGATTGAAAGGCCGAATTGGTAACATAGACGAGTTAAGGCTAGCCGAATTTATTAAACCAATCTTTACGGATCTCATTAATGCGTGAATTAGACAGAAATCCAAAATTACAGTGTCGATTTCTGGAGCATAGCAAGCCAAAGCCAAGCCCATAATAGCCAGAAAAAGCCAACCGCTGAAGTTATACACTTCTTTTCAAGAAACACCCCCAAGCCAAACCCAATCGCTTCAAATATTTTGACGGGGGCCCACAACGAGCACTTTTAGCCTCAGTCTCCCGCTTCTTTCTCTCGCATAGAGCTTCTGATAGAAAATATATACAGTGCGAGGGAGGTGAGAAACAGCTAATGGACTTCTTTCTCCCCATCCCCACCCACAAATCGCTAGAAACAGACTGAGAAATAGCCGTTTGGCTAGGTGCCAACGGCCTGCGAAACCGAGGGACAGGGGAGTGATTTTAGGGAAAACAGACTGGCCATGTGAAATGTCTTTTCTGCTTTCAATCGGAAATTAGTCATCCGTAAGGTGTACTTTCATGAAAGAAACGGTACGTTTCCAAACGGAATTAAAAAAATACAAAATGGCATTTGTCACAGATTCGATTTGTAAACGGTACTTTTTTGCTGTCGTATCGCGCTCTATAACGAATTATATCATTAGCAAAGCTTGCAATAAAAAAAGGGTGAATCCTTTAGACTGAATAAGCAGTTAAAATTATAAAAATCGATAAAAACAACAACAACAACACACAACAAAAATTTTAAATTTAGACCGTTCTAAATCTTTTAAAATTTTTTATAAATTTCTAGTAATTAAAAACTATTAAAAAATGCCATAAGAATAAGCGCTAATTGTTACTAACAGGCAGGGCGGATGGAAAATAAAACACCAAAACTCCTAGACTTTCCAACAAAACTTATTTTTAAACTTATCTCGACTAATCCAATGATACGAAATTTCGGCAAATCTCCCAAAAATCACGAGTTTCTCAAAATTTAATTTCCAAAAAGTCCGGCTTCCAGGGCGGATTTTGCTCATTGCCGGGGAATTCTGCTCAAAAATCAGAACCCAATTGGGGAGTCAAGGGGTCAATTTTTTCATGGAATATAGGGATTTACGGCGAGTAAGTATAGAGCCATCCGGGCTGCAAATAAGTGAAATTGGTGGTTAGGTTTTTGCTAAATTTCAGGTTGGCTGGAAGAATCGGAAGAAATGTGGTTTGAAAAGCTTGAAGATGTAGTTAATATAGGCTATAACAATTTTAAAGAGACAAAAAAAAGAAATTTTTGCGTAGCTGGCAGGTTTGTTGCATTTCCGCGAACCGTCAATCCATGGAATATCCATAAAACTTACTAGCTCTGAATGCTGCGTTGCGCGGCGCGGTACGTGCTGCGTTGCGGCTCTAGCGTGCTGCGTTGCGTGGTGCGGAGTGTTCTGTGTAGCGCGACTGGCTACCTTGCGAGGCGCTGAGCTTGCTGCGCTGCGTAGCGCTGAGGCTACTGCTCTGCGTAGCCGCGAAGCTGGCTGCTTCGCGTGTTGGGATCGCAGTAAAACCCAAAGCATGACAGGAGAGTCTCAGCGTGACAGCAAAAAAGACATAAAACCCAAAAAATTTCCGAAAACAGGATTCAACAAATAACAACAACATCAAATTAAATCGAAATGAAACTACGTTGCGAACTTTTTTGAATTGTAAGCAAGCGTGACAACCACCAACGCGCAAAGTATGACCAAACCACGAGTTAAAATCACACGCCGCCGTCTGAAACAAGTTGTTTGAAAAATAGCGGCCCTGGCTTCCTCATTATAAACAGCTCCCCTAGCCACCGGGTTAATCATATTCAGCCCCGGCCCGTCTGAATTGAATCCCGACCAATACCCCAATAAATTAGCGCTGCCCTGGGCTGTCAATTATTTTTGCGGGGGCAAAAAGGGCATTTTTAACGCTCTGTTTTTTCCAAAAAAACCCACACACATAATTTCCCATTTTTTCGCAACTTTTTTGAATGGCCGGGGTCAAATTTGATCGTAGCGGGGGTTTAGCAAAATAAATTGAGCGCGTGGGCGAGGAATAAATTGTTATAATCGGGCCGAAGAGGTTTACTTGGACAGTGCAAGTTCTAATCTGGCCGATAATATGATCTATCTTTTGGAACCAGCTTTAAAAATATAAGAAAAGCGGAAATGTCAGCCCACGCCCCGTTTTTCACCTAAAAGTGATTGTGCAAAGCTTACCAAAAAGACTCAAGTGGACTAAAATTAATTAAATTGTGCAAAACTAATGTTGAAAACCACTGAACGTAGATGCTAATTTTCCCAACAAATGGAGGGAAGTTTTTTCGTTTTTTCATTTTGATGGCAACAATAACAGTTTTTTAAACATCTCTTAGGTTTTGCGATCTTTTTGAGGATATTGCGCACCTAATGGCGTATCTCTGATGCCTTAAAAGCAGTTTCCTGACAGCCTGGTGTGGGTATACCAAACATAAATGTAACTTTGACTACAAAAATCGCATGTTCGAGAAAAGTATCGAAATCAAAGTCGTGTTTTTTAGAAGCGTGTGATTTTTGAAATCTCGAAGCCTCTTGGAAACATAAACATAAAACCTTTGATGAAATCGAATCAATAAAGAAGCTTCATTTCATGAGCCAAAAAACTGTGCTACAAAAACATCTTACCTTTAAATACCTCAGAAATCTTTAAAGATATAGAAAAAGCAAGACGCTATAAATAACGACAATTCTTGGCTAACCCCCTTGGACTGCCGAACTAAATAAACACGTTATAGGAAGTTTTGCTCCTTAAATTAGTAGGCAAACTTAATCAGTGCTTGGAAATACCTTTAACGATGTGTTTAAGTAGCAAAAAAGAGGCAAAACAAACCCTTCAAAGGCCTAGACAGGCAGGTGCGCTCCAGGACCAGTGCAAAATAGTACGAATGATGAGTACCGTCATATTTGCAAGAGTTCAAGGTTTACTGCCCCTTCCGGAAGCGTTTCCGGCATCCCGTGTGCCGTAGTTTATAACCCCCAGGATAGCAATAACAAGTACGTCGCCCAAAAATCAAGAAAACCTGACTAGACGGGGAACCAAAAACTGGCGAGTAGGGAGGTGGAAGGGCACCTGAAAATCCGGGCCCAAAAATCTCCACGTATCGACCAGATTTCAGGGGACACCGGGGCGGTAATCCCCATGTTTATCTCGGCCCCGTCTCGGTAGATGAACCCCAAAAAATAGGCGGAAAAAGTGGCTGGAGAAAACGCTAATTAGCGAAGTCTATGATTGGGTGGAGAGATAGAGGGTATAGAAAGAGAGAGAGAGAGAGAGAGAGAAAGAGAGAGAGCGAGAGAGAGAGAGAGAGAGAGAGAGAGAGAGAGAGAAAGAGAGAGAGAGAGAGCGAGAGGAGACCGAGAGCGTGAAAAGTGAGAGCATGAGAGACAGCGAGAGATCGGCAGCGCTAAATAGGACGTTAGAGCGAGAGAGTCGGGGAGGGGTTTAGAGAGAGAGAGAGAGAGAGAGAGAGAGAGAGAGTGAGACAGAGAGAGAGAGAGAGAAAGCGAGAGATAGAGAGATTTGTGCCGCATTGTGAACATTCTGCCGACATGGTTTGCGCTTATTATATTAGTAACCAACCGGATTAGTTGAGCCTGAAAAATATCATAAATTGGTTACATCTAAGGGGATAAGCTGGGAGATTTTTGACGCTAGCGGAACTTATTACAATCAGGCCCTTGATGGATTAGTTGAGTCAACATGGTGTTATCCTGAGGAAAATGGAACGTTGCAGGTTGTGTGGGTTTGAAATCAACAAGTATTATGCCATTCTGAGGCACGGATCAGAAGCTACAAGTATGCAGGAAGTTATAAACATATCGTGGATAGGGTCCAAAAATCAGACGGAACAATTCGAAGAATAACTTGGAACAAAGGGATTTTCTGCTAGACAGACAAAGACTAGAGCGAGAGAGAGTGGGAGAGAGAGAGTGAGTGAGAGAGTGAGAGACAGAGGAATATGTATATTGATAATTGTCAATATAACTCCGAATTACATTCAAAAATTGGAGTTTTTCAGACAGAGCAGAACGGACACACAGCTTCAAAGAAATTCCTTACAACAAACGGATCCTATCAATAATTTCCCCCACGGGATTGGATAAAATTAGCTGCGAAAAATATTTTGGTTTTTTCAATAAGGAGGCCTAGTAATCAAATAATGCACTTTAAATTAGGTTACGTTGAAGAATAGTAGTTTTGACATAAAAATTTAATATGGAAAGCAGCTACAAAAAATTACAAAGTGGAATAAAACAACGTAAATAAAAATAATTTGGAAATAACAGTATAATTCGTACTATGCTCTCCGTTGGGACTCAGTTCGCCTGTTTTGGAAGTGGGTTTAGATAAAAGTATGACATTACCGCCCTCCTCCCGTAAGTAAAGCTGCCCCAGATTATCCCTACACCGCCTTCTCATCCCCCACGCCATCAACGGGATGCTTCTGAATTTCACGCTCCATAGCGTTTCGCTTCAGCTCTGAGGGTTTGACCTCGCTGGTGGTATAAAAATAGGCCCGGGATACCATTATGAAATTGAAAAATTTTGGGGGTTGTAGAGGATTAAACTGGACGAAAATCGTCCCGAGCTCCGAAGGTCAGTTCGGGCTTTTAAATGCGGCCAGAATATGACAAAGTTTATGGTTTCTAAATATATATTTCTTATACACCACAAACGTCCGAATTCCGCTTTTAAAGGTAGGGGCAAAGCATGGCTAGGGATTTCGCCGCCATTGCTACACACGATGCGCGCGTTGCTGAAGATTAACAGGGTAGTAATCCTTACCCTTACGTAATGGATGGGGCCAACATATTATACATTACAAGCCTTATATAGTAAATTCCGTGTCCAGAAGGACCAACCGATAACTCATTTAAACGTATTTTTATTAATTATTTCATTCATATAGAATTCGTATCCAAAAAGGCACAAATATCTAAGCTTTTTAACTCCTTTTCACCCTGACAAGCAAGCGTTGTAAAATATTAAATATTAACAACTACAATTCAAAAAAAATCGGCAGAAAGCCTTATTTAAACTGCGGTGAATTAAAAGTTAATGAATCGTTTTACTACGATTTCAAGACACTAAGCGTATTTTAAAACCGCAGCGTAAAATTTAACTTCAGAAACACCACTTATCGGGGTTAGCGGGCGGAGCCCCTAACCCTTTGGGTTGAGTTAAATTTGAATCCACACCAAAATTTCAATATCGGCTGAAAAATTACGACTCGAAAAGCCCTCCCGCAATTGACGAAGGCCGCCCCAACCCTTCTTGAGCGCCTCCCGGCGTACTGCCTCCCAGTGGCCGGATGGTCTAGGGGTATGATTCTCGCTTCGGGTGCGAGAGGTCCCGGGTTCGAATCCCGGTTCGGCCCAGATCTTTTGCTTTTTAGAGCGCAGCTCGCCAATGGTGAGTAGATTATTTACCCAGCCGCAAATTTCCTTTTTTTGGCTTTGATCTTCTACACATGGTGATACCAATCCGCTCTCCTAATGAAGAAGAAGCACCTGCGTGGCAGATACAATCCACTGAACTTTACTGTCGGTTCTTTTTCTGGTAGAAGCCGAGTTTCGTGGAGCGTGCCTTTGGAAAAAACAGCAGCTGCATTCTGAGAATCTGGGAAAGGCCGGGATTAAATATGGACCACGAATTCGTATTAGTATTATCAGCGTCGATTCGTCAGCAAGTCGGGAGGGGGAAACACTGAGCGACCGAAAGGGGAGACGGAAATGTACAAAAATAAAGAAAAATGTGAGATTTGTTGTCACGAAATTTAGAACAGAATCTTCTAGAGCAGGTAAGAAATGTGGAATCAGCATAATTTCAAGTCTTGAAACATTTCGAAAGCAAGAATCGATACTTTTGACAGTTTTTGGATCCGTAAAATTTTGTTACGACTTTTTTCTAGGGTAAAAATGTCAAGATGCCTATAGAAAATACAAACAAAACATATAAAATAAAACTTCATATTTTACGTTGAATAAAAGCTGACAAAAAGTTAAACGATCAACGAGGGCAAGAAATAAGTATTTCGGCTTTTTACACCCAATCCGATGTTTAAACAATTTTAAAGCAACTTAATTCTAACAATATCTACCATAAAAACAATAACAATGGGTACTTACAACCAATGCCAGGGAACGAAATTGGCTAATAGTTAACGATGAAACGGTGCAATCCACCAAAACCAAAACTGGGCCAAAAAATTAAGCTATTGATAACTTTTAAAACCATGTGCTTTGCTCAAAAAATTTCCTCATGGTAATCTAAGCAAATTCAAATACAAAAGAAATTAATCTCATTTCCTAACAGAACCGCTGAAAATCTGGAAATGTGATTTACCCGCTAGCGGTCCTTCTATGCCCTAATTGCTCATAAAAACAAACGGATCGCATCCGGGGAATTGTCAAAAAACCCCTGCCCGTTCCCACGAAGCCATGAGGGGGTAGAGGTTTCAAAATTGGACCAATTAGGGGGAGGAGGCAGCAGGAGATGGCCACAGGGAATTCTGAAGAAATGGACGACGAAGACAGCAAAAAAGGAGGGCCCCCAACGACGCGCAGGCCAATAACCCCTTCTCTTCTCTACACTGGCAGGCATAGCGACACGACAAAGCACATAACACAACAGCAATAAGGAGGAGGAAAACGAAAAAAAGAATTATGGCGGAATTCGTCAGAGCTTGAGGGGTTTTGCAGGATGCGGGAAAGACTTTAGGTTTTATCATAAAATATATCAATTTTTATCAATGCGTAAATTAAAAATACATTAATATAAATAAGAAACTTTATAATTAAACCACATTGAAAACTGAAGTCACTTTTCCAGGATATCTCATATTTCATAAATTACAATTTTTAAAGAAATTTTTTCCCAGCAAAAATTATTATATCGTGTAACATGCGAAAATGTCTTATAGCTAAATTTTCCATGGCTCGCTTTTTTCGAAAATTTACCTTTAAGTCCGGTCGATCTCAACTTCCTGCTACATTTTAAAAAAAGCGTCGAAGGATCCTAGCGGAAAAGACACTAGTTGCAGGTCTAGGAACATTCGTACAAAAACCTGCATTGACTAGGAAAACAATCTGACCCCGGATCAAAACGGACTTCCGCCCAGGAAATCGTCATTTTGGCACCTCGAGCTTAAAAATCGAAATCATGGCCTGAAGGGGGGAAGGGGGCGGTTGCCGTGTGGCCAGAAGCAGCACAAATTTCCACTCCAATGCTCAACACCCTTCCAGCGCCCCCTGGCTGGCCACAGGGCGGCTACCCAACCAACCACGAAAAATCGAGCCAGGGCCAGTGAAAAAAGGTCACCCAACCTCTCAAACATTAAAAACAAGCATTGCTGGTTCTATGAAAAACACTCAATTTTCATCGTACAAAAATTGGTTTTCACTACTTTTAAGGTTAAAATTAACGAAGATGTTTTAGCAAAAACTGAAAATTAACTACTGATTTTTAAGGCCACACAGTTTTAAAGGGCCAGAGAACGCATTAATTTAGACTTCTAGGCGTTAGATTCCCTCCAGATCTTGCTGATTTTGCCGCCACACGCAACGGACGCGCCCGCGACACGCAACGCACGAAGAGGCCCATCAGCGTCCGCGCCAGGAAGACTCAACGCATCAGTCCGCGCCACGCAATTCGCGCAGAAGTTCGCGCAGGAGATGGAATGTCGACAAGCGCCCGAAACACGCAACGCACGCGCGCGCGAAACGTATGGCGCGAGTCACCAGACCACTACGTCATAGCTTACGACAGGGTTATCCTGATTACGTGAGTTGCGTTGTGACGCGCGCGTTGCGCGCCTCTTAAACCCCAAAAAATATGAAAATGAGACTGCTAAATTCTTACCATGCCTTTAATCCCCGCCAAAAGTCCACATCCCCCAGAACCCAACGTCCGTATTTTGGAATGGGCTGAAAACCGTTACAAATCCTCTCGAGCCGCCATTTTCCCATTTGTACTTGAACCCACCGGGCTGCCGGAACCGCGGAAAATGACGCAAAGAAGGGGATTGTAATCTACCGAATTTGGCGGCTAATTATGGACGAAAGGGAGGGAAGACAGGTGGTTGAGAAGCCGGTAATTTACGAATTTGGGGGACAGCAGAAGCCTGGAATGTTCAAGGGAAGTTTTTGGGTAAATAACAGTTCGAAAATTTGGGTTAGAATTTGTAGCGGGAACTAAATTTATAAAAAGGGAAGGAAAGATACGTATTTTAATGCATTTTATAGGATAAAAAAATGCCCTTTTAAATAAAATTGAATATTACCTTTCGAAATTTAATAACGTCATTTAATATCAAATCACGACATTTCGCAGAGATTGTCTGTTATTAATTCCGTAAATCAAAATATAGGTAAGTTTTTCTCTTTAGCACAAGCGCAAAATAAAACCCCGTAATCGCGTTAAAAATCAGGTTTGCGTTAACGGAACTAAACAAAGAATAAATAGAATTTCATAGAAAAATTTATGCCAGGCAAACACGGAAAATTGTTATGTAAAAACTTCCATGTACATGTACATTTTTTTCGTCACTTTTTACCAAATTTTATTCGATACTAACGGCTTCAGAAAAACAACACCCCACCAATTTCCGAAAATCAATATAAACCCAACCGGAAAAGAGGTGCTGCTCAATGAATCGCAAAATAAAATATACGCCCCGAGGCTAATGCGCTTTTTATGTGGTGCATTAATTTTAAGGTACCTCCTGGGAGAGAAAGCCAAAAACAGCAAAAACAGACTGGGCGGCCAGTGGGGTCAGACGCCTCTTGACCCGTCCCTTCCCTCACCATGCCGTCCTCCCATGTGGTCTAGTGGTTAGGATTCGTGGTTTTCACCCACGCGGCCCGGGTTCGATTCCCGGCATGGGAATTACGTTTTGCTTTTTGGGGAATGGACTCTGCAGGGCTTCCAGATGACTATGATGCGTATATTTTTTTGGTTTTTGCGCGGATTGGTTTGTTTTGAGATCGAGGAAGGTACATTTTTAGACGTAACGCCTTCACAACACGCAACAAATGCAGAAAAAAAAAGAAAAATGTGGGAAAACCCGTTAGCGACGCATTTTTATTTTGTTTTTTCAAGAGAGTCGAGTCTAAAAAGACGAACTACTGAAGCGATAGAGAACCGGACGTGCCAAAATTTGGTACGCCAAAATGTACCGCGAGCTTGGAAGTAAATATCATATGATAGTAAGTACAGTACAGTGGGTAAACAATAATAAACTATTTACACATTAATACGAAGCGTAGAAGAGAGAGAGAGAGAGAGAGAGAGAGAGAGAGAGAGAGCGAGTGACAGGCTGCCAGAAACATAGAGTTCTATCTGGATTCGCAAAGAAAACAGAGTCAAACGTCTTAAATCGAAAAAACGCCTCCTAAAGCCCCTGCAACATGGCGTTCCTTCGATTTTTCCGCCTCTTTTTGCCGTGCCAATGGATCATAGAATCAAGGGCGAACAATAGGTGGGCCCTGAGGGCAGGGCCAAGGGTCCCCGCCCTCCAGGGCCACTTATGGCCCACCCCAACCAGCCTCAGCCCTCTTCTTCTAAAACGGCCCACCGGACAGGCACTCTGGGATTGCGAAAAGAAGACGCGAAAAAAGGCCGATGCTCTGGACACAGCCGTTTTTCGCCCGTGAGACTGCCGTGGTGTTCTCTGTTTCTCTGGAATCTCTCTATTTCCCTCACTCGCTCGCCACCTGGGGTGGAAAGGGCGTGTCCTACCGCCCGGCTGAACTGCATAGCAACCAGGGGGGAGGATCGCTCATTATTGGGGGTATTATTTGCAAAATCGGAGTAAGGGAGTTGGAGCGTAAATTTAGAGTTTTTTGGTGGCATTGCACCTTTAAAATTCTAGGGGCTAGAAAATTAAGCAAAAAATATGTGTTCTAAACTTCTGAAACTTTCCAAAAACTCACCAAACGTAACTGTCTAACTATTAAAGATAGTGTAGAGCCAGCTACGGCGTCATTTCTCTCTCTCTCTCTCTCTCTCTCTCTCTCCTTGGCAGAATTCACGACTCCAAAAACTGCATAGCAACGCCTCGAAGAAGCGCTCATTATTCCCTGCTATTCTTACGCTCCGTGTCTCTCTCGCTCTCTCTCTATCTCTCTCGCTCTCCCTCTCTCGCATGAAAAGGCTCGAAACGAGGGACAGATTCCGAGGAAAGGCTCCGCTCTCATTTCCTTGCCCCTTATTTCTCACCTATTCATCCCTTCCCCCAAAGGGCCCTTCTCGTTTCTGCAGAATTAATCCGTGGAATGGCCACCCATCCCGCTCAGGGATCGGCAGCAAAAATCGCCAAATTCACGAACAATTGGGACGGTCATTGCACTTTGGGACATTTAGTGGGAAGAAAAACAGCGAGAAGCCCGGGAAAACGGATACACAACATAAGCCATAAGCTGATCGGAACGAAATCATGGCCAGGGGGGGAAAGATTAGGTAAGCCCCTTCCTGCCCGTTTCAGTTTTCTGCTTGAAGGGAACTACGAAAAATAACAAAAAATTAAAACCGACCAACAGACAAGGATTTGGATACCGTAACACAAATGGACGTTCTGGATACGACAGCTATCAAGTAAAAAGTCTGGGATGGCGGTTCAAATCGAAATCGAACTAAATCACCTGGTGTGACGAAAAGCTCATTAAAGCGCACGTTCAGGGAGGGGCCGTGTACTCGTCCCAACGTATACACCCTATGGACGTAGGGACAGCGCGCACTGCCTGCCCGTGCTGGAGCAGGCAATTTCTCTTTGCGGCGTGGCGCCCCTCATCCCCTCGCCAGGTTGTAGCTGTGGCTGACTGGTATGCATCCGCGCCTCCCGAGCGGAGGGCCCGGGTTCGACCCCCGGCCGCGGCAAAAATCTTTGCTTTTTTCCAAAACCTCCCTGAACGCGCCTTTAGTGGCAAAATTTGCGAGCTGAATTGTTGGATGGATACCGGAGAACAAGCTGTCCTTTCTCTGGAGTCAATTCAGAATGGCGCGGTCTCTTATTTTGTATTCTGCATTTCTGCAGTCCAAGCCATTTCTAAATTTACTACCGCAATTTTTCCAAATCCGGAAAAGATGACACAGCCAATTTTCCCACGCCAGAAAAGTTTCAAAATCGTCCAGATTTTAACGAAAAACTACCCAGCGTTGTTAGGTGGTGTGAATCGGAATGCCCATTTCCTTTGCTCCTGCTCCTTTCTTGGCCCTTCCGCTCCTTCATTCACCATCCATTCTCGCAACGTCATTAATTGGGGTAAAGCAGGGCTGAGGGGGTGCCTTTTAGTGTGCCAAACCCAAATAAAGATGCACCACCAACGCTCTGCTGCTGCTCCCGAAAACCCGCATCGCCCCACCCCCGAAGGCAATCCCGGAAAGCAGGAAATTGCGTTTTTTGACGGGCTGGAAAAAGTTGTGATTTAGGAAATGTGAGGGGAAGCAGGTGGAAATTGGGGGATTCGGTGCCCCGGTGTAAAAAAATATATACCGTAATCCTATTAAATGGCTCTATTGATCGGAAAAATACTGGGATGATCACAGAACAGGCACCGTTTTGTAGGGCAACTTGATTTAAAGGAAATGGAAAATCATTCAAAACAAAAATACAGTACTTTAAAGTCTTGATTTTTAGTTTATGTGGTATCAGAAGCTAAAAAATTTCCAGCCGCGGGCCTCAAATTAAAATTTGACTAAAGATTCCATCTGCCGGATAAAAATTCGCTGATCAAAATTCGTAGACATTGTTTTAGCAAAACCTTAGATACGAAATTCCATTTTCTAGTGCGTAAAAACGCTAACGACGTATTTGTCCTGATATGTCAAGTAGACCTCCCGAACCCCCCCCCCCCATTTACCCCCAAAGACACCATTTTGACCCTCATCGCAACACCCACCAAAACCCCCAACAGACACCCCTGCCAACCCCCAATGGACCCCCACTCGAACCCCATTCCAACCCCCAAAGACCCCCATTGGGCAAAATTCTGGCTATTTTAAGTTAATGTTTTAAGGTTTAAAATCGTTTCAGCCTTTTTCAACTTTTTTTTCAACACCCTTGAAAACCCCCATTCGAACACCCCGCCCAACCCCCACCCTACCCCTCGCAACCCCTATGACCCCCATCCAACCCCCACAAGTATGGGGGTAAATGGGGGGGGGTTCGGGAGGTCTAATGTCAAGTATTAACAAAAAAACGTCAGTGGCCTCAAACCTAAAAAATACAATTGGAAGTAAAATTAAAACGCTGAGGTAGCCGGATCAAAATACGTTTTTCGAAAATCGGGACTCAACCGGCTATAAGAAGGTTGCTTCCATTTTTGCGGGTCCAAAATGAAGCGGAGGCGATGACCAAATTGGCGGTTTTAAAACACTTTCATTCAGGCTAATGGTACGGTCAGCAAAGATGCTTCGTAGGAGTCCATTCAAGGTTTCACTAATTACCTACTTTCAGCTAAAAATTGATGTTTTATGAAACGTACTGGCCATTCATGAATGGTATTTTTGTATCTGATGAATGCAACGGAAAAAGTCGGCAATGATCTTTGGAGGTATCTTGCTCAAAACCGGAAGCGTAGGCAGTCAAATATCGTAATTTTGCCTAAAAAATTGGTTACTTTAGATTTAAAAAGGCGAAAATGTAAAGTTACATAATTTGTATGATTTCTGGCCGAACCCACTTCGAATTGCGCAGAAATCGAATCATTTTATTTTTCTGGCCGGCACTAGAAGTTTGGCCGTCTACCGGAAATGTTCCCCAAAATCGGACCGGAGATTGGGGCCACCCCAAAGTACCAACAACTCAAAAATAAAACCAAAATTAGAAGTTTGGCCGTGGGAGTGAACGCCCACTCTTTCTCTCTCTCTCTCTCTCTCTCTCTCTGACACGCTCTCCCTCTCTCTCTCTCTCTCATCTCTATCGCTGGGAGGAATTAAAATCAAACCAAACAAAATTTCAAAAACGATGACTCACCACACAGGTACGGACGTGGGATCAACAACAAGCTCAATCTGCGTGTCGACCTTGGCAAGCGGATACCTAGAAATCGAGCAGGTGATTTTCTTTGTCTCCTCTGTTCACGCAAAAATTAATTAAAAAGCTTGAGGTTGGACGGGCCAAAAGATTGCAAGATGACCGGTACTGTCGGTAAAAATGGGAAAATATACCGTCATGTTCATATCACAGGCTCCAAAAGCCAAAAAAGTTTGTCGTATCAAAAGTAGCATTGTTGAAAATCCCTCATATTTCTCTCTTTTTCCCAGGTATAAAAAAGCCTTAAAGGGACAGGCAAGTCAAAGTTCGAGAAAAATTCGAGTTCTAGTCATTTCTGTAGCCAATGCAGACAAAAATAATAAGTGTCGCATTACGAATGCCCTTTTTCGGGAAGGCGAGCCGGGCAAGTAGATGATTTGGCTAGCATGCTCGAGCACGTGGGCAGACGATGAATCGGCAGGTCTTATTGGCGAAATGCCAAGTTTTTTCTCTGCTACGTTCAGTCTGATCAAAGCACTTGTGGAATGGTATGAAAGAGCTAATTTTGAACTTTTGATACACTATTGGTATCTAATGAGCAAAGCTAGGACGAACTTCTGCAAAAGCTCAAGCTTAGGCCTAGATCTAAGCCAAGGCTCAGAGCCGAAGCCTAAGCCTAAGCCTAAGCCTAAATCTAGTATCTATTTTTTTACAGTAATAAACCCACCATTCCAAACAAGCTGCCACCGAGCGAACGATGCCAACGACTGAAGTGACTTCAGTCAAACAACTCTCTTCGGCATCTCCTCCCGCCACTCACCGACTCATCTTCCGCTACCGTAGCCGCTCAGTGAATCAGTGGCCGAAATTGAGACGTGACTCCCGAAGTGTCGCTTGCTTGCCAATCATACTAGCTGGGTGTGAATTTCTCTTTCTCTTCTCTCTCTCTCTCCTCTCTCTTCTTTCTCTCTGCTCCCCGCTCTCTCACTAACTCTCTCCGTTCTGTCTCGCTCTCCCTTGCTCTCTAACTGTTGCTCTCTCGCTCTGTCTATCGCTCGTGTTCTCTCACTTGCTCTCTCTCTCTCTCTCTCTGTCTCTCTTTCTCTCTTTCTCTCTCTTGCTATCTCTCTCCTTTATCTCCCTAGCGGTCTATCTCGTGGCCTTTCTCTCTAGTTGTTGCTCACTGACTATGACACTCTCTGACAATTTCTCTCGTTCTAACTGTCCCTCTCTCACCCGCCCTTCCTGTCTCTCCTTTCTCTATCTGTCTCTCTCTCTGTTTCCTTCTCTCGCTCTCCACCTTGAATAGTAATAGACTTCCCCGTTCCAAGAAATAACTGCTCTTTTCAGCCAATGTCCCGATGAAAGTGTATCTGCCTGTCCGAAAAGACAATTCTACCACCTCTTCCCCTTCCCGACTTCTCCCCCTCCGCCAACCAAAACAAACAGTAATCGTCCCGCGAAACCTTTACAAAGCTGTGCTAGTCGAATTGCCAGTGCCGGAGGAGTGTTACGGAACGCCCGGACTACAATGGCACTGCCAGTCCTTTTTTGAGCAGAATTTTTCCTTTACAAAACTGAAAAAATCTCCGTTTGCTAGGCGTAATTCCTGGGCCACAATTCAATTCCGGGGATTCCCTGGCTGATTCATGCGCACGCGCCAACGAGCGAGTATTTGTATTTTTTGGCGAAAAGAATCTCCGAAGAACGGTCTGGCTTGAGAATAGCAAAGCGATGAATAGAACGAGCCGATCGGACGAGCAACTGTAGGTTTTTGAAATGCGAAATAAGAAGAATTTTTGAGGGGCAGCGGGGGACTGTCTCGTCGGAGGTGCGGGATCAGAAAGAGAAAAAAACCGCGGGTACGCCCAAAAATCTCTTTAGATCAAAAGTAAATTATGGCATTCTTTTTTATTTGATCTTATGAAAATGCGCAGGGCACGATAACAGAATATCGATCGGTCCTCACCACGCCAAAATATGCGTGCAGCTTCTAGCTTCATCATAGGTGCGTCACCGTCGTCTTTAGCGCCTTTAAGCCGACTTCAAACATATTCTTTACTTCTTAAAAGGCGTAAGGCCTTTTTGCAAGTCATGTCGCAGCTGCGACCAGACGATTAACAGCTGCTGCAACTTGGCATCGAGCACCACGTGTTGAATAAAATACCACACAGGGCCAATTTCGTCAAGCAATGCCACCACAGGGATAATGAAGATTGCTGGTTTTTACGACCATTTGACGGCATCATGTTTCTGACCAGAATTTGCACTGCTTCCTTTCCGCTCTGCCTTCCGATGGCAGCGAATACAGGGTGTCCCAAAAAAAATCCCCCTAGCCGGCCGCAGACCCACCCGATTTTTACGATTTAGGTATCTATCGAAAGCTTCGGAAGGCGATGTCGGGACGCCTGGTCGATTTTCGAAATGTCGAAATTTTTTGCTCGATTTTCGGCCTTTTTCAGACAAAAAGGACTCGCTTTTTTGTCCAAAACGCAATTTAACCGGTTTAAGCGCTATCCAAGCTGTGTTTCGCAAACGGCTTTCAAAGAGCTGTCGTTGGCTGCCAGGAAAGGCATAAAAATCTTAAATTGCGATTTTGTAAAAAACGCCTTCTCAGAAAAACATCAGAAAATCCGCGCTTTTCGCAAAAAACATTAGTAAATGATAAAAAAATTTCGACATTTCGAAAATCGACCAGGCGTCCCGACATCGCCTTTCCGAGAGCTTTCGATAGATACCTAAATCGTAAAATCGGCGGTCTGCGGCGGCTAGGGATTTTTTGGGACACCCTGTAGATGTTCATGCGAAAACTATCGCCAGGTTACTAAGAGCGAGTATGCATTTTTAAAGGGAATACAGCAGTAAAGGCAGTAAAAGGGAAGAAGCAGTACAATCTAACGCTGATGTGAACTTGGTTTTGACGATTTGATCACGAAAAAATATAGTGGATTCCGGCTTTAATTTTCGCGATACCAGCGTGTCATAAGGTGTAGCGCGTAGTTGTCTAAAACCAGTCGCACAAAGGTGCCCATTCCGCTGGCTAGATTTTCCTGAAGGTGCTCTCGAGGTGTTGAAGGGCTCCCGAAGCTGTAGATTTACAAAGTATCGTCTTTCTACCTTAATTTCGGTTTCAACGATCTCGCAACCATCGTGAGTCTAACAGCCATGCATCGTAATTTTAGAAGTATCGTGCATAACTCCCAATATAAGCAGCAATTCTTTATCAAATACAAAAATCCACACACAAATACAGCTCATAGTATCTCATAGGGCCAGCAATAGGAAAAATACTGAAGTGCCACCAAAAGTATCAGAAATGAAAAAGATAGCACAAAAGATACAGTAGCCATAGGTGTGCAAAGAGTAGTGTCTTGTAGCGAGCGAGGAGGCCGAGGAGGAGGAGGAATCGTAAAACTTTTTGTTGCACATTTCATTGAGGAGCGTCAGAAAATCATTGCAACGTTACGGGAATTTAAAATATAAATGTATAAAATACAAAAATACATAGAAATTAGCATACTGTAACCGCAAATATTTTTGAAGAAAAAGGACACCGGGCTCGAATCGTCAATAGAAAATACTCGGAAAAATGGCTGTTAAAAATATAGAAAACTCTAACCGGGATTGAAAAATGTAGAATCGACAGTGTAATTTGCATAAATCCGGAAAAGGGGCGTGTCCGTAATTTTGTGTGTCAGCGGAATCGAAAAAACGAAAAAAAACGAAAATTTTCGATTTTAAAAACTCTAAAAATTGGGCAAGTTCCAGGGGTCTACTATGCATTAATGGTAGGGGTTTAGGATATTTGGGCGCACCGGTATTTTCTAATATTTTTGTATATATTGAATTATGGTAATTAGGGAATTTTTATAGGTGGTTTTTGTACTACATTTGAATAACGGTGAACCCAGGGAATTAGCATGTGGCGGGAGCATTTTTGTGTGTACGTACGACCGGGGGAAAAGACAACCTGTGGAGCAACGAATTTGTAAGGAATTAGAAAATATACAGTAAAAACGGAAAAGTTGGAAAAATCCAAAAAAATTAAAATAATTCCTGGATGCAGATGGAACAGGGGAGAAGCCTATTAATGCATAGGGAAATATGGGTTCTTAAGAAAAAACTGGATTAAATTTTTTAAAACGACGTTTAGCATTTTAGAGGGCCGTTGAAGTAAGGGAAAATCAAAAATACCTCATTTTTGTAGTTTTTAAACGCTAAAATTTTATTGTGTTTTAACTATCTTTAACTCCAAAATGCAAATCCAGTCTTTTTCTCTGATTATGGAATCTATGCAACGGCTGAAAGCTACGAGTTGAAAGTCGAGGGGAAAGTAGATTTTGAAGCTAGCTTATTCTGTAAGCAAACACCACTAAAACTGATTCTGCAAAAAATTTTCACAGTCGAAACGATCTATATAAATCCGCATCATGTATTAATTGTCAATTGGACTGCATCATATTGCCCATGTCGATGGCTGCAGTGGCTGTGGTGGCAGATTTTGGGGCAAGGGCCCCGTCGACGACGCCGTTCTTTCCCAGTGTGCCCAGGAAGCTGAAAATCGGCAATAGATTAATCAAAGCAAAAATTTGGCTCATTAATGGGAGATTCGGCAGCATTTGCTGTGCAAAGCCCATAAATCCAAGCTTAGATCTTGGCAAAATTCGTGGCAAACCCTTTAAGAGCCCAAGCAAGCTTTGCTTTTTTCCTTTCTCTACCTGGCAAGACGTAGATTTCTCTGTGTAAACCGTTTTCACTTAGGCTAAATGATGACACAATTTTGGATGCCGTATTCGTATTCCAACCATTCTCGTTTCCAAAAATTCGCTTTTAGAAATTTTAGAGTCAGATTCAGATATAGTTTGCTAAGTCTTTTACTTTTTAATTTACGAATTTTTAGATGCGTTAATTTTATATCACGCCTGAAGTCTCAAGGAACTGATTTTTTTACATGAACGCGATGTTCCGTTTGAAAACTAACTGACGGAAGGAGGGTTCTTTTGTACGCACACGTGGCGTGGCACAAGGTTTTTTTATAAATAAGATTGTTTTGCACATTTGCGGGTGAAATATCACACTACAGGGTGTCCCAAAAAAAATCGACCCCCCTCTAGCGGGCCGCAGAAAGCTCGGATCGGAATGAATTTCACACCATTCGAAAGCCCTTCAAACGGTGAGAAAACAAGCGCCTTTGGTTTTCCAAAAAATTTTAGCCTTCGCTCGATATTCAATGATTTCTGTAAAAAGCGTAAAACCAGCATCGTCCTGTTTGCTTTAGCAAGCAATTAACATGCCGATTTTGCATAAAATCTGCAGTTTTCATCGATTTTGGCCCTAAATTTAATGAATTAAAATTCCATATTGAAAAACGAAAAGTGCTTGTTTTCTCGCCTTTTCGAGTGCTTTCGATAGATACCTAAATCGTCAAAATCGGACATGACTGCGGCCCGCTAGAGGGGGGTCGATTTTTTTTGGGACACCCTGTATGGTTAAAACATTTTTAAGGTATGCCATGACATTTTTAAGGTATACCGTATATCCATGTAAGTTGCATAATTCGCATAACTTACTGCAACAAATGCTGGAATCCGGAAGGAGCCGTCACCGGGGTCGACACGGAAATCGGAGGAGGTGGCAGTTGAGGTGGTATCGTTTGTTGAGGTGAGAGAAGCACCGGGGATTGCATCGTCAATCCTGGTGGAAGCCCTCCAGCTCCCATAATCGATTGACCGGAAAGGACACTTGGTGCTCCCGGCTTGCTCTTCAACGAAAGATGCCTTGAGCAGTAGCCGCGACGTTGGGATTCCTGGAAAAATTGTGTTTTCTAGATTTATACGTGATTTTAGGTACCTTGCCGTAGTTTTGATGGTATTATCAAGTTAGCATTTTTTATTGTTTGGTAGAGATTAGCCTTATGAGCTGCACAAGGTCAAAGTAATTTTATAGCTTCCCTTAAAACGACCGATTTATGATTTTTGCACAAATTGTTGATCCTTACGCGCATTTTCCTGCCCAAATCACAAAAATGATACTTCTAATACCTCTAATAGGTATCAGCAAGTCCTTACAATCTCTATTTCCAATATAGCAAAAAGCAACTTCCCATGCCGGGAATCGAACCCGGGCCGCGTGGGTGAAAACCACGAATCCTAACCACTAGACCACATGGGAGGACGGAGAGAGGACGCGGGGACAGGGACATCAAGGGTTGGCCGCTTACCCAGCTTGCCACCTTGTCGCTCCCTACCAATTTACTTTTTTTTGAAAAAGTATTCTCCACCTCCAAAAAAAGGGTATATTTTTAGTCGTGCGCAAGACTTTTTGAGTAATCCGGAAGCGTGCCGGCACCTTCACACTCCGGAAATCCACCCTCTAGTCTCTCCCTCCGGTTGTCCCGGTTGATCCGCGGGCTTTAGCCTTGGTGAAAAAGTTAGTCCAGACTTAGGCTACCGGATGGGGTGAAAATAGATCCGCACTGTTTGAATGGATCGGATTAGGGTGAGGCATTTAAATAGGAGATATAGCACGAATTCGGCCGGCTATTTTTGTGTAGTGAGTGCTTTACGAAAAAAGGTGATAGCATGGACAGAGATCAGGTTTTTAGGTCTATTTTTGCTGTTGTTTTCAACAGTTATAAGAATGACGAATTTTGATAGTCTGGGTTTTTAGCTTAAGCTTAGGCTTATTAGTTTAAAGGGATAAGGGCGGCACAAGCCAATCGATTACGCGCGGGAAAGGAAATGTCTCTGCGCCTCTCCCCTGGTGCCCTCTTCGCCAGCATCTGTTGAACCCCTCCCCAAGCGTTCAACGGATGCCGTCCTCATCTCTTTAAGCTCAGCTCATGCTTGGGCTTTCGCTCCGACTGAGAGTCAGGCTTGGCTTAGGCTGCTAGGCTTCAGTTATCTCAAGCTTGGGCCCAGGCAAATTTGCGGTATAATTTAAGGTATTTTTCTAAAAATAGAAATTTTCATGTTGTTTCTGACTCCCACGTGCTTTTCCGCCTCATCACCCCCTCGACTATGGGTCAATATTTCGGGTATTTGACTGGATTGGGTGGTGGGGGAAGAAATTGAGAGTCATTTGGGAAATCCGATCCTTAGACCCCCGCTGCTGCTTGAAGTCCACGCTTTTTTAAACGAAAAGCCGACGCGCAGGTAGATTCTTGGAATTTGGGAAAAGGGGGACGTTTTCAAAATTTAAAAAAGTAAATGAAAAATAGTTTTTCATATTGCGAACCACAAAATTGGTCGTTCTAGGTATCTTTAGAGTATCTAAGTCTACTTTTTCTGTCTTCCAAAAGATATTTTTCGGGCATTGTAGGTTTATGATGGTTTGACATGCTTCACATGCCTAGTTTCAGGATTTTGCTGGTTTTTACAGTTAAACGACACGCTTTTTACCTTAAAAAATTGCTACTATCTCCATTTTAAAACTATGATGGATTAATTAGCATAATTAAGCCCTGAAACATACCTTATTACATCCCTCCCTACTGCACAACCGCCGCCACTGCTTCCCGTTGAACTTCTTCCGAATCCCGCCAGGTGTCGTCACAATTTCTCCCTTCTTGTAGCGTTGCTAAATTGAGTCATAGAGAATTTATTGGTATCTACAGTACCCCAAAACCAAAAAGAATGTTTTTTGCGTTGTGCTAATTACCTCGTCATTAAACACGATTCTTTTTAAGCCCTAAAGAAGAAAAAATGTGAAATATACCGTAAAATACTGTAAAAAAAAACTCACAGCAAGTCCGGCAGCCGTGAAGGCACTTGGGCCATCGAGGTCGTCAGAGGAATCGTTTTGGGAGAATCGTGGGTTGACAGGGACAGAGGCTGAGGCATGGAGGGCATTTGGAGACGTGGAAATGGATGGGGGTGGGGATCGTTGATGATGATGTCAGGGACCGCAGAGGATACTGGTGGGGGGCAGGGGCCGAGGTGCCGGCTTGCATGTCGTGGATCTGAAATCACGGAAATCCTACTATATATAAAAAAATAGTGTTTGTGTGTGTGTCTGTGCCACTTTGCATACAACTTCCGTCACCGTGTTCCAGTAGTATCTCAAGAAGGGAGGTACTTAAGGGTATGTTCGATACGTCATTAGGTGCGTAATGGTCAGGAGATGACTGCACGCATATGATATTTAACAAAATCACCTATTTTCGGTATTAAATTTAAGTTTTTGTTGCAAAATTGGAGACTCTCTTTGTTAGGAATCAATTAGCATCCGCCGGAAGTGGCGATCGCCTATATAACGGGAAAGAGGAAACGATTTTCATTTTTTGCTTATCGGAATCCAGGAAAATCATGCAAAGTGGAGAATATTCTAGGGTCAGACGGGACTCAGGTTGAAAAGTCGCGAAGCGGCTTTTCAACCCTGGTGTATGTTTAAATGACAAACGAAGCCGGCCTCGCGTTGCGTGGCGCGTTTCGTATCGCGGTGAGCGATCAAAACCGAAAACTTCGAAAAGTACCGAAAAGTCCTTGCTCTCATCCTCGACGTCAATCACCTGTTGCCGCTTGACAACCGGCGAAATTTCCGCGGCTGTCATCCTGCAAAGATAAGCACTAAAAATGAAAGATAAGGACTGGTTAGATTCACAGTACAGTTAAAGCCTAAAAACATACCCATGCATTACGCCCTGCATATTCAACATATGCTGGATACGGATGGCGTTGAAGAGGTTCAGGTGACTTTCGGCTGGGGTGGGGAGGGGGAAGGCAGTTGAGGGGGTGGCTGGTTGGGTCGAGGTGGTGGAGGGGACGGTGGGGCTACTGTAAAATGAGGCTTATTGAGCGGAAATTGAACACGAGGTAGCTCTAGTTCTTCTACTCTTTCTCTGTCTCTCTCTCTCTCTCTCTCTCTCTCTCTCTCTTTCTCTCCCTCTCTCTAGCTTACCCAACGTGAACAGCTTCTGGTCTCGGAGGCAATATTCCATCCTGATGTATCTCCTCGTACCACGGGGCACGGAGCAATCGAATATGGCTCCGCGGAATCCAGATGACCTGCCCTTCTACCGTACGCACCTAAAAAACCACATTTTTTACGGTAGGATTCTGGAAATTCCGCATCCATACTAATGACGTAGCTGTCAAAATTCGTGCGTCTAGTTTACATACCTTGTACTTATGCAAGGCTTTGCTCTGCAGCAATTCCGCGGGACGCCACACGGTTTGGGCCGGATTGCGCCGAATGCAGACTACGGCCTGGGTACGGATCTAAAAGAAGGGACAGCTCCCGAAATTTGATGAATTCGTACCACTGCCGGTAGCGGGGCAAAATCGCCGATGACAGCGCCATCGTTTTCGGAGAGGATATCCTCGTAGGAGAGCTCGGTGCCGTCGTCAAGCTGTAAAAAAGGGATATTATCGTTGAGAATTTATCTATTAAATTTGGCCATGGATATTTGGATACTTTTACCTTATTCCTCTAATACACCCCCCCCCCCATATTTCAGTCGTTTCCTGGCTTCCAGGGCTTTAAAAATTCCGTTTAATCCTACATTCCGTTCTACACCGTTCTTATAGTCAAATTGGCTGTTTTACGTTTAACTACACGACCGTGACCTTGTTTTTGGCACGGTGCCTACTATAATCCAGCCAGCCGGGTGGATGACATGGATTTTCTGAGGCGGCTTTTCCCATTTCTAAGCCCTGTGCACCCGGAAATTCCTCATGGCTACAGAGCTCAAACACAGGGAAAAGCTACTTTATCAAAATTAAACTTTAAAAATGCATGTTACAGTAAGACACGAAATCCCAAAATTGGTGTAAAGCTGTAATTATACAATTTTTGGGCTGGCAAAGATTTTTCTTTTTCTAGCATCAAGGTTGTAATATTTATTTTCCAATGACAAAATACCGACCTGTACCAACACGTGCCGCGCATTAATGACAGCCGACAGGAAACCGGATTGGAAGGATTTGTCCGGCATCCGCGCGCAAACTCTCGACCCCCGCCAGTCGGCCAGGTTGAACGGGCCGTCGTCGTCGATCAGTTCAGCTTCTGGAGAATGGTGATGTTAACTTTGATTAGTATCGTAGTAGCAGTAGTATTATTTGCTTATAGGATAACCCGGTTCTTTTGCATTTTCGGGGGGTCCCGGTGAGGTAAAAATTTTTGGAAGAATTGGATCCTACGGCAAAAAGTTATTCCCCCCGTTATTACAAAATCTCCGATATTGGAGCTGAAAACGTACCAGGCGAACTATGCGATGTGCCGGGCACCTCCTGGCGCAGGTTGTGCATCGGCTGAAAATTCATCCTGATGATTTGCATCGTTTTTTTTTGCGTTTTATATACTCCGCCCGGTCGGGTGTATTTTGAATTTTGTGTAGCAGCATTGTAGCAGCAGCTTTCAATTATCACCGTAATCTCTAGTTTGCGTCGAAAATTGTGCGCGCTGCGACACAAAGCAGAGGTCAAAATTTACAGAACACGCGGAAAGCAACGTACCTCAATGCCACCCCGGGAGAGTGGCGGGTACAGTAGGGTGGCGGCGGAGACGACCACGCCCCTTGCCTGAAAGATCGGATTAGTACGCGTAATTTGCATAATTTATCGAGGTTTCCCCTATGGAACCTATTAAAATTAGGACCTTTTCTCTACGAACTTCAAAACTTTACACAAATTGGAGGAGATTGGATGATTTTGAAAGCAGGATATTCTAGTTATTGTATGTGTTTTTATAATTCCCAGGAATTTTTGAACTTGCCCAACTTCAAATATCCTCCACTCCCATGTTTTCTTAATCTCAAGCTCAAAAATGTCATTAAAATCGGCCCAGACATGTTATTATGAAGAACGGGTCGGCATTTGGGAGATATTCTCTCTCTCTCTCTCTCTCTCTCTCTCTCTCTCTCCCCATCTCTCTCTCTCTCTCTCTCTCTCTCTCTCTCTCTCTCTGCCCTTAAACTAATAACACGCTCCGCATTATGGCACGCTGCTGCTCTACGCGACCGTCAAAAGGGGATTTTAGCGGAAGTGGGTCCTGCCTCGAAATTGCGGCCCACCAGCCTGCTTATAGTGGCCTGATGCAGAGGGCTGACCCGAAAATACGGATGCCACGTCAAACGGCAAACGTCAAACTACTCCGAGCCGGGTTTTAGACGTGCCATAACAAGTTTTTTGGGGCGTTCGGTTTACGATTTATCGGAACCCTGAATGAACAATGAATGAACCATACTAATGACGCCTATATTTTACTATTTCTAATCTTTGGAGAAAATTTTGTTTTAAATAAAATTAGCGTCGAGAGCCCGGGCAAGTTAGCAGGGATTATTTAGGAACGGCAGCCACTTAGTCTAAATTTTGATTTGTGTTCTGCCGTATCGATGAGTATCGTATACCGTACCGTTAATTGGAAATTATGGGGATTCCGAAAAACTTTAGCTTTTTTACATTCTAGGGCATGCCAGCAGTGATTATTTAGGAAACGGCGCTACCGTACCTGTGGCTAGCAAAAAAACGTAATTCTTCGCATTCCGGAAAATGCAGAAAAAGAAGATTACGGGCAGGCTACCCGGGATTTCTTAGGAAACAGCCCGCTGATTTGGGTGGGCAGGCGAGCAGTGTTTTTTTTTGGAAAAGCCTCCAACATGTCGAGTTATATGGCAGGCTAGGAGAGATTCTGTGGGAATTTCCCAGTGAACTCGGCAAACTTTACAAAAACATTTACTACCTTAGCGCAAAAAGAAATGAAAAACCATAATGCAAAAATCGGACCTCAATCCCAGGGCAATCTAGCAGAAGATCTTTAGGAGCTAATCGCTCTTGGCTGTAGTATGAGTGAAGTTGTAAACCCTACCATTAACATCAACGACCTACGGTAGGACCGGAATCAACACGGAATGATGCAGAAATTGGTCGGGTGGCTCCCAGAAATTCCGTTTTATACACCCGCCCCCAAATGGTACAGAGTTCATAACCCGTAAATACAGGAGACGTCACGCTCCTCCTCCAGGATTCCGCATTTTCCACAATACGGAAGTTATAGTGAAGCCCTACTTCTTACTCATCCGACGGAACCACGAATTCTGAATCGCCAAAATTGACGTAGGGCCGGCGGGATTTTTTCGAAGCCTTAGAAAGCGTGAGGGTGTGGGTGAAGCCAAAAATAACGGAAAGAGGTATATTCGGAATGCGTAGATTTCGGGAGGGGTGAAAATAGCGGTCAAGGAATATGGCTTCGCTTGGACTTTATAAAAATTGCGACCCACAACTCTGGACACACGTTTTGTGGACGTCATCTGCGGATCCGAGTCCGAAGTTTAATTCTACGTGTAGCGAGGATTGAGGGCAAACTTGCAGGGAACATTTAAAAAAACAATTTCCAAGGCTTGGATTCCTGGCAAGCTAGCATGGATCATGGTCGAACGTTTTTAAAGAGCCAGCTAGCAAAGGTCCTTTAGGAAGCTGGCTACGAGGGCAAGTTGGAAGAAGGCATTGGGGAATGTGGTCTTTTTGCAGGCTAGCAGCAAGCATTTAGGAAGCTCGATACGGTAGGGCAAGCTAGCAGAGAGTTTTTTGGAAGCATGGCACCCGCGCGCGATCTAGCAAAGATTTTTGAGACGCTTTTTTATCCTAGGGTAAGCTTTCAAAGATTTTTTAGGGGACACGAGATTATTTCTGAAGCTTTCTTTCTGAAGCTTCAGAACAAGCTAGCAGAGAGCAGTGAAGAATTTGACTCAAGGGCAGGCTAGCAGAGGTCAGGAAGCTTACGCGAAAGACAAGCAAGCAGAGACTTTTAATCAATAGCTCCGTGCTGACGGTTTCTCAACTGAGGTAACGGGCAGGACATCAGAGAGCATTTGGGAATGTCCGTGCACACCTCGCCCCACTTTTTTTGCTGTCACGCTCCCTTTAAAAAGCCTCAGACGAGCCAAAAGCGTTTTTTAGAAAAGGCCTGCTAACTGGGATTGTCATATTTCCCGATATGTGTTTCTCAAGCCCGTTTTTCCGCTAGTTTTTGCAAAAGCGAGCTAGCAAAGATTTTTAGAAATTTGTCTTACGTCCGGAGCTAGCCAAAAAAGTATAAACATTAAACCCACCAGCGGCAACTGCAATCCAACGTCGGGCGGCAGGGTGCAACCGGCCGAGATGAGCGGATCTGCAACTCCAATCATAATTTTGTAAGAATGCTTCAAGGTCTACTCGAGATTCAGAGTTCTTTGGTGTAGCAGGCAAACCGGATATCCGATCCCCCGGAAAAGCCAGGCTCCTCCCCCTTTCACTAATACAAACGCGTACATCCTGTTAGCGTAGCCGAGGAGGGCTTATTTTGCTTCTAGAAAATGGTCTGTTAAATCGACGCTAATCCGCCACCCTCTCTTCACTCACACCCTTCTACTTGACTCCGGATTTGACGCGCACACGCTTGGGCGTAGTTCCGGACACCGAATTATCGGATTTGAAGGGAAGGTGGCAGCCGGCCGGTGGGGTTCTTGATGTTTAAAAAAAAGATTACAAAAAACTCGCGGCGAATACGGTGATCCTTGGGGTAGGAAATTTGTGTTTTAATCTACGGGGTGCAGCTGCCGATCCTTTAAAGGTACGGACAAGCCAAGGTCCATCGTGGAAATCGAAAAAAAATGGCTAGTAAAGTCCAGCATGGGCCGCATTGGGTCTAACCGATTACGATAGGAAATCAACAAGAAATCCAAAAATCCGGGTGAATCGAGACTAATTAAACTCTGAACAACGGTCAACAACAGCGAACATCTGATGTCTTTTTTCTGCTTGATCACTGCACCCAGACACAAGTTTCGCTAATCCCAGGTAATTGGGCTCATTTTCATATCGTGTTTTTCGCCCACTAGGGTTTCAATCATCTGACGGACAGAATGAAAAACCTACTGAGTACGAGATCTGCATAAAAATTGAGAGTAACAAAGGTAATTTAATTCCCCGTAAACAGTGGGTTTCATTTTCGATAAAATTTCACACCATTTCACTTAATGTTCAAAAAACTCCATGAAAAAGTTTGTCTTTATTCTAAACATTTGCTCAAAATTACAAGGTGGTTGTCAAAAATTTGCATAAAAATTTAGAAACCTAATGAATTTTATTCCTTTAAAATAATAGATAAAAATATCAAAAAAAAACACAAAAATCAGCCGTTCTTAAAATTCAGTCCCCCCAGAAATTCCGCGTAAAATCCTCATAATCGCTAAAAACGAGGAGAGCACTGGGGTAGACAAGGCGGTCCCATCGGGTACGGTATGCGGTAGGCTTAATCTCTCCGCTTATCCCCCCATCGGCTATTTGTCGCCAAAGCCCTCATTTTGCCTTGGGGATTCGAGATAAGCCGGCCACACGACTCGTTGCGTAGCGTTTTCGCGTAGCCCCAAAGCCACAATTCTCAGCCTCGGGGAATTAAAGGAATTACGGTAGGGGGGATAAGTCGCTTGGTGGCTATAAGCCAAAGACTCGTTAACAAGAAGGGTTTTCTAGGGGGGTGAGATGTGTTGGTTTACACATCGTTTTAAAGGAATTTTGTAGTCAAGTGGAACGGGATTTCCGCAAAGGGCCACTGCTGTTGACCCTGATGGGCCTAAATCAAATAAAGAATCTCTCTAAGGATCTTTGCTAGCTTGCCCCTTTGAGCTATAAAAGGCCAGAAAGGCACCGAATTTGAATTTTGGCTTTCCAGCATTCAACGAGCTTTCCGCTAAGGGTCACTGCTAGCTTTCCTCGGTGGTTAAAAATTAAGCCGAAAAATCCTCCCAAATGATCTTTGCTAGCTCGCCTGCTAGCTGATCTGACAGAAGTTTTTAAAGGAACCGGGAAGGCAAAGCTGAAAATTTTGTGGGGATTTTGAACCGGCTTGCGCAAAAGATCTCTGCTAACCAGCCCCGATAGAAAATTCACAAAAGCCACTACCGTTGCTATGTTCATTTCAACCTTAACAAGTTTAGAGGAAGTAATCAATGATTCTAAATGATCACTGCTAGCCTGCCCAAGAAATTTTCTCCAAAAACGGCGGTTTTAAAGTGACAGGAACTTCCAGGCATGCTCGAATTCCCCAAGAATGGCTGCCAGCTTGGCTAAGCAACATCCAGAGCCGAGTTATTCAAATTCATTTCGAAGAGGAACGGCTTTAAAATACATTTCTCCAAGGATCTTTGTTGTTTAGCCAGAATTTGCTAATCGTTGATATAACAAAATTTGAAGGGTTTAGTAAGGCTCAAAGGCAGAATAGCAGAGATTCTTTGATCCGGCGTGATAATCCTGTTTTCGGGTCACTTTAAACCCTTTTTCCCCTACTGATAGTCAAATTCCCTGCATGTTCTCCATGCTACTCGGAACGGATTACCGTAATCTCGCCCCCATCTGCGGTATGGTCACACTTTAAAAACCACCGCCCAGGATTTGGCCTTTACACGACCGTAAACCAATTACCGGCCATGTGCGCCAAGTCCCATTCTACCGGAAATTCGGCCGGACAGGTGCAAATGAATTTCAGGCATTTTTCTGCAGATTTGGGGAGTGACCGGTGCGTAGGAAGTGCCGTTGCGTAAATGATACCGTAATCCGGTAAAAAATGGAAAAATGTGCATTGATGGTTCGAAGAACAATTTTTGGGGGTTGAATGGGAGAATTTCAAGCGATGAGGAAGGCGAGAGGGCGAACGAGAGATAGGCAGAGGGAGAGAGAGAGAGAGAGAGAGCGAGAGAGATAGAGGAGAGAGAGAGAGAGAGAGAGAGAGAGAGAGAGAGGAGAGAGAAAAAGCAAGGAATTTGAAATTTAGAAATTCCACCTCAACTTCAAAATGCGGAAGTTTCAAGAATAGAACATTTCCGGGACGACGCTCCGCCCTTTACATAGTCCAGTAGCGTAGTCGGAACCTTTTTCTAATCCTTTACTCTTTTTTTCCGAATCCCCTGAACCCCTCCACCCACAACCTCATCAGAACCCCAGATCGGAAGCCCCAAATGATCCGGTCGTACCCGAATTTTTAGGGCCCATCCGGGTCCAGATTAATTTTTCCAATCAGGGTGGGTTCCAATCATTTAGGGCTTGCAAAGATTCGATAAAACCCCGACCTGAAAATTTCTTGCGGCTTCCCGTGAAGGGGGTCCGGAAAGTGGGGGTTCATGTTTTCCACTTTTTTCACGAGGTTAGTTACTATTGGTACGGGAAATTGGAACGAGTTTCCGATCGTTTTTCTACTTTTTTATGGCCTAACCAGTGAATGGAAAAAAGGGAAGGAGGGCATAATTTAGGTATTTGGGTGGGTGGTACGGGGTCGGACGCCAAAAAAAATGGAAAAAACGGTGTACGGTATGAGTAGTATTCCGGAAATGGACTTTCAAGAACTCAGCCTCTTTATTTCGCTCTATCTCTCTCGCTCTCTCCCTATATCGCTCTTTTTTGGTAACTTAGTAGAGAGAAATCCAAAGAGGGAGAGAGAGCGAGCGAGAGACGGAGAGAGAGAAAGAGAGAGAGAGAGCGAGAGCGAGATAGAGAGAGCTAGAAAGCGATAGATAGCACGAGAGAAAGAGAGAAACTCTGGAAAACGAACTGGAGCTCTTAAAAATTCACCTCGAACTAAAAAGCCAAAAGCAGAATATGCTATAATCCTATCAACCCCCGCTCCGCCGAAATATGGTTTTTGCGCCACGTTTTGCCCTCTCCGGCCAAGTGTAAAAAGCTAAAAACAGCTTACTAGCGTCCCCCGAAATTACGGTAGTTGTTGCGAGAAATTAGATTGGCGTGGCGGGCGCGCGTAATTGGGGAATGTCGCGTAGTGCAATGGGGCGGTTGGCGCCGAAAAGGGCTTAGAAGTCGAGAAAAAGGGGAGCGGAACAAGATCCAAGCGGTTTTGGCTCGATTTTTAGGTGATCAGAGATCGGAAGAGAGCCAGAGTGAGGGAGAGCAAGAGAGAGAGAGTGTGAGTGAGCGAGGGCGAGAGAGAGTAAGTGAGGGAGAGCGAGAGAGAGACATTTTTGCCTTTTTAACTTTGTAATTACCTTTTTAATTTTTATTATTACTAAATTGAACATTCTGAGATAAATTTCTGAAAAGTTAGATAATACATTACTTTTTAGAGTCGACAATTTCCTTTAAAAATCATTTTTTCATAAAATCTGCCCGATTTACCACGATAAGAAGTTAAATGAGACTTTTCCCTGCTGACAAATGACAATATGAAGGCTCGAAAGTCAGCACGGCTTTATCGTGTCTTTAAAACCCTTGCTCCCACGCTATGTCATCCGCGATGAGTATTCCCCCATTCCACAATGCTTATCCAAAGATTTCCGCCCCATTAATCTCCCGGGTCCCGGAAGGATTTTGGCCGGGGGATACGGTGAATTAGAAAACAACTGCGGATTCTAATCGCTTCCGGGTGGTAGAGCACGATTTTCTGACTAGGGGTGGAGTGAAGAATTATCCAAAAAATCTTAAATTTAAGAAAACTTTGTTTGAAAGTTAGCCAGCTTTAAGCAAAATTTGCACAAAGTTCGGAAAAAGCGACGCTTAAAGAGACCGGCAAGGCCAGGCTATGGGTTATTTAAAAACCTCGGAAAAGCGGGATAGACGGGCTTAGGCTGGCTTAGGCTTGGCTTAGGGTTGGCTTAGGCTTCGCTTAGGCTTAGCTTAGTCTTGCTTAGGCTTGGCTTAGGGTTGGCTTAGGCTTCGCTTAGGCTTTACTTATGCTTCGCTTAGGCTTACCTTACGTTTAGCTTTTCGTAGGCTCAGGCCTGGCGTGGGCTTAGGCTGAAGCTGCTCTTGGACCAGGCTCAGGTCTGGGCTTAGAAATGGCTTAGGCTTATGACTAGACATAGACCTGTGCTTAGGTCTAGGCTTATCTTAAACGTGGGCTTAGGCGACTGACTAAACATTTTTTCAAGGGCTTCCGGATGTTTTCATTTCATTTACACCTCCTAGCATTTCTACCGTTACCCCCCTCATGCTCGGCACCTACGCGAACTTCTCACGAGGCAATATACCCGGCGCGTCGTCGGCTAAACGCCAGATTTTCATCCCGGAATCTCCGGCCGATCCCCCAAAAAGCTGGCGACGCGTCAAAATCTCTCTTTTTGCTGCGGCGAGACCAACACAACTTTGAAAATTACTTTAAAATGGGGCCCATATTGAGGACCTTCAGATAGATTCTGTAGTAGAGATAAGATGACAAACGATATTCAGGTCCTTAATATACGGTGAGAATCAAGGCTTGACTTGGATCAGGGGGTGAGAAAGAATGGATTAGCCTGACTTTCATTATGCTAGAGAAGGAGGATCTGCATTACGGTAAGACAAGAATAAGATATTTCTTTTCTAAACATAGATGCTAGAATTCGGCCATGAACACTTATAAAGAGAACTAGAATTTTACGGATTGTAACGATAATTTTAAGCTTAGGGCTTCATGGAAATTAATTTTTTCTAAATTCAAATTTTGGTTTTGATGTATTCTTAAAGGCGCCGCAAGCAGTACGTTCGAAAATACGGTTTAACGCGAAACAGGGAAAATAAGGTATTCCTATTGTCGGCGGGGCACGCTGGCTCGTGGCCGTTATCCGATTTCCACTCCCTTGTCCCTCAGTGCGGCCTCATCAAATGGCTATAAGCTTTTTGCGGGATTTTAGCCATTCTTCGGCTATTATGACCACCCATCCCCCCGCATTGGCCAATCTTTCTATTTCACTGCGTAAAATCAAAATTACTATTCTATTTGTGGGCGATGCTGACATAACCGTAACCTGTAGTCGGTTTTCAGCAAATCCGGCAATAATATTTGGGATGACAATGACTGTCGATTGTCGATAGGAAAGTGCGGAAAAACGGCAACAATATGAATGAAATGTGAATGAAGCTTTAAGCAGCTAACCCCATTTTTCCAGAGTCGTAATTGTCAAAATGCTTACAGTTATTGAAACATGAGTTTACCAGAGATTGTTGCAACTTGCGAAAATTTGCAAAAACGCAAATCGGTTCGAACAAAAAAATGACAAAAAAATTCTTGTTTTTTGCACTTTTCTGAAGTTGTTTTTTCCTTCAGTTTCCTTTAAGTTATTAGCACCCAAAAATGCCCCCTAAAAATTGTATACCCTACCGTAACTGCCGTTGACCATCGGCTGCTGTGAACTCGACGACGACGAGGGCGGGGTGGTTGACGTGTCCGCGTGTGGTCCCTCCGTCGCTGCGGAGGCCTGTAAGAAGTACGTTTAACTCCGTATATACCAAATTACAGCATACAGGAACGTGCTTAACACTGAAAAAGTCATTAAAAGACCGTTTTATAATAGTTACAACCTATCGGAACGTTCTTGGAACCCAAGCGATGCGATATTTCAGCTTCCTTTATTCTGGGAAAGGTTGGAATTGGAGATCAGCGTCAGAATATATCCCCCGACCCTAATTATTACTCATTTCTGGGTTTTAAGTATCTACAAGCGCCTAAAGACGTTGTTTCGATGGTTCTGGAAATTCCCAAATTGCCAGTTTTTCTCAAAACCAACTGCTCAAGGTTTAGAAACGTACTTTAGGTACTTTTGAATATTTCCAAAATTATGCGTAATTTAAAACTTACAACTTTAACAAAATTGTAATTTTGCAAATGATTAATAATTTTAGTAAGCTAACTCAAATAAAAAGCATTTACTTATTTTACGCATCTACAAATGTCATTTTTAAAAAAGGGTCCAAAGACCGAAAACGTTTAGTAAATATGTATACTGGAACGTTTTATGGGTACGCGCAGTTTTCAAATTTTTTCCGACTTCAACGCCCGTTAAAATTAAATTATAATCTTTTTTTGAGGCATAAATTTGTAGGCGCCTCGCATGTTTTCTTGAAGAGCTTTTTCTGGCTTCATCAAATCCCTCAAGGACGCCCCTGTAGGCCTGAGGGTTACGGTAGCCCCCCACCCCGAGGTTTACCTTATAGTAGGCTACCCCAGAGAGGAAATTGGACCTTTTATCGGGGCGTGTAGTCGCGCGTAAATTTTTGGTTTCAGAAAAAGTAGCCATCTGGGGATAGAAGGAGAGCTTTATATAGCCCCCAAAGCCATGCCACGCCCAATTTCTGAGTGGTACGGTAGCGAGGCGTAAAAAGCGGATCATCCAGCTGGATTATACGAGTTTCGGAGATTAAGAGAAACATTCGAGCATGACTGTTCAATCTGTCAAAATTTTAGCTATCGTAATTTTTACAAAAAAAAAATGTTGGCTGCAATTCGGTTAAAATCGGGAAAAATTATCGCATTTTTGCGAGGTATAACTTGGCCAAACTACAGTGGTCCTTGAAGCGGCACCCAAGCATTTTTTGGCCAATAGATCAGCCGGCCGAGCCATCAAAAAACTACAGTATGCCAAGTGAAAAGAGTAAATTCTGAGTGTTACAGTGTGCGTTTGGCCCTGGAAATTTGAGAAAATCGCAGTATTCCAATGAAAAAGTGACATTTAAAAAGCTCCAGTGGTTCTCCGGTCCAAAATTTAGTAGCCTGAACTGGACTACAGTATGCACCAGTTACCGTATACTAAAAGTCATCTCAAAAAGTCGGGAAAATTTACAGTAACGAGGCTTTTCCGAAAAACCGCTGCGGTTACCATGCAGGTTAGGCTAAAAAACGACCAAAACCTTACTGTAGCGCTCCTACAAACTAAAAAAAATACCGGGCAGGATGAAGGCTACGCTGTAGCATACCGTAGCCGCCGCCGTATGCTACAGCGCATCCAAGCTACCGTAGCCCTTCAGCCAAATCCGCTCAGCTAGAGTACCCCTGGAAATTCCTTGAAACTCTTCAGTTCCGGCAAAAATTCCGTTCCAAACCTCGAAACACACGACTTATATATCCCCCGGAACCCCCGGCCCCGCCCCCTGCCCTCAGGCTATAAAAAAACGCATCCTAGAGCGTAATTAGAATATGCGTAAGCAAGCGGGTGGTCCGGCACACTGCCAGTAGAATTTAGCCGGACTTTCCACCTGCAAGAAATAATACTTCTGACGCCCCTACCGTACTCCTAGTCTGAACGCGCAAACACATCCCGAAAATTCAGAGTTCCGCTGGGAGAGAAAGAGCGAGAGAGAGAAAGAGAGAAAGAGAGAGAAAGAGATAAAAAGAGAGATGCAGGTGAAATTCCGCATTAACCCTATTAGCGGGCGGGGGCAAATTGCGTAGTTATCAGGTGTAGGACGTATTTTGGGGGGTCTTGAGGCCAATTTGGGAGGATGTTTTTTTGCGAGTTAATCGTATCTACGTAGCAAGCGCTATCCAGAAGTACGACTTTTTTCTTGGCATTCTGGAACCCCTGCGAAGGCTGCTAAAGCGTAGGTGTGTGGGCGAGTGGCCGGGACGTGGAGTCTGGATGGAAAATGATTTCTGCAAGCTCAATACACCAAGACACCCCCAAATCTAGTTTACTTGAATAGTTTGTTGCTGCTGTTGCTTCAAGAAAGACCAAAGCCGAAATTCCGCCGAGGTCAAGAAGCTTATTCCGCAAAACCCAGGCTGGCTCGGCTTACCGTAGGAGTTCATCGATCCAGTAGGGTGTCCTTCCCAATTAATATTTGCTAGCTCGCCTTGCCTAATACGAAAGTACAAATTCAACAATGATCTCTGCTAGCCTCGTCTTTTTTAGAATTTCAATTAAGCAACGCCCTCTGTGAGCTCATCAATGTCCATTTTACTGTATTTCTTACTCTTCGCTGATTTACCTGCTAGTGAATGCGCCTTTTCTGCTAACTCACCAATCCACCAGTAATGGGCAACTGATTACGATTGGAAATTCCAAACTCAAATAATCCCGGACCCGCCTTCAAATTTCCAAATGATTCCTGCTAGCTTGCCACGATCAAGGAACTTTTTCAGGGAATTCAGGATGCTGTAACTAAAATATAATAGGCTAATACCCCTTGCTCTTGACCGATGATAATTCAAGGAATTCTCCAATGATCACCGCTAGCTTGCCCGAACCGGTAAGCTTTCAAGAAAATTCAGCTGAACTCGAAGATTCTACCTCTCCATAGCGTAAAATCCCAAGATATCTTACCAGTGGTAAATTCGGGGAAAAGTGGAATGAGTGGGCGAGGTGGAGACCCGACGGGGTCGAGGGAGGGAAGGCGAATATCGATGGATGGATAGGGTGGATGGGTGTTGGTCTGTAGATCATGTCTTCCGGCGGGGTACCTTCGGGTGATGGGGACATACGCTCACTTCAAGAAGTGTGCAGTTTTGAGAATTTCCTGGTAAATAAATGCATAGGTCAATCAAAAGCATAAGCACCAGAAATCATTAAAAAGGCAAAGAAATGGCAAATTGCTAATGAATTAATAATAATAATATGAATTGCTAATAATATGAATTCTAAATTCTATGCTAAATATTAGGCCAAAAATGAAACAGTACTTTACAGTGCGCAAGATTACGCTTTGAATCCAGGCGATTCCACGCAAAAATCAGGCGAAGAGTACGGTACAATACGGCCATTCATATCCCCAGAGCAGCAACCTGATTCTGACTGAAAACAAAATTAGCGGCCGCCGCAAAACCCCAAAAGTGTAGGTGTGTGTAAATTGTTCCCCCGACTCGACTAATTTATATACGAAAATCGACGGCTCGTGTAGAACCTGTAATTACGTTCATAGGCGTAGCGAATTATCTTCACTCTCCGACACTCCCCAAAAAACACCCACAATTTAGAAAGCCACAAAAGGAAGGAGACGCGAAATCTGAAGGCCTATAATTTGCGCTACACGGCCGTTTTGCCACCCCCACTAAATGTGGGTGGCTGGGTGAAACCCCGGAATTTCCGAAAATACACCCCTAACCTGTCATTAATGCGGAGTTTCGGGGCTGAGCAATATTTGATTAATGCTCAAAACGTGGGTTTAATTGAGGGCTACACGTTAAAAATTCAAAAAAATTTGTTTTTAATTGTGTGAATGGATTTTGACGTACTTTTGGCTGGGGCTGAATGAGGGCGGAGTGGGTGGGACTACGGGGATAGATGGTAATTTAGTAATTTAGTGATCAGCGCTGTTCCAAAATCGGTTATTTCAGACCGCAGGAATTTTTGCAACGCCTCCTTACACCAAATCGTTAGCCCTGCAACTATTCAATCATGTACTATTCTTATGGCCATGTAAGATATAGTCTGCATTTATTTAACTATAAATTTTCCCTCGAGTTCTATCAACCCGCTACCGCAGCGAGCCATGACGCCACCGCAACGTCTCTATCGCAATTTGATTCGCATCGCTAGTTGACTACGTTTCTATCTGCGCGTCCTTATGAGTTTTAAGGTACCACTTGTGTTGGTTTTGGGCTTTAAAACGTTAGGCCCGCGGCGCGACTGCAGCGTTACAGTGCGCGACCGCAACGCGGCCGCCATGCGAATGTAGCGCGCGCAACGCGGTTGAAGGCGGACCACAACGCAACCGCAACGCTACCGTAGCTCTACTGTCACGCCCTATTGACCATTCCGTGATGGGTTAGTGCCGCCAGCTCTAGATGAGCGGCGCACGCTGCGTACCACCTTACTGCTCGCTGGGCGTTTCGCGTAGCGTTTCATGGGGGATTATCTGGAACAAGCTTCCGATCAATGCCTTCACTTCCTTTTAGAGGGATAAGGAAAGCTCACGTAAATCAGTGCTCATCTACAATTGGCTATTTGTTAACCAGAAATGCTAATTCAAAATACGGGGTAGAGAGTGGGCTCAGACGAGAAGGAGCAGAGCCAATTTATTGTGTTGTATTGTTTATAATAATAAGTGCGTTACGCGGTCAGCGCGTAACGTGCGCGCGGCGCGTCTCTTATTGTTGGCTCCCAGGGTCTCAACAACCCGCACGCGCCTGCGTACATCCCCGCGTTTTTGTGAATAATACTGTAACCCGATCTCTTGCTTGAGACGATTTCCGGTGCCAGAATTATCATTAATTCCCGATTTCGCAGGACAATAATTGGCATTTGGATAACACTAGCCCAACAAATAAGTTCAAATGAGGGCCAGTACCCAGTTGAAAGTGCAGAAATTCAACACGGCTCTAGTTGGTACTCCAGAGAAAGCTCCCCGGGCTACGTGACAATACTATGGACATGGAATTTCAGCGAATTACTGAGAGGCATTCGGTAATTGAGGCAAACGAATCGGGGCGTAATAAAACGAAGGCTGGCGCAGAGGTACTACAGTAATTTTTCCATTCTTTAGCCTGCAGCTGGTGGCGTTTAACCTTTCCACTCAAAAATTGAATGAAAAATAACTCTAGCTCCAAATTTAACCCCTCCCAATTGTTAGTAGTTGCTCTATACCCCCAAATGCGTCCGACCACCCTCAATTCTACGCAATCACCCCCTAAAAATTGCGCTAATTTCACCTGCTCGTTGCTGTTCGAGAGCAGAGCACTTTTTTGTGCGTAGCTCATTGTTTTTTATTTTTTGGGGCCAACTAATGCGTACTGCTGAGAAAGGCAGGTGGAATTGTATTTGTCTGTGTTATCGCGAAGAACAATGCAAAAGTTGGCTGCAGTAGTTTGCTAGAACGGCTCGAAATTAAGGGTCAGCAAAATCCCGACAGCCAAAATCCCGACAGTCCAAAATCCCGACAGACGAATCTCGGCAAGCCGAAATCCCGACCGCCTAAATGACGTCTGCTCAAAATCCCGACAGCCTAAATCCCGACAATCCCAAATGCCGAAATACAAAATCCCGACAGACGACACGTCGAAGAGCCGCTCGGAACTGTCGAGACCTAGTGAGCGGAAGGGGTCGATCCTTGCCCTCTTGGCTCTTTTAAAGGTCGTTTCAGCTGAGTGGTCCTATGAATTGTTGTTTCATACCCCTTTAAAATACTGGACCTCAGGAAATCATAATGGCAAGCTTGCAGAGATCCTTGAGGAACCACTCAAGCTCCTGTTTATGTTTCCTTCAATGGTTGTTTTCCCCTAGAAGCTACTCGTAATTGTCTAGACCTAGTGCAAGCAAGGAGTCAATTTCCGCGTTTACTAGCGCTTTTCAAGCGCTGCAACCGAGGCAACCTATGGAGTTTATCCTACAGGGTCCCTTTAAATTACTAGAGTTATGCAGGAGTTATAGGCAAGTATGCAGAGATTTTCGGATAAATGATAAGCTTCTTTTCTGACTTCAATGCTCCTTTAAAACCAAGCAATCAATCGATAAATGAATACATACCTGACAGGTCATGGGCGATGTCTCCCCTTCCATCCCATCGTCATCGTCGTCGTCTGTGGTCCGGCGGGAAATGATGAAGGGGGCTGACGGTCGATACACCGAACACCACGCAATCTCGTCTGCAATTAGGAGTGTAAGGTACGTTTAATGGATCAAAAGTTATGGAAAACAACGGAATGAAAACAGCCTTTAAAAAGGCAATGCGAAAACCAACATAAAGGCCAGTATGCCCTGATAAAGGCCAATGAATAGGGCATAGTAACGGTGAGCTAAAAAAAGCGATCGACCAACTCCCGACTACGCACCGATACAATTAACGCGGCCACGCTTACGGGCATATAATAACGTTTAGCCAGTAACAACGTGTAGCCATTTATTTTAGGCGAACTTGCTTAAAACAGAAAGAGAGAGAACAGAAGCATACGTTTGGGAACTTTTTTGTCAACGCAGTGAAGAAAAAAATATTTACGAATTTTTAGATAACCCCAAAATAATTCCACATTTTCTTTTTTGAATGTGCGAATTCGCCAAATCACGGAAATTTGTGTTTTTCTTGTAGAAAAAGGATTTTTAGTAACTTTTTTGTAAAATTCCTGGAGTTTTAGTGTAAAAATTCATCCAAAACTGAATAGACGGTGAAGAAAACAGTCAATTACGCCATCAAATCCCGAAAACCCGCGTGTATTTTTCAGTGGCGTGTAATGGCGAATTTTTCATGATTTTCCACAGTATTTAGCAGCCCGTGGAGGTAGAATTATTTTAGGCATCCACGCAATCGCAAAAATCCGCCGAAAACTGACGCAGGCCAATTCATTCTACCAGCCTACGGTATTAACGGTATTAGCTGCGTAGATATCCAGGTAATATCATGCTATATGGGAATTAGCCGGTGGGCTACGACATGCTCCGGATTTCGGAGCCACGCGGAAAATCTGGGGCTGCGTGAGGGGGATAAGCAACTATAACACCGGGAGCTGGGGCTGGTGACTACGATAAGTCATAGTTAAGATGAGGAATTTCCGGGTGTTACTCTAGCCGGAGCTCATGTTTTAATAAAGGGGACGTGTCGTTATTAAGAGGAAAAGAGGGAAAGCAATTTGCTAAATGGCAATACTATCTAGGGGTCGGTGAAAACACAACTTTCCGCTTGGAAATATCGGGTTTCAAGGGAGCGGCAAAGGAATTTTCCGAGGATTTTGCAAAACCGCGACACGCAACGCGAGACACTTTTAAAATTTCGTAATCGATTACGCGACGAAAATCAGATAACGCGTGGTGCGTCGCGGCAGTGGAAAAAGGTCATAGGAAATTCATAGAAAGGCATACAGAAAGAGAGAGAGAGAGAGAGAGAGAGAGAGAAGAAAGGGAGAAAGAGAGATGGTACAGAAAACATCATCATTAGCGGAATTTTATTTAGAAAAAATGAACGGGAATGCCAGTTTTCCCACACCCAAAGACGTACTGTAGCGCGTGCCGGGAAAATTTTGAATCATAGTCATTCCACCACCCGCCGTTACAAATGTCGCGAGACTCCTCGAACCACTCCCGGGAAGACCAAACATACTTTTCGAGGCGCACGGTTTTCCCGGAATTCTTGATGGAATTGGCTCGATAATTTGGGGGTAAAATAGCGGCTTGATGCTAAATCGATCGACTACGCAGGCAACGCTGGCGAAAATCAGGGTTCTGCACGAGAATATCCAGGAATATGGCGTCAAATTTTCTGAAACTCCTTTCCAAGGCATAAAGATGGATTTTACTAATTTGATGGATCGTGGCCGCTTCAGACAAAATATGAGAAAGCAAAATCGTCGGCGTAAAATATCCGCTCGTAGTCAAAACAGGGTTCCAGGAAGGCGGGCCGCGAAGTTTTACACGTCTTTTGAAAGCCTTTCGAAAATGCGAAAATTGTGAATTCCAAAATCAGAGAGGTACTAAACTAAACTAAGCTAAACAAATACGAGAAAAGTTTAATCCCCATAGCTGGCAACAGTGCAATAAATAAAGTTACAGAACGCTCAATAAGCGGTTGTTGGAAAAGGCCGTTTTGAAGGAATTATAAAAATTGTTTTTTTTTCGTTATATGATTTTTTGGCAATCGACCAGATTCTGCTAAACATCTACTCTCAAAAAGTTGAAAAAACACGCGCATAGTTTGGTATTCAAGAAGTTGCATCTCCCCCGACTCGCCCCGCTCGAATGACTAACCCGATAGACTAAGGAACGCCTGAAAAGGCAAAAAGGGCAAGAAAAGACGAAAATGCCACACGCAAACGATACACACACACAGCACACCTAAATAGTGGCTTGGAAATGGCATCGAATCGCGGTCGTGACACGATCGACACAATTGTCCATTGCTCTGTCGCTGCGTGTAAATTGGACCGAGCTTTTACGCCTTTTTTTGACAAATACAAACCCGATCGAGAGCGCCTAGTAGTCGGTTTTTGTACGAAAGTAGCTGCAACACGTGGAGCGCGCAAACGTGTTATTGTGAACTTAGCCGAAACGGAAATCATACGGATGGAAATTTTGGTTTTTTTTTGGAAAAGTTAATACCGGCGCCGCTGCTTGTATTGGAATTCAAGTGACAATAGCGATAACTGTAATTTTGAGCTATTGGCGCTAAAAATCACTTGAATTGGGCTTTCACGAATGCATTGGATGATGCTGGTCCTCGTAAGGCGTGGCAAAAAATCGATCAGCTTCCCGTAAAAAATTCATAAGCTTTGATTCATCTAGATTTTGCATCTATTTTATTTTTTCGTTCAGAGTTATAGAAATCCTATTTTTCTGGCTGTTTTATAAGAAAATCTATGCGTAATTAAAAAATAGGGAATGTTAGCGTAGCTTCTATTAATTGTTTTGCGCATTGATCCATTTTGAATAAATTCAATTTCTGTTGGGCCTTAATTTATACCCGAGCCTCGGCCTGTTCGAACAAATTAAAATAGAAAACACCAGTGTTCGGCAATCGAAAGTTTTTACAAAATCGGTATGGTTCAATAATTGAGCTAACCGTCTTCAATACAAAAGGGGAATTAATGTAATTTCTTAAAAGCGGTGCGGTCCCGGCTTATTAATGCACCAACAGATTTCTGGAATTTCGTCCCTTTCTGCCAAAAATGACCAAAAATCGATAATCTTCAGGACTGGCGAAGCATCGAATTTTTGCATACGGACCATAAAAACCCCTTTAATAATTTTTTCGCTGTTCTGCTGTTACTGTACCTCATAATTGGCGCTCATTTCTATATTCTACACATTTTTAATTTTCTGATTTTCCTTTTGAGGTTTTTTGGGATGCAAAACATTTCCCAAAACGTCCATTCATCCTGATAATTAGTTTCCACAATTCCAAATCATCCCTTCCACACGTTCCCGGAAAACAATACTCGAACCTGGCCGCGGAATTCTTGTTTGATTCCGCGCGGCTCGGGGGGTACGATAGCCCGTAATTTGGAATGTATCGTAGCCCTCTAAGCCAGCCGTTACATAGCAATTAGCACGAAAGTTTACCAGTCAATTTTTTACCTAAGTTAGGGCGTCGTTGAAACAGACGAACTATTTTTTGTGATTCGTGATTCCCTATCGTACGCATGCAAAAATTGTACGAAAATAAGTGACTTTTGGCTAAAATTAGCCTTCGCTATAACTTGATTCGATCAACAAATTAATGGAGGGGTGGCGCAGGTGCCAAATTTGGCCTCGAGGGGGGGTGTAGCTACCGTATGACTGGAAAATATGAGTTTGAGGGGACTTTTAAGACATTGAGAAATTCAGAAGTGATCAGGTATATAAAATTAAAAATGACATTATTGATTTTTTACGAGGATTGTCAAGGAAATAATACGAGCCCCTTTTGACTACCGTAATTTGCACCTGGACGTCCAGCAATATCTTTGTCTTAAAGGGGCTGACAAGGCAACGATTTTATAAATTTATTGAAGGCCATAACCGCGGTATAAGAATTAATACGAAAAACGGAAATTTTTTTGAGCTTTTAAAGGCGCTGGCAAGGCAAGTATCGCAGCCCATTTGACTACCGCACATGGGGAAATTGATTTCTGCCCGAATTCAAAATTTTAGAGGGATTGATAAGGCAAAAATCGACTCTTTGAATGTTTGCCGTACCTCGGAAACAGTTTTTTGGCGGAGCTGAGCATTTCAAGGGCCTGGTAACGCAAGTATCTCGCCGAGTGGGCGGTATCGGTCCTAGAAAATACGTATCTAGCAGAATTCAAATAGCTCTGGCCTGCAAGGGCGTAGTCGAAAGAGGTATCTGATCCATTACCGTAACTAGTTTGCTAAAATACTTCCATTCAAAAGACCAAGAACGAGCTTTATTGATTGTTAGCCCGATGCTAGCAGAATCCAAAAAACTCGATCTTAGAAGTGCCTCGCAGGGCAAGTCCGGATTCGGAAGTAACTCTATCATCAAACATAATTTGTATTCTTCCCCAAATTTTTTAAACTCTGCCTAATATTCCAGGCTTACTGTATCTCGGCCCAATCAGCATCTACGGCCTACGGTATCCCCACCTACCCCCATTTTTCGTGGCCATTTCCAGCACTGCCCATATAAACTTTAGCCATGCAGCAAAAGGGCCGTTTTTAGCAAATTTCCGGAAATTACTACCGGGCGACTACGAGCCCAATTTAGACCCACCGGCACCACAAATTGTCTATGGTTGAAATCACCGGGGTATTTCCGAAGTTAAAAAGACCGATTTCCGAGATACAGTAATTTACGGTGGGTTTTTTTTGGGGGTCACGGGATAGGTTTCGAGGCGGTACCGTAGTCGGAGCTTCTTTTGGGAAAATTGGGAAGGGGGCTTGAAGAAAATGTACTCATTTAAAACTAAAAATCAATAAAAAAACTTATAATTAACCTAGAAGACCAAAACATCAAAAATTCGACAGTAGCTAGGTTACGGTAATGCGGTCTAAAGTCAAAATTAACTTTATTAAATAAAAAGTAATAAGGCTTTAAAATAGCTCCATTATTTTTCTACGCAACCTATATGTCGCCATAGTTGTTACATTTAAAATTCCGTACAAAGTATCCTACTATATATAAAAAAATAGTGTTTGTGTGTGTGTGTGTGTGTGTGTGTGTGACACTTTGCATGCAACTTCCGTCAGGGTGTCCGGAGGATATCTCGATAGGGAATGAATTTTAGGGTATGTATGATACGTCATCAGGTGCATAATGGCCTGGAGAAGACTGCACGCACATCAGATTTATCAAAATTGCCTATTTTCGACATTATATTTAGGTTTTTGTTAAAAAATCGACGACCTTCTTTGTTAGGAAAAAATTAGCATGTGCCGGAAGTTCCGGTGGTCTATATAATGGGGTAGAGAGCGGGATTTTCGTTTTTGTCCAGGAAGTCCAAGAATTATGCAAAGTCATTTATATCATGAGATCGAAGGGCAGGGTTGAAAAGTCGCGAAGCGGCTTTTCAACCCTGGTTATTACTAATTTACGATAGGTCCGTAGTACCGTATCGTGATACCGTAGCACCGGACTACTGTAATGCCGAATACCGTATCCCTAGATAACGATAACCGTAACGTCGTACTAGCGCTATGTCGTAATTCCGTGCTACCATAATACAGTATGCTCAAAGTAGAATACAGTAAGATATGTATGTAAGATACATAATTTTTACTGCGGTGTTACCGCGTACCAAATACCGTACTATCAGAACATATACGAAATCAGTCCCCCAGCCCTACGGTAGCGTTAGGACTACTAGTGCTTGAAATGAGCAAGTGCGACCTCCAGACTAACTGACTGAATTCCTTGGCGTACTACTTTGTAGTCCCAGTCACAAGTCATATCCAAAAACCCCGGAAATCCGCGATAGTACGTCGTAGTACGCGACGATCCGCCCATTTCCGATTGGTCATAACGGAGTAATATCCGCTTTTCGGCGATTCTCCGAAGAACCCAATTATCTACGCAACGTCCCTTGAATCAACCAGATAATTGGGATATCTCTCTCTCTCACTCTCTCGCTCTCTCTCTCTCTCTCTCTCGCTCTCGCTCACTCTCATATGCTAATTAGGAAATTAGGTCCGTCGGGATTCACGATTCCCCAACAAACAAATTAGTGATTTCCGGCGCGCAACCCCGTACACTCTCCGGTCCATAGATCCAAAAAATCGGGTCCATTCAAATTTCCACGGATGATTACGCATACCGTACCCCCCGGGGGAATTGTGGGCGTCAAATAAAAAGCGGAAACGCGTTGCAATTTTCATAAGGTCACATGATCTCGCGGGTTGCTGATTTTCCGAGAATTCCAGGGTTTTTTTGCGCCGCGGTAGTAAAGGGCACTTGTTTTCCGGTTTTATTTTCCGGACCAAAAGGCTACATCGGCGTCTATAGACCAATTTTCCAATTTGCCTCATACGGTGAAGATACGGTAAAAAAAGGGAAGTTCAACTCGGGGATTCAGGTGAAAATATGGAAAATATGTCATACTTGGAATACAAAATATGAATTTCGCAAAAATAATGATAAGGGCCCGCTTGCAACAAAAAACCAGATGGTTCGCTATTTGTTTAAAGCGCTTTTTCTTGGAGTACTGTAGTTCACTAAAATGAAAATTATTCCATAAAAATTGGATATCCGCCCATTATAAAACTCCGCAAGTTTAATACAGATTCGACATGAGCAAAAAATTCTGCATAAACTAGGCTAGATCGCATTCTAAAGTGTCCTAATTAGCGTAAAAGAACGTTTGAAATTAAAGAGTTCGTTTTTGAAATTAATTGATAACAAAAAACAGAAGTAACGAAAAAGGGACTATGGAAGTCTAGATAAATATGGAAAATAGATAATTCAAGGATGCTAAGCAACCTTTAAATAGGTAAAAAAAATCTGAAAGATACGAGAAATTCTAAAAAACGATGTTGTAAATGGTTCATATGAGTAGTATTCTTTAAAATGAACACTTTTGGCCTTCATTTTTGGTATGTTGTATTCACAAGGAAGAGACAAAATAGATTGGGAGAAATTGGAACTAAGTTGATTTCAAAATTTATATATGTAGAAAACTTGATTTAGGTTCAAAGCAGGATTTATAAAATCAAAAATCGTGAATTTTAAAATTCGATTCAGATAAGGGAAATCCAATTAATCTACCTTAAATCATCTTAATTTAATTGTTATCGAACCCAAAGTCCAAAAAGATCCAAAGATGAAGCTCCGCAAGTCACCCTCCCCTCATTTTACATCGTTCCCCCACCCACCCGCTAATCACCGTACTCAAAACGGACTGCTCTTCACTCAACCAAATGAATGTTTTGTCTCCGAGGCGCAAGAATTACACAAATTTAGAGCCCTGGGGTTGAAAGTGAAGTTGAGAGAGGGAAAAAATGGCAATTAATTGCGGGAAATCGAAATGGAGTTTCAACTTTTCGATTTAAAATAAATGCTTAATCAAAATTTCAAGATTTTTAGCACAAATGATTTTCCGAAAAGTCCGGGAAACCCTCTAGAAAGCTTAAACGGTCCTTCAAAAAAATAATGGTTTTAGGGAATAAAAAATTCCAAAGTTTTTGCTCTAGAGAAAACCGAAAAATAACGTAATTTTTAAGACTAACACCGGTCGAATCAACAATTCAAATAAATAAGAAAAATTAAGTTAAAAATAAACAATTCTCCTTTTTGCTAAAATGTTTACCATCTGTTAAACCCTATACTCGCTACCGGAAATCTAAAAAGCTATGAAAAGCTGGCGGGGTTAAGTCAAAAGTGGTAAATTTGGCCCTTAAGATTCGTCATTCCCAGAGACGCTTTTGCAAGTCAAAACTGTCATTATTTCTCAAAAATGATCTATGCGGCACTTGCACAGGATAACTGTAGGATGAATAATCCGCTACAATATTATAGACGCTCCTGGTAGTGACGAAATGATTTGGCAAAGGGCAAAGGCCATCGGAAACGAAAATCGTACGTCCAATGAAAATTTCGCCTCGGTCCCAGGAAACGATTGCCGAAATGCCGTTGTGGTCTCAGGTCATTGTTTTGACGGCTGATAACGTGACACGGATACCGTAACGCTGTGCCGTTTGTGTAGTTGGGCGGCGTGCCTGGAAAGGAAAATTTAGAAGGTTTTTTAAAAATAGAACAGACAAACTATTGAAAACCAAAATCGCCTCAATAGAAAACGTATTAGAAAAGAGAGAAATCTGAAATATGATAAGTTTTGGGCAGCCTACTTTAACTGTCGTTGAATGGCCTGTTTTTCATGCTTTTCCGACCCCAATCGCAAGAAAAGAGCGTGAATGAAAACCTAAGCAGCCGATGACCGACTTTGATGATATTTTCTTTCATTTCCGCTAGCAGTAGAAAAATTGTCATCGTGGAGGAAAAGGACCCTATTCAGGGATTTTTAACCTCATGTCCTGTATCGTATCTTATCTTAGCGGAAATTGCTTTCAAAAAAGATGGTTCTCGCAAGAGAGTAGGAGAGAGTAAGAGAGAGCGAACGAGATATATAGAGAGAAAGAGCGAGAGCGCGATAGAGAGAGAGAGAGAGAGAGAGAGAGAGAGATGGAGACAAGAAAAGAGAGAATAGAGAAAAATAGAGAAACCGACAGAGAGGTACAGAGGGCGAGAGAAAAAGTCAAAGAGAGAGTGAGAGAGAGAAGCAGGAGAAGGCGAGAGAAAGAGAGACAGAGAGCGAAGAATTTCTCGAAATTACTCTAGTATACTATCACCGGAAGTAACTTTTCGCCTAGCTAGTATTTGTGTGACTGGTTGAGCAGGAGCTGTTGGGGAACGAGGACGGGGGCATTATCAGGGCCCTCCGGGGAGAAGACGAGCTTTTTCCCCCTTTTCTCGTCTTGCCATCGTCGTCTTCAACAAGAAGAAGAAGAAGGAGTAGGCGAGAAGAGAGAGAGAGAGAGAGAGAGAGAGAGACGCGAAAAGGGAACATCAGCGTCGTCGATTCACGAACGGCTACGAGACGGGACACTCGAAAAACGGCGCACTGGCAGTACGGGGTGCAACACGAACGGGGGAAGAGGGAAGCCTTCTTGTGGTCTTCTTCTGCCATCCCTGGGGGCACACGACCCTTCCCCCATAGCTTCACCCTCCACACGAATTTTTGAGTATTCGCAGACGGGACGACGATGGGCCAATATTCAGAATAATGGTCGGCTGGAGTTCGCCCGGGACTCCCGAAATGTTCTACTCGGAGTTCAACTTTTGATCGGATACGAAAACTTCAAAGATCGTAAGGGCCAGGGAGTACGATTTGAAACTTGTTCGGCATCGGTGAAAAACCCTACAAGAAAAACCCTTATAAGAAGTTTTAACAGGATGTGTAAGTCGTAAATTCAGCTTTTTGGGTTTGATGGTACAAACTACCACTTTGTTCGCTCAGCTAGAAAGCCTAGTTATTTTAGAAAAAGAGTGACAGCCAAAAATACAACGGTTCATTGGCAAAAAATTGACGCCTGGGAACTGGCCTTACGTTCTACAGCTTCTTACGTACATCTGGGTGGAAATGTTTAATGCACTGTAACTGTTACCCAGCATTGTAATCGTTTACGAGAAAATTTATGAAACTTTGGAGTCGGATGATATAAACTTTTACGCATCAGTGCAAAATCAATGGCAAAATAGGCTTACTTTAGAGGTAAAATAACAGTTCGATCCCTTACTTAAAAATAAGAGTTCTGATTAAGTAGCTGTTATTTCGAGCTTTTTGATAAAGCACAAGGGCGACGATGGTCATTTAGAATAAAGTGTGACATCTAATGAAGAAAATTAAGCAAAGAAAGCGAGTATGACGGTAATATTAAAGCCGTCAGCCAATCATAACCTAACCGGATTGATCTGGGTGTTGCCGATATTGATAGATGCATTTTAAAAAGACAGTAAAAGTTTAAAATTCGTATATTTTAGGTTCCGGGTCTACTCAGCGCATTAATGGGGTGAATGGACAGGTTCGAGGTATGGAAAACCAAATAACAACTAACAATAGCACAATAGACTGCTCTATTGGACCTTAAAGGTGGAGCGACATGAGATTTTTTTATCAGCCTGAAAGTATAAGATGCATTAATAATCCGGTATAAAAATTAGAAAGGGCCAGAAAGTGCAAGAAGTGAGAAAGAACGGAATTTCATCAAAAAATTACCAAATTGAATTATCGAAAATACGAGCGGCGCCCACGGGACTCGGTCGGATCAGCTGTCTCTGTCAGTGTGTCTGTTCGTCTGTCTGTCCGCCAGTTTGTCTGTGTGTGATGACAGTAGGGAACTGTTTTTGTTTGTGGGTTGTGTGTGGTGTTATCGCAAAACTCGGCTCCTCTCAAAACTGCTTCGGCTTCATGGCCTAGATGGGCCCACGTGAGCCCCCGCGAGTCCTTTTCACTCCTCTTTACGCCCGGCGTTTTTAGGCGAAATTTGCTTCTCGAGAAGAAATTTGGCGCGGAACGGGGTGTGCTCGAAAAAATGGCTCACATGCCCCTTCCCGAATTCTTCCGCACAGCACTTTCTACGCTGATAACGGACGAATGGGAGCAGTCCGGGGGAGTACGCTGTTTACGCACAAATAATTCGAGAAGCTGAGGGGAATGGCGGATGTTTTTGAGGAATTTTTGGGGGTTTGGAAGGGCAAAGTGTAAGGTATTTGAATTTTTTATAGAGTCCCGCTGTTTTTGAGGAAATTATTATGGATTTTGGATGCAAAGTACATGTGATTTCCAATTTTAAAGGGACCGATAATGCCAGCTCGGAATCTCGGCCAAACCAACATCACGCAACGCAACACGTAACGCACGCGAATGCGTAACGGATTTAGGTCACCTCAAGACTCTCGATCGGGTCGCGTGGCGTGATGCGGCGCGTGTCGCGGCGGCTGCTAATAGCTTAGAGATTCTATAGCGGACAAAAACGTGAATTATGCCTTTAACTTCTCTTTAAAGCTGTCTATTGCTGAGTGAAACTCAATAAAAACTCGATTCGCTCAGTGACCCATGACAATTAAATTTTTTATTTTTACAGTAAAACTTGAAAAAACTTGCGGAAACATTGTAGCTTGCAGTAGCAAAATGCTTTATTTTCTAAAGAACGCCCTAATAATTTTATATCTTTGGCCGTTCATAACAATGAATGATGGTTAGCAAGAAGCGCATAATTTTGTGTCTTCCACTCGATGATCGGATGCAAACTAGTAACTTCTACACGTGTGAATTAAGCAAATTAGCACTAAGGTGACCTGTAAAGGGACGGCTAAGCGCTGGGTTTAGAATCGGAATCTTTTTCTGGCGAACAAATGGAGGTTTGGGAGTATAGCTTGACTGTAAGTCCGATTTTCCCTTTTTCGATCCCCGGTAGTTTTAATCTAGCGGCCAGGCCTTGAGAATATCTTACGGTGACGTGGAGCATGAGCATCTTTTCTTCAGCAGGTTCTATGTTGCCAGCTGTCCGATCCTTCAAATTACGAATTTAAATTCTATATCTGCTATGCTGTAAGCTAAAGCCTGAAAGCTCATTAAAGGGATGCCCAACCTTTTCAGGGCTCAAAAAGCAAAAACCAGGCCGCGGGCGGGGGTCGAACCCGGGACCCCCGTTTTGTAGGCCAGGATGCTATCCATTAGGCCATAGTGACAAACCAGGCGTTGGGATGGGGACGCCACAAGAGGGAAAGGTGTCCGAATTTTGTGCGGCACTGGCGCCTCAATCCCACCCAAAATTCCCGCGTCATTTGTACTGCCCGGAATACTTAACTGTATATTTGCCACCAAAACCTTGGGTATCCCTTTAAGGCTGTCGACACCCAGCAGACCGAAAGCGTCTATTTTCGCGCTGCCTAGTCGCTTTAAAGAGTCCAACCGCTATAGGGATGTTGATCTGACCTCGACATCTTCCCGTACAACCAGACGCTCCTGTATACAATTCCCACATTACAATTTGGCCCACCAATTTGTCGCAAGCGATGACACGTGAGCCATCAGCCATACGGGGCACACTCCGCAGCGGGTCTCGCCACACACACCCCGTAGAGCCGATTTATTTTTGTTTTTCGACCTTTTAGGGATTGGGGGAGTAGAGGGGAGAGGGGGTGACATTGGGGGGAGTGTTCGAATAGCTGGAGTGGTCAAGGAAATCAGCTTTGAAAAAGGGGAGATAAGGGAAATACAAGGGGACCCCAGCTGATGAGTGACGGGAATACGAAAGGGGCCGTTTGAAGGGATGGAAGGAGTCATAGGACTGTTTCCGGTCACGAGTATTACGGTATAAAGCGGTGTAATAAGCATACGCCAGAAGAGAGAGCGAGAGCGTAGAGAGAGGGGGAGAGAGAGAAAGAGAGAGAGAGCGGGAGAGAGTGCGAGAGAGACGATTGTGTGAGAGATCGAGAGAGAGAGAGAGAGAGAGATAGAGAGAAGTCATACAGAAAAACGAAACATGTGTAAGCCAAATTTTGATATTTTAAACGTTACACTCTTAGGAGCGCAAGAGCAAAAAAAAATTGAAATTTGAAAATTTTTGAAGGCTCAAAAAATTAAAAAGTTGTCGTGATGCCAGCAGAATCGCGGTTCGATGAAGCGAATCCGCTCCTGAAGAGATAGACTTAAATTGCTTAAAGCCCGGAAACAACGGAGAAAACAGGAAATTTTTGAGCAGGAAAACATCCAAAGCAGATGCTGGAGAAATGGGGAACTTTGGTAGCGTCTAAAAATTCGCCAAACGGGTTCTTTAGGATCACAAAACTTTTTACAGGCTCAAGCCAAATGCAAAAATATGCAACGAATTTCGTGACGCCCACATTGATAAGTTCGAATCTATGCCCTATTTACTAGTTCTTTTTTGCTTCTGTAGACAGCGTCCAAAATAGAGTTGCATACCCCGGCATTTCACCTGGGTGAGCTGGCTTCTCTGATTTCTAGAGGCGAAACGTCTTGAAAACGTGTGGACACAGAAAGTTCGGCCAATTCGGAAATGCTTGGCATTTTGGGGGAAAGCTACCAATTTTGATGGCTTGTAGTCGGGAATTATCGAAGTTCTGGAATGACTGGGGGCGGCGAATGGCGTGGAGTTTGGGAAGAATGGAAAAGGAAAGACACCAAAATCCAACGAAAAAAAAGAATTTGGAAATTTTTGATCCTGGTGATCAGTCATAATCGTCAGATGAGAGCACCAGAGAAAGTGAGAGCGAGAGTGAGTGAGAGTGAGAGCGAGTGAGAGAGGGAGAGAGAGGACGAGACACAGAGAGACCTAGAGAATTCCAGTCATAATCCCGACAGCCAAAATCCCGACCTCTTCTTGACGCGAGTTTGAATACGACTTCCTTTCAAACAGCGTTGGCATGTCGGCATTTTTGCTTTTGGAATTATGGCTGTCGGCATTTTAGCTGTCGGCGTTTTGGCCTTTTTCTTCACATACAAGTTCCAGAAAATTGATAATATCCATTGGGCTTCATTGGAAATCGGAAAGTAAAGAAGAAAAAAATAACGAAAGCCAGAGACAGAGTGAGCGAGAGAGAGCGATAAAGAGAGAGACAAGGAGAGGGAGAGCGAGGGAGAGATGGAGAGAGAGCGAGAGCGTGAGAAAAAGAGAGCGCCAAAGCGACAGAACGAGTATATCAAGTAACTGTCTTACAACTTGGGTTAGGCCTACTAAACTGTCGCTGTCGCTGTCGTTGTCAGTTTCCGAATCTGGCACCTTACAAGAAAAAGTCAAAAGCCCAATTCGTGAAGTGAAGCTTGCACCCAAAGATTCTGAATTTATCTAGCTAATTCCGGGGTTCTACCCAAAAATTTGCCGCTTCAAAATGGCACACGCAAAATGCCGAAAAACCGCCGACTTCAGCAAGTACGGCACAAAATTCCGTGGCACTACTGTGAACATCTGGCGTTACATCGGGATTACGGTGCCGACAGCTTCACGGCCGTACACCGCAATTTCGTGGTATTTCGGAGGTATAGGTACCCTAAAAATAGAGCAATAGAGGCACCACTAAAAGGCATATTCCGCGAAACCCTGCCCAGCCTGAAATTATGACGATTCGGGCAGCTACAACCCCGGTTGAAATTGTTGGGTACAAAAAGGATGGAAACGCCTGAAAAGCGACAAAAAATGGGTGCCCGAACGTGAGCCGTGGCGGGACCCGCAAAACGCGAAGCTCAATTACTACACACACCTATCGGCTTTTTCCGCATTCTGGCCCGGGTTTAAGCCATCGAGAACAAAAAAAATGTGCACACCCGGTGCCACGCGCAGAGGACTACAAATGCGTACAAATGACGCGCGTGTTCGGGGTCGGTAGCGTTTTTTGAGGTGTTTTTTTGTGGTGGAATTCGGCTGAGAATCGGAACAAAAAATTTCAGATATACATTTAAAATATAAAATATTTTGAGGAGTGGTATGTCCTAAAAAATAAGAATTGAGTGGAACCACGAGGGACCCCGACGGAACCACCCAAAAAACCTCTCGGTGATTTTTCTGCCAAGTTCCGAGCAAAGAATCGTCAAGTTAAGATACTTTAAGCGTTATACTGGGAAAGAAAACGCATGATTAGACGACATCAATCTTTTAGCTTCGGCAAAAAGCTCATAACCGATTGGACCCTGGATCGACACAAAACGCCTTCGTAATCTGCCTTTACAGTTCCTTTAATACCTAGGGATGTTTTTGAACCTCAAAAAGTACAGTAGCATACGGTAGCTTACTGTAACATTATACGGCACCCGGTTTAATGCTCCCAAAATATCGATTTGAGGTAAGGCATAAAGTATGAAAAACGGTAACGGGGATATGGTAAATCAATGATAAACTACAGATTTTTGATGTTCAAGGATTACAGAGTATATTTTTGTTGTCCGGCTACTTCAGAATTGTTATCCCAAAAAATGTGGGTGTTTCTGATCTGAAAGCTCCGTCAAAAGTACACTTTCCCGAGGGCACGAGGTCGCGGCGTTCGGCACCCCCCTTTTAAGGGGACGGCGCGGAGTTTAAAGATATTAAGAAAACGTGAGAGAAAAGCGATAGATTTGAGAGACAGAGCGAGAAAGAAGAGAGAGAGAGAGAGATAAAGAGAGATAGAGAGAGAGAAAGGAGAGAGAGCGTGAAAGAGCTAGACATATATACGGAAGAAACCTAACATTCAACGCACTTTACTTTTACGCGTTCGCTGTATGCATTCGGAAGAGGAGCCATCGGCGGCCTAGACCTTGGCCGCCGCCGCGGGCCACCCGCAAAAAATGAGCGTTGCAAGGGCGGGGGACCCGCTCTGGGCTGTGTGTTCCTTTTTGAGCGTTCTCTGTTCTCTTACACGGCATCTCTTCGGGGCCCTTTGGGACGTATTCTGATGATGGAGTAGAGGGGAGAAGCGGAAAGAGCCAAAGGAGGAAAGAAGGGGACGCCGATCCTCGGAAGCAGATTGTCCCCAACGGGACCCCGCACACTGGCAGAAGCCCTCTGGGGGGTTTTATGAAGACTCTACTACGGTGGGGGGAGTTCGAGGGTTGGGAATTGACTATTTGGGAATGTCATAAACTTCTAATCATAGGTGTATCGTGTAGTTTTGAGGAAAATTTAGCTATCTTCCTGAATTTAAGCTAGTTCTCATACCTGCAATATAAAAATGAAGAAGCGTTATTTTTTTAAGCGGGAGATTCAGACGTCAAGTCATAATTTCCGACTTTATTTGCTAGAAATCTCGACCACACGCGCACACGCTGGCTATTCGAGCGTGCGCGGTGATTACGCCATGAAATTGCCGGCGGCGTGCGGGTTGCGGTGCGTGTCGCAGGCGCGGTAAAATCTATAGGGAATCCACTAGCAAAATCCATCTCGTGACTTATCAATGCCTCTAAAATATTAGATAGCTTGCTAGGGTCACTTTTGGCTATTTTTAGAATTTTAAAGGATCAAGTTATGTCTTCAAAGGTCCATTCAAAGCTACAGTAGGGCCGGTGGATGATCAAACAAAACGTCTTTTTCTATCTATACAAGTTGACGACTAGCAGAAAAAGAAGAGCTTTGATCCAGGAACCACGGTAAGTTCAGTCTGCCAGACCCTAGTCTGAATTTTCTGAGAAATTAGCTGCCGCTATCGAACTGAAACATGAGTTGTAAGATGGTAAGAATCAAGATTCGGCAGACCGCCTACACGATCGATTTTTGTTTGGAACACAGAAGCATTAGTTGGAGTCAGAATAACTGTAAACAATGGTTTATTAATCGATCGGATTGAATGCAAAACGTGAATTTTTCATCTCATCTCGGAAACCTGAGGGCATTAAGGTGCTGAAAGTCCAAATTTACTGGAACTGCGTCTCTTTCCAACTCGACCCGGATTGAATTTAAAAGCTCTCCTTTCTCTCTCTCTCTTCTCTCTCTCTCTCTCTCTCTCTCTCTTTCTCTCTCTCTCTTTGCTCTAGCATACCAAAATCCACAGGTATATATTTTCAACATTCCCCTGAATGCCCCCGCGAAATGCGGCACGTTACTACTTTTTTCCGCAAATAAACACCTCCCGCTCGCTCTCTCTTTTTGTCTCTCTGGCTTTCTCCCACTCAGCAGAGGCTAACGTTGCATTGCTACTACTGGGGGCAAAAAACGGCTAGCCGTGAGTAGTACAACCCCGTCGTCTAGTGCCCTCGCGGGGCAATACGTGTGCCGTCTGGGTCCTCTATTCTGGCCTCGCTCTCTCTCTCTCTCTCTCTCTCTCTCTCTCTCTCTCTCTGCCTCCCTTTCAAAAAGGAACATGCTCGTCGTTCGCCGCTCGCTCGTCGAGTAAGGGCCCTAGGGGGCTTTTGGGCCCTCTCCTGGACCCCGTTTTTTAGGGAGAAGCCCCCCGTCCGTCCCTTTCCCCCTCACCCTCGCCCTCGTTTTCCGAATGCATACAGCGAACGCAAGCGAAATTGGGTGACAACTTTTAGGGAGCGGCCGGGGGGAGCCCCAGAGTTGTGGATGGGTAGATATGGGGGTAGTATACTACTGATTCCCTGGGGGAGGGAGGGGTACGGTAGTTTTCGGGCCGGATTTTTTAGGTTTTCTAAAGGTTGTAGATGATCCGAAATTGGGTCTGAGTTGTTTTGGTCAACTTCCATAGCTTTTCAAGGGACTTGGAAGGCAAAAATGTGGATATTTTTCTTTAAAACTAGATACGGATCCAATATTGCAAAATCCGTAAGTTTTCAGATTTTCTTTCAATTTTAAATTAAAAATTTGAAGCTCAAATTAATTCATAATCGGAGGATTAAAGTGCCACAAAATCCCGCAAAAATTAGAGGCTTCTACGGGCACTTAAACTAAAAATTATACCAAAAATTAAAATAATAATGAAAACGTGTTCGTGGAAGAATTTAATTTATTGCGTAAAATGAATAAAATTTCAAATTTTAAAAAATTGATTGGTCGGATTTAACACGTATTTTAAGGGGTAAATTAATCTTATTAAAATAGACACACCAAAATGCCAATTAAACATTTACCAGGGAAAAACTTCACAAAATTTGCTGGCACGCTTCCTTTAAAGCTAGATTACTGTAGTTATTTGATTAATAGAAAATTAATAGATAAGAGAAAAGGTCCAAATTAATAGAAAATCACAATTAGCACGAGTGGAAGAGCAGAAAATTATCAATGGTACTACCCAAGATTTCCATGACATTAAAAAAGCACGCCAAAACCGCCTCGAGCTCTGCCGGTGTGTATATGCCGTCGTGTCACAAATTATTCCACCTCGGCGTCTCGTACTAGGCCTCCTTTCCTCCCTTTGCCCCCCCCCCCTTCTGCGCATTTCTGGCGGGGTCCCCCACTTCGCTTCAGCAAAAAAACGCGGCGCACTCAAGCCGAAAAAAGCCGAAAAGGAAGGGGAGGGGCCAGAAGGGAAGAAGATGTCGGATGGACATTGGGACATCGGAACATCAAGATACTCATGGAGTGATCAGTCGGGATTTGGATAGAGAGAGAGAGAAGGAGAGAGAGAGAGAGAGATCGAGCGAAGAGGGAGAGCGATAGAGAGCGTGAAAAAGAAAGAGCGAGGGAGGGCGAGCTATTCACGGCGTTTAAAATTTTAGCTATTTCCGCCCAGGATGCCGAACCCCAACCCAGAATCATGAAACCACGCCCATTTCTAGACTTCCGGATGGCTACAATATTTCATTAGGCGGAAGAATTAAAGTGTCGCGACTACAGTATACCTCCTCCCTTCTCTCTCTCTCTCTCTCTCTCTCTCTCTCTCTCTCTCTCTCTCTCTCCTTCTCTCTCTCCCTCTTCCACCCCACCACTTATTACAGAAACGCCATTTTGCCCTAAATTGACGACCATTATCTCGCCACCCTCACACTGAAATTATCTCCTGGAGTTTCCTAGACCACAGCGATCGCCTGAATTTCTGGAATTTCAAATTGCAGTAATTGCGAAGCGGAAAAACAAGTTCGACTTTGGGAGATAATGACTTCTGCCGTGGCAACATTCAAAAAGTAATACAAAACATGCGGAAAATGCGAAAAAAATGGTAACGACTCGACCATATCGAAAGAATAACCTGGCCTATATTCAATATAATATAAAATAGTAATAATATTCTAGCTTGCTGTAAAATCCTGACATTGAAACCAGAAAATGAAGAAAACAAAATTCCGAGACTCGCCAAAGGCGTCCATTCTTCTACCGAACCTCGCCCATTCTGATCTCCCCATTTATCGCCGAATCGCCTTCCAGTCTCCCAATTTCAGACTTACCGCATAAGAAATTCAATTTCGAAGCTTTTTGCCAGGTCTGCAATGTCTGACCATTTTTGGCAAAAAGTTTAATTTTGACTGGGTCTTGTAGTTTCATTCAAGCGGGATTTGGTTGCTGATGGGGGTTAAAAGTGCCGCATTTGAGATCAACATCTAACAATTTTTTTTGTGTAGCATCGGGGACCTTCGGAAAATTAGCTTGATGATACGGTAGTAACCTAGAAATGAAGCAAGGAAAAAACTAGAGAGAACTACGCGGCGAGAGAAAGAGCGCGAGTGAGAGTGAGGGAGAGAGAAAGAGAGGGAGAGAGGGAGAGCGAGAGGGGGAGAACGAGAGAGAGAGAGAGAGGAGGGAGGGGGAGAGCTGCACAGAGAAAACCGTTTTGGCTATTGTACTGTAGCTGGTACGATAGTGTGTATGACATTTCCAGATTCCAAGAGACGCCGCTACCGAAGTCGGGAATCTTATGAGCCGTAAAAAATTTATTAAAAGAGTAAAGCTGGTGCTTCACTTCAAGCAATATTGTTAAATCTTCGCTTGAATGGCAGCATAAAAAATTTACTAGCTAATGTTCAAAAACAGGCCGAAAAATATCATTTAAGGGGGGGGGGGGGGGGCGGTTACGGTAGTAATTCAGCAGGCCCCAAAAATTAAAAGTCTCGAAAATTTGTGTAAAAGAGTTTTACTCCCCAACCATCACTAAACATGCGGAATAGCTTGAACGGCCCCGGGGCCACCAGGGCCAATCCGTTTTTCTAGGGGCCCGCGCCCGGGGTCGGGGCTCGTTTTAGGGCCCGCCAGAGAAGGGAACGGCGCTACGATGAAGCCTAAGGGAGAAACATTCGCGGGTAGCAAGAAGAAAAAGCTAGAGAAAACAGGCGATAGAGAGTGAGAGAGAGAGAGAGGAGACACGCATTCCGAGATACACAACGTATACACGCACATACATACGCACACACACATCCATTTCGAGAGACCCTGGGATGGAGAACGCCTGCTCTACTGGGCCCCCTCCCAAACCCTAAAAAAGGCCCAAAACGAGGGCCCAGGGCCCCAGCAGTAGAAGCAGAAGCATGCCCTCAAACGTGTCCCCCACCCCTGCTTTTTCCCGTGGCCCTTCCTAGGCTCTAGGGGGGACATCTACATCTGACAAACATGAATGCGAACGGGCATGTTGCGATGTTTGGACTTCGGGATTAAAGAGGCTAGAAACCCGTAATCGACCCTGATGGATGTCTAGGTCTAGGCCGCTACGTTACGCGCCAAATAACGCAGAAAACCCAAGTTTCGGGGGATATTTTGGTTTTCAACTCTAGAGAAAAAATAGCAAGATGCGCGTATTTGCGCCTGGCGTGGCTGTCGAGACCTAACTCAGCGATGGGTTGATTCCAAAATGTCAAGAATTTTTAAAGGGAACTGAAAGGCATGATTGTGGACATTTTTGGCTATGAATTCGCCAAGTTCTTCCCGCTCAGTGCCAAACGCAACCCGAGGCACTTGTCTGGATAAAAATATCGTAATCGATTACTCAATGGAAGCCGATTTAACGTGGAAGTTTGTTATTATTGGAAAACCCATTAAAAATCCATTATTGGACCTTGCCATTCCCTTTAAAAAGCCAACTTGAACCTCAGAATTAAAAATCCAAGCATTTTAAACTAGAAATTCCAAATTTGTAGTAAATTAGAAAAGCGGTTATTACGGAAAATCAAAAAATAATTACAGTAATCCAATGAGATGATTTTTTTCATTGACCGGGAGCCGAGTTGGCTGTATTTTACTGCTGAAAAAATCGCTATTCTTCCCGGCCCGCAAATAATGATTTCGCCGTTAAAAAAAAAGTCTGTTCTGATCGGCCAAATGACCAAGTGTTGTCAGCCCGCAATTTCTGCCGATGCCGAACGGCGATAATTCGTCCCATTATGATGTTGAAAGCCAAAAATCCAAGTTTTCTTTTAATTGAGGGTTGTCGGAAGGAACCTTGCGGTGCTGAATGAATTGTTCTGCAACAAGAGAGGAGAGAGGAGAAGAGAGAGAAGAGAGAGAGGGGAAAAGAATGAGATAGCTAGATAAAACGATAGAGAACGAGAGAGCCAGATAGAACGAGAGAGAACGAGAAAACGAGACGAGCGAGAATAGCAGAAGGAGGGAGAGAGTGAAAAGATGCTGGTCTAACAAGGAGTGCTTTTTTTGAGTCATCTGCAAAACCTTACGAGACCTAGCTCATTCGATCGAGAATTCGATTCTGAACAAAACCCCGTTGTTCTTTTTTGCAGAATGGCTATCCCTGATTTTATAAAATTAAAATACTAGTGCCGTCTCTTACCATGAGTGCCTTTCGAGCCAAAAAGATAGGCTATGGGGTGCAGTTTTAAAATTTTATAAAATCAGGGATAGCCATTCTGCAAAAAAGAACAACGGGGTTTTGTTAGAATCGAATTCTCTATCGAATGAGCTAGGTCTTGTAAGGTTTTGCCGATGACTCAAAAAAAGCACTCCTTGTAAGAAAATTCTATAAAATCCTGGAAACCAGGTACAATCAGATTTTTGATCTGCTAACTTTCCTTGAATCCTACATCATAATAACACTACACCCCCGCCCAACGCACCATACCTTGAGATAAATATAGGGCTCGAATCGCCCGGATCGTACCCCCGTATTACCCCGGAAAATGAGCACTTATTGAGCGGCGGTTGAATTGCGCACGGCATCTATTTATTTTTGGACCCGTTGGCCGTCATGAGTCAGCCATGTACGACCCGGATCCGCGTAAACCCCCATTTTGCAGTGGAAATAGCTACGTACAGGGTAGAGTGAGGATACTTTGGTACGGACCTAGGGCTAAAGGAGTAGAATAAGTGCTGCCATAAATTTAAAGCAAGGCTTTGGCAACTGTTATTGACAACTGGTATCCTACTATATATAAAAAAATAGTGTCTGTGTGTGTGTGTGTGCCACTTTGCATCCACTTCCGTCTGTCGGTCCGGAGGATATCTCGCTAGGGGATGAATTTTAAAGTACGTATGATACGTCATTAGGTGCGCAATGGTCTGGAGATGACTGCACACATTTAAAATTTTAAAAAATCTGCGGTTTTCAAAATTAAATTTAGGTTTTTGTGAAAACCTCTTTGTTAGAACAAATTAGCATAGACCGGAAGGAGGGATTCGACCATATAAAGGGGCAAAAGAAGTTGTTTTTCAGTTTTTGTGATCATAATGCAAGATATTATGCAAAGGTTTAGGATAAAATGGGGTGAGACGGGGCCAGTTGAAAAGTCGCGAAGCGGCTTTTCAACCCTGGTATGGGATTAAAAACGTAAATAGCAATTACCATACTGTAAATAGGGAAAATTATCATCCAAGGAGTAGGGCAAGCTAGCAGAGATGATTTGCGGAAGGTTCATATATAACGAAAACTCATAAAAATCTTTGAAGTTTCAAAATTGGCAAGTAGTCGCGCCGAAATTTTGGCGACAATGGAAAAATTGGTGGGAATCAAGGAGGGACTGAAAATTAGGTCAAGGCTACGAGGGGATACAAACGGACGGAGGACTACGGTAGCAAGCTTATGATACCGATATTAAGAAATCCAAACGAGAGTTTATTAGGAAATGAGCAAGCTACCAGAGATTCTTGAGGAAAATGTTTTTGAAGTCCTGAACATAAAATTGAATACGAATTTTAAATTGCTTAAGCGAAAAACCCAAGGAAGATGGCTGGGTTACGGTAGAAACCACTAGTTTTGCCTGGTTTTTATGGAAAAGCCAGCAGGGGGTTTTTAAAGTACCATTTCAATACCAATAAAAAGCCTGCAACTGGCAGCGGGGGTGATGCGACTTGCACCGAAAAATCAGGGGTAACGATCCTGTGAGGAATCGGAAATTCTGAGGCAGAGCTAGCGAAAAAATAGTAAGTGAGAAGATGAGAAAGAGATAGATAAAGCGAGAGAGAGAGAGAGGGAGAGAGCGAGAGGGAGTGATACCACTCCAAAACCAGCAAAATCCGACTTTCAATTTTTAATATTTCGCATCGGAGTTGTGCGGCCGGGCCATATGTTGGCAATGTAGAGGGCCCACGTCGGGTCCCACATCCCTCCCAACACAACCCGGGCCCGGTTGTAACCAGCACGCTGAAACGGGGAAGAGACCCAAAAAAGAGCTGGGCCCATGGCGAGAGTGAGGGAGACAGCAAGAGGAGACTCACGCTCCTCCCGCTGCTCTCATGCTCCCCAAAAAACGGCTCGTAGACCCGTCCGTGGCGCATGTGTGCCGCAACTGTCACCCCAAGGGGCTTTTGCTCCTGCTCTGGATGCCACGGCATTCATCAGGGCCAACAAAAATAGAACAGGAGGGGCAAGAAATAGAAAATGTTGGAGGGTACCTTAAAGGCTTTCACAAGCGGATATTCAACTTGCAGCTGCGTAAATCTGCGTTTGAAGAGGACTCGAAAGGCAAATATCAAAAAACCTTCACTGGCGGTTTTGCTATTTTTGTTTTTGAAAAATACATTTTGATACTCAAGACGATCTTCGTTCGATTTTAGAAACTTGCGAAATTTGAATTTTGCCTTCCAAGTCCTTTTAAAAACCGCAGACATCCCATTTTTTGGGGTTGAACATCAAGATGCAATGATTTCCGGTTTTGGAGAGCTCCCAGCCGCCTCGCTTCAGGTTACGGTAGCCTAAGGACAAGCTGGAAAATTGCGCAACTTCGCGATACCGTATTCGCCAAACCTGCTTGGATTGCATTGTACCGTCACATACTTACGGTAGCCTACTGCGGTGATGAAGGATTTCGGAGCTTTGCATTTATTGACCGGCTGACGCGCAGTTCACGAAGCAACGACTACCCTTGTTAGAAAATTCACAATCACTGCTGGCTTGCCTTGAGTGAGAAACGGCACTGAACTGGTTCAAGTTACTAGGAAATCCAATTCACTAAAAAAAATTCCTCAGTAATCTCTGCTGGTCCCCCAGAAAAATAAAACCAGCCGCAGGAAAGTACGGTCTCCTGGTCAGGGCAATATGCTTGTCAAAATCCGTAATAATCACTGCTAGCTAGCTAGAAAAAAACAAATCATGCTTCCACCAGCCAAGGATGGAACAGAATTTTTAGACACAAAAAGTTGGCTCGTCAAGACTCAGCTGTAGGCTCGACAAACATAGTTTCGTCTAGCCACAAAACACCAAAACAGTCCAATTTTCGCCCCGACTTTCCAACCCCTTTAACCCGGCACAACAACTCTAGGGGAGGGGCCGACCCCTAGGCAAAAGTGCTTCTCCTTCTCCCCGACCAGCTGGCATGCTCTCTCAAGCCTTTCCGGTAGTATGCCGTTATGTGGCCTCTGGCCTCACAACTGTCCCGATGCCTTTAGAAGAGAGAGAGAGAGAGAGAGAGAGAGCGAGAGAGAGCGAGAGAACAAAAACAGAGTATTCCAAGGATGCATCTCACACTCCCCTCGTTGTGGGACCCATTGGGGGACGCTCGGGAGAGGCGGAGCACACGCATTGTTACACTATCTAACACACTCACGGGACTCACGGGGTCGAGACTCACGGCCACGCTCACTCTCACACAAACAGAAGAAGGAGCACCAAGCTAAGGCTCTGGGGTGGAACGGGTTACTGTAGAAAAATTCTGGGCTTGCTACGCCGTTTTTAGAAAGATTTGAGTTTTGAAGCGCGCGAAAAGATATTCATGTTTTTCGTATATTTAAAGGCACAAGCAAACTAGGGAATCGACACCCTCGGCCCTCGCCCAGTCCGCGCTCCGTCAATGGCGCGCGCGCGAATTTTTGTTTTCGATGTAGCCGCTCTGGTTCATAAAAACTAGCTGGGTTTTTTTGGCGGGTACGTAACGGTCCAGACCTAGTGCTGGGCCGGGGTCGATTCTGTAGCTTGCTAGCTCCTTTAAAACATTGCTAAGCTTTTTCGAGTCGGGATTTTTAGTTTGGGTTTCTGATTTTTTTTGAAGTCAACTAGCGGAACCGTTACCGAAAAACGAAAAAGATTGTTTCTTAGGTTTAAGAAATCTACTAGAAATGATGAGAGTTCTTTGAGCCTCACATGCTGGTTTAATGTTTTCCAGAACCGAGCTGACCAACTTTTGGTGAGGCAAAATAGCTAATTTTCAGCCCACCCCCACCCTACCCCAAAATTAATGCCGAACTGCTGCGAATGGAAAGGCTGAATGTTGCTAAATTGCCGGGTACTTTCGAAGATGATGTTACAAGCGCTCAATTATGGTCTCAGGAAAATCTGGAGTTTCAAAGTGCCAGTGAGCTAGCAAGGATGTTTTGATCAGAAATGATGCCAAAAAGCAAGAGAGCTAGGTAAGTATATAGTTTTTGAAGTGGCAGGAATAAAAAAATTTACAGTCGCGTTATGCCTATGTATTGTCTTGTAGTCAAGAAACTCTAGGCTCCAAAGTCCCTTGAACAGAACGCCAAATAGACACACGGAGAGTGGAAAAACGGGGGATCGTGTTGTAAATCGGCAATTCCGGTGAATAATGCATATAGACAAGAGAGATAGAGAGAGAGAGAAAGAGAGAGATGGGGACAAAGAGAGTGACATTGAAAGAGAGCAGCTAGCGGAAAAGGACGAATATGTGATGTCGAATAGTATATACAGGCCCGGGCTGAAGCGGGGAAAAATTGATTTTTGGTCCAGATGATTGAAACGGGATCCCAGAAATCATTTGAAACCTGTTTAATACAATAAAAATCAACACAATATTCCTCGCAACAATCCAAAAAAATACCGTAAATTGAGCAACGGTGTGATAGCCAAAAGCGCAACGTGCTCGGGCTATTTTGGGGTGGGGCCGAGCGGGGCCAGGCGTATTGAGCGATTCGGTTTGGGGTGGGGAGTGTGGCGGGATACGGTAGTTACGAGAGGAGCCCGACCTCTCGGCGCCTTCCTTTCACCCCCCCAGGATCGTCCACGCCCTGTCCACTAAAAGGTGGAAAAGCGAGGGGAGGCAGTGATAAGAGATAAAGAAAACGAAAGAGAGAGAGAGAGAGAGAGAGAGAGAGAGAGAGAGAGAGAAACACAGCGAGAGAGACGAGCAGAACATTTACTCTGAAACGGTTCAGGATTGTCAAACGGGCTGAAAATAGGCTGGAGGGGTTGGAAAAATTATAAAGGGGTCGGAATTTTAATTTTAAGTTGTGAATGGGAGCGAGCGAGGGAAAGCGAGAGCGAGAGAAAGAGCCGATAGAGATAGAGAGCGAGAGAGAGCAAGGGAGAGAGCGAGTGAGCGAGAGAGAAGGAGAGAGACAGAGCGAGAGAGAGAATTCATTAACTCAAAATCTAAAAAATCGATAAAATTGAAGTCCTATGACGAAATCGTCCACTAAACACGCCACGATGCGCCCGATTCCACCGTCTTTCCGTTGGAACGGGGGCGTTGTTTAACGGAAAATCAGCAACATATTGTATCGAGCCACTCCACTTTTCGCGAAACCACTTTCATCCCCGCCGGGCACGACACCGCCGGAGGTTGTAATGAAAACGGTGTGGCAACGGAGAATATTTACTGCCCGCAGGGCCCCGGCACGTCGATATGGATCATCAAATGTCTATGATAAGGATGATGTATATGTATTGTAACGTTACGAAATCCTTCGAACGGAAGAGTCGATGCGAAAAGGGGATCGGGGAAGGCGGTAGACGTGGTTGGACCTGGTTTTTTTGGGGGACTAGAAGCTAGGAGCTTAGATGATCAAGGATCGCGGATTAAACGTGAGTTTCCGCTTTAGAAAAAATCGCGGAAATGAACCGAGTATTCGTCTCGGAATCAATGAGCTGGGAGCTAATTGCTTGAACGGTTGAATCGAACGAAGCACTGAATTTGCGAGTGGTTCTACATTCCAATAGTTCCAGTTTTTTGGAGTAAGGGTAAGGGTGTAGAGCTGGCCATAGGGAGCTGGGAGCTGGAAACTACCATTATCCTGGAGCTTGAGTGTGACTTCTGGTCACTATTTGGTTAAATAATCCGTGAACGCTTATTCCTTTCTTTGTATAGTGGGAATTGGGAGCTGGGCGCATGGGGTCTGGGCCCAAATTAATGCTTCACTAGGAAGCCCTCGACTACGGAACACCACGATAAGATTTTTTGACTAGCTGGGAAGTCAAATAAGCAAATTAAAAGCCAGAAGCCTTCTATTGAGCCGAAGTTCGAGCCATGTGATGAAAAGTCCTCTTAAAAAATAGACAAGTTGCGAGAACTGCAAATTTGAATACGAATATCGATGAGTCACGCCCAGGCTCTGCCCTTCTTACAGTGCAAAATACGCACGGGGGCGCGATTCGAATCTCTTCCCGCCCCCGCTCCTCATCGGTCGCAGCACACACACGCACACACACACGCATCCAAAACCGTATCTGATGGTGTTTTGATAGGGTGACAAGGGAGAGAGAAAGAGAGAGAGAGAAGAAGAAGCTTCAGTGACAGATAAGGACGAGTGCTTGCAACACGAAAAGCTAGAGATAGAGATAGCATGCCAGAGAGAGCGAGAGATAAGAAGTAAAAGGTCCAGTTCTTCCTCCTCCTGTGAGCATTCGTTCGGCGCGGCTCCTTTTCGGGACGAACGAGCAGCGGCCACACCCAGCCCCGAGCTCTGATCACCCGATGATGGCTATACTGGGGAGGAGGAGCAGGAGAATGTGTCGAGGAGCACGAGAAAGAGGAAGAGATTGGAGGGGCGGTTTCTGTATTTATCTGTTTGTCGAAATATCTCTCTCTATCTCTCTCTATCTCTCGCTCTCTCTCTCTCGCTCGCTCTCTCTCACTCTCGCTATCATGATTTCGATAAAATCGCTCGAACTTCAACGTTTCTAGCTCTCATTTGCATCCTCTCTCTTTCACTCTCTCGTCATCTCACTCTGTATCTCTCTCGCTTCTCTCTCTCTCTCTCTCTCTCTTTTTCTCTCTTTCTTGCCCCGTTCTCTAGCCCAAAAGTCGAAAAAATGGAACGCGTAAGAGCCCCTCCCTCGCCCTGGCGCCGCGTGTAAACAAATCGGGAACAATTCCCGTGGGGGCAAATGAGAAGCCACCACCACCCCCAAAAATGGGCAAATGTCGGCGATTTTTCACGGCAGGGAGTGGCTAGAAAATGGGTGTAGCTTTCTGGAATCCGTTTAACAGTAATATAGTCCCAAAAAGGGTACAACTATTTGGAGAACAGGAAGTAGGAACGTATTTTATCCAATCTTCATAAAAATATAACGCTCTCGGATGTAAGAGAAGTTTGTAAGAAATTGGCAAATGAGGACAGTGATGTGAAATTTCGCTTGAATCGGATGGCTCTGGAGCGTATGATTACGTGAAAATTCAGACTATGCTCTCCCTTGGAAGTACAACAATCGTACACGAAACGGAAGCACCGCTGAATCGACAGAGGATGGGGGTGTAGGCGGGGGCGAAATTTGGCCTAGAGGGGAGGCCACGCAAGTTTATTTCTGAGTTTTTGTCAATGTGTCGACAAAGCTATACTCTTAATTACTTATATACATAAAAGCGCAATTTAAAAAGAATTGAAAGGGATCGAAATGCCATGGTGACGTACGTACGTGTCTGTATAACTTCTAATCGAAAACTGATTCCGCTCGGCCTAGGAAGACAGATGGCATTAAAAATCCAAGGCGTACGCAAGCGTATACTGGTGTGGCGCGTAGTTTCCAGTGCCTAACGCGGAATGTGGTCGTTTTACGCACAGTCTATAACTTGCTGAAGTTGACCTATGCAAGCCATTAGAGCATAAAGGAACTTTTCGGAATTTCTTTAATTATCCTTCCCTAATTCTTAGCTCTTTGTATCTTATGTTAGTTTGCCCATTAGCGTAGCTTGCCTGCCAAAATCCGGCCGGTCAAAATAAAAAAGGGTCCCGGAACGCAAAGTGTTTCAGCGGTGGAAGTGTGGCAGCATGGACAGCATGGCCTGCCTGCCGCCGATTCGCAGCAGGAGTTCTGGAGTAAACAGACGACCACACCACCAAACGACACATACATACACAGCAGGACATGGCAATGATAGCTAGCGACATAAAAAAATATTATTACGAGTGTATCGTTGCGGAATTGAGGTCAAAAACTATTTTTTTGATGCTTTGAAGGGAAATTCGTAAGTTTACTCTTAGAATCGCATAAGCGACCATGCGGTGGGGTATCAGATTTCATAGGAACATCCCGGTAGTATAGTGCTAGATGATAACATTGAAAGTGAATTAACGGATATACGTTTGAAACTCGAATGTACTTAACAACGCCCGTGAAAAAACCGGCGCCCACCCCCTGACAAGAATCATAACCGTCGGCAAATAGATGGGTGGAGTGAGTGTCGGGGGGCTGGTAGGCTGCTACACGGGCTACGATGATGTACACAGAACGGTGTTCCGTCTTTTTGAGAGTACGCTGCGGCATTATGGACCTGCTGATTCTGTGAACCGGGACGTCTCGAGGGGAAAAGGAGAAAAATTGGCTCAAAAATCATCGAAATTTTCACTGCAATCGAAGGCAGTAAAAATTCTGGGTTATTTTTTTGTTCTTTTGCCGGCTATTATACATATTTAATGTTTTTATCGTTTTTTAGCAATTTTTTTTGTTACCAAGATATATAAAAAAATTTTTGAAATCTTGAAGCTAAACTTTTGTATCTTGGAAATATTCCCCGTTAGACGATAAGTACACAAAATTATCATGTAGAAATGCACCAAAATTAACAAAATTTATTCAGCCTAAAGCAAGGCATCCCAAAAAGCAACAATTAATGCTTCCAACTAACAACCTCATCCATCTTTCCCTGCAGAGCCTGGAGTTGTTCTGTCAGTGCCTGAGCGTGTGCTCTATATTCCGCCAACCGCCGCTGGAAATCGGCGCCCAGCTCGAAGATGTTGGCGAATAATTTGAGGTCGTGCTCAGCATTTGGAGGTCCGTTCAGCTGGCAGACTGCTCGGCGATTCGATTGCGCATATCCATCGATGGCCGCCTCGATATTGGCGTGGAGGCCGGTGATTTGCCCGCGCAACATTTTGTAGTATGCCTCGATATGGGCGGTGAACTGCGGCTGGTCCCTGAAATCGTGTTGTTTGCAAAATGTCGAAATGGCCGTGATTAGCATATTCGTAATCTCAGAATGTCAAAATTCAGAACGTCAAAATTTACATATGTACAACCTAGCAGAACGGAACAGTCAAATCATAAACCGAGAATTCTGTCGATATTCAACCGAATAATCCTGGGTGTTTTGGCATTTTTTTTAACCCACATGATATATACATGCCTTACCTTTCCTTCACGTCACCTTCATCAGTGCTCTCAACAATTCGCAACGTTGCCATGTTTGCCTCGTCCTAAATGGATCATTAAATCGCTTTGCAAGACTGGAAAGCTAACTTCCGCTTTAAAAATTCCCACCTCAACAGCAACCACAGCCGGTGGTGTGCGCTGTACTCCCGCCTCTATCTGTTTCCGCCTCGCCTCATCGTATTTTTTGTAAAATTCGGTGGTACTTGCGCTGGCATCTGCGTACGGGCACTTTGCACATTGGAACTGCTCCTCGCTGGTTGCCTGTAATTATTTTTTTCTGAAGGTATAGCCTTTTCAGAGAATGTTAGCCTTTTCGGATTCCTGAGGCCGATGCGAAATTGTCATAACAGAAAATATCCCCCGTGTTATCCTATGCGCTACCCATAGTTTTCAACGACACACATTTTTTACATAGAACTTTTATATTACAGTTTTGTTCGTCCTGTAAAAAAGCTCTTAGTATACTTTTGACGTTACACCAATTGGCCTTTTGAAAATCCCGAAAATCTCAAAAATTTGCCCCCCGCCGTTATCCCACGTGTCCCAAAATCTAACATCCTCTGAGGATCGTACAGAAGTACGTGATTTAGGTCGTACCTCGCATTTGTAGCAAACCAGATGCCCGCATCGCAACAACGCTGCAGTCTCGAAGGACATGTCCTGAAATTTCTAGTTGTTTTGAGAATGAGCGAGAAGAGAATTAAGCTGAGAGAACCTTCGATGTCCAAATTTTGTTATGTCGAATTTGCCTAGTATTTGAGACCTTTTCCGGGAAATTATATTTTTAGGTCTATATGCGGCACGACATTATGAAATTTCGACACTAGGAATTTCGATTATGAATTTTTATCTTATTACCAGGGTTGAAAAGCCGCTTCGCGCCTTTTCAACCCTGGCCCCGTCTTATCGCATGATATACTTCACTTTGCATAATTCTTGGATTTCCGATGACAAAAATGAAAAACGCGCTCGCTAGCCCACTATATAGGCTACCGGAACTTCCGGCGCATGCTAATTTTTTCCTAACAAAGAGGATCGCCGATTTTCCAACAAAAACTTAATTTTAATGTCGAAAATAGGCAATTTTGATAAATCTGATCTGCGTGCAGTCATCTCAGGACCATTATGCACCTAATGACGTATCATACGTAGCTTGATACCCTTCCTCTCATGAGATATCCTCCGGACAGAATGACGGAAGTTACATGCAAAGTGGCACAGACACACACAAACACTATTTTTTATATATAGTAGGATATAGTAGGGTTTTCGACGCTTTGAAAGCTGTAATCGCAACCCATCACAAACCTGTGTCGCCTTGCATTTGTGGCACACGTGTTCCGATAAAAGCCTATCAACGGTATGCGGCTGGATGTGAGCCTTGTCTTCTCCACAGCCATGCCAGCACTTCACCCCCAACAACTCCATGCAGTCGAGGATAAATGTTGCCTGGTCGGGTCGAGTCCACCCGGAGCAGCTGTAGCACACGATCTGCTTTGCAACAACGACCGGCGTGTAATCACGGTTCGGAACACTGCAGAACTTCCTTTTGCAGATGCGGCAGCTGAGGAAGTCGAGCTGCATTCTGGAAATACGGCGGTTGTACCTTTAAAGCAAGACCGGCACATGGCAAATAAACAGAATCCCAGTCGCAACGACAATTTATAAAAAATGTTATCAATAGTTGTAAATGGCCAGTAGCCATTCGGGCCCTTGTCAAATAGGTAGCTGAATATTAACAGCAACAAAACTTGGCTACGGTTTACTTTACCCCCCAACCCGAGGGTCGCTAAATTATCGATATTATATAAATAAATAAATAAATAGCAAAACAAGAATAACCTTTGAAAATCGGGTCAAAGGTAGTTTCGATATTTTTCATTATTTTTTTCGATATGTTTAATATGCACTTTGATATAGCTGCAAAGATACAGGGTGTCCCAAAAATTCCCGGACAAAGCGTTTTTAAGGGCCGAGTTTTTACGGAAAACCGGGGTTGGGGCATATGATATTATTCGTACTAGCAATTAACACACCGGATTTGGTTTTTGGTTAACAATCCCGCCCTTTGGGTCGAAAAAAATTTCCGAAGTGCTTCGGTATGCAAAAACGGGCTTGTCCCGTTTTACTTTTTTGGAATTCGGTCCGGTTCTTTCAAAAGCAGCCGAACAAGGTTATCTAGTAACTGACGAAACATACTACGGACATTTTATTCCAGGAAAGGCCGAATAAAAACAGTGGCAGGTTTGATTCTGGCTTGTCGGAGCCCGATGAGGGGTTGTCGTGGGCGCGGTTTGCAAGGGGTCCGACCCCTGTAACTTTTTTTGCGTCCTTACAAAAGCCTAGGGCTCTTTTTTAGCGGTTCTGAACGTTTTTTTAGCGGCACTATTTTCAAAACGTTTCAAAAAGTAGGAAAAATCTACCTGCGGGCCAAGAAAAAAACCAGAGAAAAAGCACTTTAAAAAATGTCCGGGTATTTCTGGGACACCCTGTAAACTAACGGTTCAAATGGCGGCGCAAAATAATGTAATACAAAATAGTTACAGTAAAAAATTCCGGATGGCTGTCCGGCTGCGGGGGGGGGGGGGTCACGTAAACTAGCCAAAACTTATAATATAGCCCGGCTTGCTAGGTAACTAGAGGTAACTCGAGATATATCGACCAGATAAGGTAAGACAGGATATTGGACTATGATAGAATGACAGCGCACCGAATGATAATGCAAGAACCAATTTGATCCATCTGTCTCACATCTGGATTTTCTTATCTTTCCGCACTAAAGGAGTTGTATGAATAATAATTTCTGACAGGACTGCAGCAACGTTGCGAGGATAGATTCCCCAACACACTATTGAGAGCGTGGGAGAACTAGAACCTTTCTGCTTTTTATGGGTGTAGCGCCATCCCAATCCGAGCTTCTTCCGAATCGCTAGCAGGGGTACTTTTACCCCAGACTGAAAATTTTCATGAATGCCCTTGCGGTTTGGCCGCCTTATAAAAAAAATTTTTTTTCCGGTTCCTCCAAACTTCTTCCAATCTTGCAAAGTTATTTTGCCGATAAAGAAATTCTTTTGCAGGCGCGATGCTGCTCGATTTTCTGAGCTGTCCGGGATGCAACCGGAAGTACTGCAGTGCGCCTGACCGTGACCACACGCCGATGTGGCATTCTTACGATGAGAAGATCTTGTGCCGAAGCTGCGAATACCGTAGGGCTCTGCCAAGGCGCATCCACGAGTCTCGTGTAGCCGATTTTGTGCTAAAGTATCTCGATCGAGCCGGCCTACAATGTTGGCATGGATGTGGAAAGGACAAGGAGCACATCATTGGCTATGTCGTCGAGAAGCCAATGCCCGACCATCAGTGCCACTTTTGCCAATCCCCGCAGGTATGGGAGAATTCCAGTCACTTTTCCTAAATTCACTTTGCCTAAACTTGTTTCGCTGATTACCATTATTATCATTTTCATATCGGAATTTCCAAAAAGACCAAAATCGACATTTTTCGGAAGTAGACATAGTTCTGGAAATTCTTAAATCAAAGACTTGTAAAGTGCTTCAGCAAGTTTTTCACAACGAATGTCGAAAATTATGTTCAAAACTTAAGCCACCAGTTATAATAATTGCGAAAAAGTAGAATTTTTGGTCAAAAATGCAGCAATGAAGCCGGTCAAAAATTTAGGCAAAATGACCGTCACCCGGTAGAGCATATACGGATCGTTTTTGCCTACTGAAAGCCAAATGTTCAAGATTTCGTAAACTATCGATAATTAGATAGTTTGCTTTCCCATATTACTTTTTTTTCAGGAATCGCTTGATACCGTCAACATACTTGTTTGCGGTCACCTGGTCTGCTACGTCTGCCAGGCGGCCAATTCCTCGGCCTTCTACTGCCCGCAATGCCAAAGGGGTTGCTCCCCGCCAGGGACAGACACCAGTGTGGCGCACTTCTACCAGCGACACGAAGAAATCAACCAACAGCTGAAAAAGGAATGTTGCGCGGCCGAGAATGAGGTAGATTTTGATGGGATGTAGATTTTTCTCTGCGTTTCGAGGAATTGGGGCTTTCTAAAAGTTTTCAAAGGAATTCGTTGGGGGTTTTCTTGCCAAGGCGTATTTGGCTGCTAAAAGTGCTCGGGCGGGCCTAATTTCGACTCAGCCTTCCGATGTATACTGTTCATTTCAGGAGATCCCGCAGGACATCGATATTCCAAAAGTCAAGTGCAGCCGTTGCAAGAAAGTGGATTCGATCGACGAATTCTGGCACTGCAACGACTGCTCGGAGAGTATCTGCAGCACCTGCTGCCTGAAGCTACACAGGCTTCACAACATCGAGTCGTTGGCCGGACCGGAATTGGCCAAGTTGGTTTAATTTATGCGGTTATACTTAGATTTATCCGATTGACTTTATGAAACTTTTATGAAACTTCCGCTTTAATACTTCAATACTTCCCTAATAATTTGAGGGCGTTATGAACCAATTTATTTTATATATTTTATATCAGTTTACATAATTTATTTTCAGGTTGACGAAGCAGACGATCGGCAAGCTGGACGGACACTACGAGGGCCTCGGAAAGAACATTGCCGGCCTGCACGAAGAGATGAAACAGGGCCTCGGACAGCTGGTCGTATGCCATCGCAACGCGCTGACCAAAGTGGCCGATCAGTCTACTTACGCGGCCGGCGCGCAGATGAACCGCGCAATGTGGGAGATTGCCGAGGAATTCGAGCAAAAATGCGACGCCTACTTCCCCCACGCCCGCATCTACAACGACCAGCTGCGCGATTTGAAGGACAAGCTGGAGGTCCTCGCCAAGAAGGAATAATTTATTGACGGAAATCGCCCATTAATTTACTTTATGTACTGCGTCTTTGTTTTTGTTTTGTTATGATGATCTTGATAAATTTCTGCCTGCAAAGAACGTGTTTGAATTCGATGGTATCATTCTGAAAGGCTTTGGATTTCTAAAAGTTTCCTTATGTACGGTTCGAGCGACGACTTGTACCATAAATCGAGGACGCTCGCTGGAAGGTTACTTGCTTTATTTGAATGTTTTTTAGGTTGATCATGAAACTCTAGTTGATATTCAAGCCCTTTCCCGCAGAGCGCTTTTTCCAAGTTTCCAGGAGGACATTTCAGCCAAATGGAAACGGCATGCGCCGAGGAAAAGTTTGTATTTTCTAACTTGCAACTCTCTTCGGCAACACTAAAAGGTTTTTAGCATTATCGTGGGGGAACCCAACGTATTCGTATGGCTAGAAAGGCCTAACGACTTCAAGTGTTTTAATAGTTGTTTAGTAATATAGATCTATTTCAACAATAAAAACTCTGAAAAGATGTTAAAAAAGCGATCTATTTTTTACGAATAATTTTTAAAGTTATTACGGTTAAGAATAGTAAAAACCCATTTAGAAACACTTCCACTTATTATTTTGGAGAAATAGATTCTAAGAAAATAACTTGCTCCCCTCCCCCGATAATTCGAAAGAACCCACTAAAACGATACATCCAATTCTTTTGCATGCGGAAAATGGAAACTCAGGTGACCCAAAGCCGACGGCATTTTAAGATAACGCTTTCGGGTGCGGTGGTAAATGCGGTGCGTGTTCCGCTAAGTCGCCCGGAATGTGGCTGTCATATCGCAGAAGCCTCCCCGTTTTTTGGGGGCGCTAAACAAAAGGGATACTGTAACGGTTAATGGCATGCCTGACTTTTCTGCTAAAACTAGACTCACAATGCGGAGGACCAGCTATCAAACAATGAGGCGGGGCCCGTCGGGGCAGTAAATCTGGAGTTGCTGCAAGACGCGAGTTTCAAAAAAGACCTTTCGAAGGGCGATAAGCTACCTGCATAAATACCGATGATCGAAAAGCCAAGTGGGTTCAAAGCCAAAAAGGATGCTGAACTTGGCTTTGTTATTTTTCGCTCTTGGTTTCATCGGCTTGAAGGCGCAATGCCCGTCGGGCTATGATTATCTGACTGCCTCCGGGCGAAAGGAGTGTATAGAGGTCAAATCGGGTAGGCAATATAGGGTATCTAGTGGACGTAATAAGCGTTCGCAGATTGCCAGGACCCTTTTCCAGATCACCGTACCTTCGCACCGGCGGAATCGTCATGTCAGGCACCCGGTGGTCATCTTACTTCGATCCATTCGATACTCGAAAATGGTCTCATTGGTGCTTATGCGAAGTCGGGTATGATTTTCAGTAAATTTTTCGGTCCTTCAAGTTTTCACCTAATTTTTATAATTTAGTGACGAGTTCCGGCCTCGTCTGGCTGGGCCTGACGCGCCCCACGCCCACTTCAACGTCGTGGAGCTGGAAAGACGGCTCTCCTTACGACTACCAGAATTGGGGTCATACAAGCAGTAAGCGACACATTTTTTTGTGTTATAAATCGTCAACCTAGCATCTCCGTCGGACGGCCTATGCGCGGCAATGAACGTTGCAAATCAACAGTGGTACCCCACGAATTGCAGCCAGTCGCTCGTCTATGCGTGTGGCGTCAAGTTTGGTATGTTTCCCCCGCCTTTAATCTTTATATATCAGCAAGTTTGGTAGGATTTATAGTAGTTTATCAAATTTTGTAACGGCCTGCCTCAAAATGTACGGTTTTTATAGGTTGTCCGAGCGGGTGGCAGTACTTTGATTACACCAACCAGTGCTATTACGTAAGTTGGGCATATAACGTATGAAACTGGGTTCTGGACTGTTAACAGGAGAGGGACTAGTTTTTGTTTTTCCACGTTTGCCGGCTGATAATAAATATAATGTATTTTTCTAGCGTTTTTGGTAGATTTTGAATGGCAGATGAAAATTCGAAAATTTTTACCTTTTTGGCCATTTTAGATATTGAACCAAAATGTCGTAAGTCTTCGAAAATTTCTAAGCTTTTTTATATATTGTGTATCTAAAAACTATGTAAAACCCTATAAAATGGTTTATATTTCGTTAAAGGGCCGTAGAGAAAAACTAGGAAAAATTGGTTCTCCCGCTAAAAATCCCCCCGCTAACAGTCCAGAACCCGAAAAGGTGTAAATTCTTTATTAGCCCGGTACCATTTAGAATGGCGCTCCAGGCAAAACCTACCAGCAAGCCCGTTCGTATTGCCAAGGGACGCGCGGCGGTGATCTGGCATCGATTCACTCGTACCTGGAGTCCGATTTTGTCAACCGTCAGTTATTTAATTTCAAGATTTATTAAAAGATTAATAATAATAATATTTTAGCTATGAAAATAATGACTTCAGAAAGCATTCGACTTTAGAATACGTAGCCTGGCAGAACTGCGGTAGGGGCCAATACGGGGGCTATAATGGAGAGGCGCTACTTGGGGCCACGATGGGCGGAGGAGGTAGGTCTCGAAAAATTGGTACTTGACTTTTAGCGGGGGGACCAACCCCACAGATATAAAAAACTCACAAAACAAAATAATAATTTTCGAAAAATTTTTGCTTTTGTGTCAAAAATTAATGGAAATTCCAAAAAAGTCGAAATTTTCGAATTTTGAAACTTTCAAGCAGTCGAAACTACTAAAATATTGTACAACTACACGATGTATTGGTTACAGGTAAGCGCAAAAACAAAAATTTGCGTTCCCCCGCTAACCTCCCCCCGCTAACAGCCCAGTACCAAACCATACCTACCCTTCGTTAGAAGTCCTGAGCTGGTCTGACGGTTCTTGGACGGCCTTCAAGCAAACGATGTGCAATTCCGAGTCGGGTGTTCTGCTGGTAAGGGTTGTTTCTAATTAGTTTCGTTAATTTTAAGTTTATAAGTGTAATTCATCGATTGTAGTTGTTGAGCTCGTACGGGATCGGGAAGCCGTTAATTCTCGTTATAAGCTGCCACTTTTATTACATTCCCCTACAGATGACTTCTCACCGCGGCGAGCCGGGTTGCGGCAATTGCTCATACGGGGACTGGTTCATGCCAGGTACAAACTTTCTTAATTTCGCTCCCCCCTCCCGATATTGCAAAAGAACCATTAGTTGCGGCCCGCTAGCCTTAGCCATTTTCAGGTTACACAGCCTCGAGCAGCAAGCAGTACGAGGCCTTCATCTGCAAGACACGCCCCTGGGGACATTGAAAATCGCAAGCAAAACGCTCGCTTTAATAAATTTTTGGCAGAGGAAGGCTTCAATAAAAATTCTCATTAATGAGGAAGTGAAAAATTTTGTAAGTGTCTGTACGCTCAAATACATTGAATCGAATTTTGGAGATCACATTTTTCGGGTTGAAAGGGTTAATGATTGTGGGAATGGTTTCTACATATTCAAACCACACCCGCTTTGAACCAGCATTTTCAAGTCAAACCAAGCCGGTTTGAATAATTTTCACCTGGTTTGAATAAAACCAAGCACCGAAACAGCTTTGTTCTCTGCACTTCTGCACTTTTGCGTTTCGGCGCCAATCCTTTTGCAAAAAGTGAGGGTCATTTTAGTGAATCGAGTTCCCGTACGGGAACAAGCCTTACTTGTGCAAAATCTGCCAAACTAGCTGATTCAAAAAATTATGAAGGATTTAAGTGCGAAAAGGGAAAAAATAGTCCAATTTCGCTAAATTCCTGATTTTTCGCCCTGTTCTTAACTTTTTGAAACTGTCCTTTGGCAGATTTTGAAACCAGCTGCGAAATGAGCGCAAAGTTCTGCACAAGCCAGGCTTGGTCCCGTACCGGAACTCGGTTTTCACTAAAAAATATCTCTTTGTTAGCGGTATTTTCTCGAGCTCTGCCCGAAAACCTTTAGTCTTTGTTCATTTACTTCAATGATAAGCCTTTTGCAGGGTGGTGGTAAATGTGGGGCGTTTTCCGCCAAGTCGGCCGGAATGTGGTTGTCTTATCAGCACCGCATCTTTTTTGGGGCCCTAAACCAAGGAGTTATGGTAAATGGCAGTGGCAGGCACGGTGTCGTCCCTTGCAAACAAAACACTGCCGGCCTGTCGAGCGCGATGCGCTGCTGGTGTGGCGGACGCGCATTCAGCTAATCGGCGATGTCCCTGATTGCGATAAGTGCCAGCATAAAAGACCAAGGGCCTCAAAGCGCCACGGCCGCGGATCTCAAAACGGGATGCGAAGCTGCACCTTACTCCTGCTCGCCGCCGGCTACATCGGGCTGAATGCGGATCCGGAATGCCCGGGCTATTACAGCTACTTGGATGCTGGGTCCCGGAAAGACTGCATTGCTGTGTATACAAGTGGGTCACACCCAAAATTTATCGGCACAAGCAACAGCGGCACCCCTATCGATACAAATGTGCGGGGCCAAAGTTTCGACGCAAATAACTTCAAAGCTAAAGCTAATCTTAAAAATGGATGGCTAACTTGCCTTTGGTATTATTAGAATCGTAAAATTCTGCTCTGCAACCATTGCTCTTGTGTTTTCAATATCAAGTCTTTTCGAAAAAGGTATAAGAGCTTAAAGGGCATCAGACAGCATGTGTCGATTGTCGATTGCCGTTTTTGATCCGCTTGATTGGCGGTGGGGCGTATCCGTGTCGAATTGGTCGTTGTAAAAAATGGCGAAGCATTTTTTGCAGGCAACCGAACTTTTGCCACGGCTGAAGGTGTGTGTGCGTATGAAGGCGGTCACCTTACTTCGATTCATTCCGCCTTCGAAAACAACCTCCTGGTAGCTTACGGCAAACAACGTGTGTCAATCCCCGTTTGAAGCGATCAGTATATTAAAAGTCACGTTTATCCGACAATGGCCTGTTTTGAATTCAGGGCTCGATTCGGGGAGGATGTGGCTGGGACTGAAACTCCCAGATCCGACATCATCAACGTGGAGTTGGCAAGACGGCACGTCACTTAACTATCAGAATTGGGGGCATACGGCCACCGCAGATCAGGGCCTATGCGCAACAATCGATCTGACGAATGGAAAATGGTACGCCACCCCTTGCAACACGACGCTCCCCCACATATGCGCCATGACCTTTGGTAGAACCGGCTCACCGATTCTTGATTATCAACTTTAGGTTGCCCGGCGAATTGGCGGTACTTTGATTACACAAACCAGTGCTACTATGTGAGTTTATTCATTTCACTCGTGGCCTTCGCGCGGGGGATCTTTAAAAGTTGGGCTTTGCATAATTCGTGCGAAGAACTAGAGCGAACCGAAAAATAGCAAAAGCAACCGGCCGCGAGCCAGACAAAATCCGAAATGAGCCTCCTAGCGCCTCGTATGCAATAGAGGATGTTTCCGTATGTGTTAAAATCGCTAAAATAAGGTATAAATCGTCATTTTATTAAAAATCTGTTAAGCTTGCTAATTTTTCCGAAAAAAGAGGCTATCCGATTTTTTTAGGCACAGCTTAATATTTCACGTTGTAACATATAATTTTGTAAAATCTAATATTTGTCCAGTCATCTCCAGTAGCAGGATAGGATGCATTGCTCAAAAATGACTTGATCTAGCCATTACGATTGCGCAAACGCGCGTGATATCGGAGAACCACAAAAATCGTCATTTGACGTTACATGGCATGACGTTGACCTGACGTTTTTTTGCGACTTGCTCGATGTCGCTGGGCGAATTCTCATGCTCCTATCTTTCAGGCGAACGAACAAGGCGGTAGCTATCAATATGCTAGGTTATACTGTCAAGGGACGCGCGGCGGAGATTTGGTCTCGATCCACAGCGCCGTCGAAGCCGAGTTCGTCGCCCGTCAGTTTTTTTGTGTTGAAGATAATTGAAGAGAAAGTATCATAATTACATTTCTCTCAATCGTTTAGGAAACATCGTCTGGCATCAATGCGGAAGCAATCAAAATGGAAAAAAGTATGGCGAAGCGCTTCTGGGAGGCATCTTTTCAAACGGAAGTCAGTTCCTACAGCAGTTTAACTAATGAACAATAGGTTTTTGCGAGCATTACATATTCAGAACTAGCGAGCTGGTCCGATGGTAGCCGCGTCGATTATGTCCACTACGTGTGGAGGGAAAAAGATGGTGTGCTGCTGGTCAGTTATTTCTTGGCACCCTCCGGCAGGCCTGGACGCGGACCGGCCCGGCAACCCGATTTTCCCGCCCCGGCGCGAGGTTCTCGGCCCGCTTCGCGAGGACTTTTAGGGTCAAAACCGTGGTTCGCCAAAAAACCTCCCGCCAAAATAGCTTAACACCGTCGTACGGTACTTAGCTGTTAATACGTGTTAGTGTGCCGTTAGTGCAGATTTTCCGCGAGGCAAATGCAAGGTTTACAACGATTTTTAAGCTATAGATCTCGGTGGCGCTTAGGATAATCAGATTAAATGAAACCATCTTTGGGTCTAATTTGCCATTTCAGTAGACCTTTTAATACTTCATGTTCTACTTCGATACAACATGAAAAAAGCCGCTCCGAATGACTGAAAAATCCAAACAGCAAAACAGATACCGGGTGGGGGTTGAACCCGGGTTGATTTCCTGGCAGGGGCTTAACTACGAAACGGGCCAATCTTAACTAGATTACATAACAACGCCAAAGAGGCTGTTTGCGAGCGACAAATATGCAAAATTCATCAACTTTCCGTCCAAAACCTTTTTACGTCGCCAAAAAACGCCAGGCCAGCCCGATTTTTTCCAATTTTCGGCCCGGTAAATCCCGATTTTTCTCCTCCGGTCCCGCCTTTCGTTCAACGCTGCCCTCCGGCCTTCAGTTTTGGAGGCCGGTTATCCTGGTTTAATAAGTTTTCCCACAACTACGAACTCAGACTTGTTCCAATGCGAGTTTTCCTACAGGTGTGTGGCCATGATGGCGGATCGGGCTGCGGGGACTGCTACAATGGGGATTGGTATGGGCCAGGTCGGTTTCCGCAAAACCAACATCTATCATTTCTTAGGGGCTATTTTCACCAAAACACCAACTATATAACCAATAAGTTTTATAGGATTTAGTCCGTCTAGCGGCGAGGCATATGCATCGTTCGTCTGCATGGCACGGCCATGGGGGCATTGAAGATACTAAGATGCATTTTTTAATAAATAATAAATACTCGATAAAATCGTCGCGACAAACAAGGTAGATACACATTCCATGCTGTCGAAACGAGATCCGATTATAGGGGGCTGAGGAACCGTTTGCTGGTCCAAATTGTTGCACTAGAAAACGGCCCGGTCCCCACGGGGTTTTGATAACGAGCCAACTACACACCAATTCACTACTTTCTTGCAGCGATAATGTCCGAAGGTGCAGCTGTCGTAGTTGGTTAGTTGTAAGAAATATATATTGACTACTAAATCGTATTCAAAAAATTCCCTAATCTAAAAATTATATTATTTATAATGATTAAAAAATTATTTATAATTAAAAAACATAATCCGTATTCAAAAAAATCTCTAATGAAAAGCCACGGATAGTAAAATGGCTACGTGACACTCTTATGCACCCTCAACTGTTCACGGACGATGTAATTAGTTTTTCCACGTTGAAAAACCCGCATTTTTTAAAGAAAAGATCCGTGGAGGATAGCTGTTCGGCAAATGTTTAAGAAGTATATTTTTCTGCGATTAGAAACCGCAGCTGAAGCCTCACCAGCCGACGCTATTGAGGTCGTCAAGATTTGCGGTGAATGTTCGCTGGATCGGGCATTGGAACGTCTTTTTCGATGCACCGAGTGCGACCTGGTAAATTATACCTTTGTTTACCTTTGTTAATTTTATGTTGGCATTGACCTGAGCACTGAGCTAAATTTATACCAGATATTATGCGGAGTTTGCGCCGTCCGAAAACATCGCACGCACGAGTTGCTCGAGATGCTCGGCCTCGAACTCGGCCAACTAGTCGAAACCCATCGAAAACCCATCACAGAAAATATCACGGGCCTCGCAGCAAATATTGAACATCTTCATCTCGAAATTAAGGTTAGATTTACCTTACCGAGCTATAGTAATTTTCTAAAACCTTCAAGTTTCATCTAGGAGCGCACCGGAAAGCTGGTCGCCGCCTGCTCGGAGAAGTTGGCCGAGGTCGACAAGCAGCAAACGTTTGCCGACGGGAAAGCCATCTTCGATGAGGTGCGGCTGACCAGAACTGCTTTTGAGAACCTGTGCGACGCGTATTTTCCGGCCGTCCGCCTGTACAACGATGAGCTTATCCTGCTGCGCGAGAGGCTTGAGGCGTACAAGCCGAATGCTCCAGCTCCGGCAGATGATATTCCAGCGACGAAGGAATAAATATTTCAGTTCTTTAGTAATTTATATAATAATATTTAATTTATATTAATTCTTTTATTTTATAGCGTTTTTCGTAGAATCGCTATATTTAAAGTGAAAAACAATCATAAAGATACTAAAGAAATTGTTTTAGTTGAAATTTTACCCGATAAAATTGCAAGAACCCCCACCAGCAGGAAGCGGCCATCTTTGGACAAAAAGTTTAAATTTTTTGGATATTTTAATAAAATGTCTGAATAAAGGCCCCCCCCCCCGATAATGCGAAAGAAATAATATTATTTTAAATGGTTAAAATCGTTAAATTAGGCCACGCAGCCGGTTTTCGCGTAGTTAGCTAGCTATACGTATCTGTGCTACGCCGAAATTGATGGGTGACCTGGCCCCACCTGGTGTATTTTCTGTTGCAAAAGTATTGGTGAGTCAGAAGCGAGCTCCCAAAAAACGGCCTCAATCCTCCCAAAACACGGGTCACTGCCCCGTAATTCGTTCGAATAGTTTTATTTTTACAATTTCGTTATCCTCTCCGAACTTACGATTCTAAAAATTATCAATACATTTTTTAGCGCGGAAAACAAGTCGCAGCTACTTTTTTTCTGCTTCGTTTTCTCGCTTCTGTCATACGGAAAAAGTTTTGGGGCTAATTTTATAAGCTTTATAAACCTCTTTACATCATGATAACTTTCACAAATTAAACTGTAAAAACACACCCGTTTTCAGAGCGATGGGGCAAAGGCTCTCTTTCCTGCATTGCGAAATCTGCTCGGCGCCATTCAGCCCCGAAATAACCAGCCTAAATACGCCAATACTCGGCCAAAACGGCACTATAAGCTGCAGCAGCTGTATCGATGATTCACCTGGAAATGCTCCAGCCCAATTTATCATCGATCTGCTCAATTCGAACGCCGTACGGTTAAAAGCGAAGAAATGGATTGCGAAATCTCATCTCCCGCCGTTGAATTGCCGTAGCTGCGAGGCCGTCGATTTGCTGATGATTCTGGGTAGGTTATGAAACCATAAACTGAACTAATTTTCTATACTTCGAGGTTAACTTAGTTTGACCCATAGGTTCTGTTTTCTCAATATTAAAAGCGAAGAAGTTTCTTAAGGTAAGCTTTTTGCTCTTCAGGAAAGCAAACCTTAGAAAATCCATGAAAAAATAAAAAATCTAGATTTTTCTCAAAACTTTAAAATTTTTGAACGGCTTCCGAAGTTTTATAATAGCGTTTCCGGCAAATAAAGCTAGGTTTTGGCTAAAAATAGTTAGTTTAAATAGTTAGTTTAGTTTGACAACCAAAAAAGTGAAAAAATTACTACAGCATACCTTCTAGAATGCGGTCACGTCAACTGCGAGCGCTGCCGGCGCCTCTGTCCCGATTGTGGAATTCGTGGCCGTGCGAATCCTTACAGTGATGTCGCAAAATTCTACCAAGAATACTTTACATTCACGAAAAAATGGTCGAAGAATACACCGCAAACCCCAGAAACAACCAGGCGCACCTGCTCGGCTTGTGGCCATGAAGATTGGCTCGCCGAAATGCTTTACTGCACCAAATGTGCAGCAAGTCTATGCGGATTTTGTGTCATATCCCTCCATAAAGGTCACGAACCTATCGACAGGCTAGTCGAAGTAGAGACCCGAAATTCAGCCAAGAAATTCACCAGACTTGAACGAATCCGGAAAAGCTTCGGCCGGTCAAAGTCGCCAAAACCGAATTTAGGCCCAAGTACAGCAGAAATAGTAGCCCAAGAAGCCACGACCGCTCCTGCAATCGAAATCACGTATCGGCGTTGTAAAAAGTGCGAAAATGAAGCCGACATCGACTACTGCTTCCAATGCACTGATTGCAAGGAGGGGCTTTGTGGCGCGTGCACAGCGCTTGGGCATAGACAGCACCAAGTCGCCCGGTTGTTCCAATATGAGCTGGAGGTGATGGCACTTCGAACACGGGCGTATCTAGATGGACACTACGAGGGATTGGCGAGAAACATTCATGGCGTACATTCCTACCTTGATGAAACTATCGCGAAATTAATAAAATCAAACCAACGCGCGATGGCCATCGTCGATACAACAGATCGATATTCCGTAGGAACAAAGGTGAACAACTCAATCCTCAGCACCGCCACGGATTTTGAGAGCCGACTGGAGGCCTATCTGCGCACCGTCCGAATCTTCAATGAAGAGCTCCAACGGATGGGCGAGCAGCTTCAACAGGTCTTACCTGAATAAATAAATAAAACCAACTCCATACACTCTTGTTACTTTATTCCCTCTCATTCACAAAGACATAGGTTAGCAAAAAACATACACATACAAGCAATTCCACCGAAAGACAAAGTGGTGCAAGACAAATTGTACAGAAAATGAAAAATGGGAAAGTGGTTATGGAGGTGGGTTCTTCAGGCTATGACGCAGCTGTCGCCCCCGAGAAGCGCCTTCGACCGTCCCGTGCGCTTTTTCGGCAACCTGAAAATAAAACAGGGATCAGTAAATATAGCATCTTCGTTATGTTTCCTATAATCCATGCCGGGTCCTTCTATTTATCCCTCCCTGGACTCGTAATTTTTTTCCTGGCAGCCCCGGTTGGCATAGTAATCAAAAATAAAGTCTTTTTACTTCTTTTTAACACGTTCTAACTAGGTTTAAAAAAGAAAAACTTTTTAAACGTTAGAAAAATGTTGTAAACGTCGGAAATTGGTCATTTTGGGTCGAAAAAATTTCCGGCCCAAAAATTAATTTTTAAATAAAAATTTGTACAATTTTTATGCTAAGGATTAGCTAAAAACAATGTAGAAACGCCTCCGCTATTTATAAAAAAAAACTAGGCTTGCGCCGAAAAAGGTGGGTTTTGAGCAACTACGGTAATCGAAATATCAATAAAAAAACCACGTACTCCTGGTTCCGGCAGTCATGTTCGTCGGGTACTTGATGGGGCACACACACCGGCTTCTGGCACGACTTGCACGTCACCACCGCAAACTGGAAACAACAATTAAATAAATTGTTAGGGCGCTAAATCTCACCCCACACTTCGGGCAGTCGGGGACGCTGCACCGGGGTCCTCTTGCCCCCGCCCATTCCATGTACCGCTCCTTCTCGGGCTTGCACAACGGGCACGGTGGGTTGTTGGCCTTGTCTCGCGTCTTTTCGTTCGCATCCGCGACGCTTGCTGTTGACTGACGGCAGAGTGGACACATCGGTTTCTTTTTGAACTAAAAAAGAAGATCATTGGTAAGAGACACGAATCGTTTAGAAAGCCGAAAAATGCCCAGTAACGTAATAGCAAGTGTTTTATTAGTGTGAACTACTTTTTTTAAATCTACAGTTCAACCCATCTGCGTTTTTGACGCCATATGAAACTCCCACAAGATTTTTTTAGGTAATATTTTGCACGAAGACAGGCCAGCGTTAGTAGGGAAATAAAATGTTGCCTGCTTTCATAAAAATCTAGTTTTTACGGTTAAGAATAGAAAAGATAGACTCAGATAAAGCACGACTTTTCCCCTTTCACGATAATGCAAAAGGACCCGATTTCAAAAACGAATGCTCGTCCAGTCTATCCAAAAAAAAACACGAGTCGACGCGCTGTGGGGGAGGTGGTAAAATAAAATTTGGTCAGATAAGGCTGCTCTCGATTCTGGAATATACACCGAACTAAAAAACCAGCAGTCCAGACGCACAAAATTTTAATACAAAAGTGCGTTACGCTTCACAACGCTCATTCAAACCCGATTACCTGATACATAGGGTCGGCCGCCGACTTCGAGGCGCAAGCGTGGTACATTGCGGGGGCATGGGTTTCACACAGGCATTTGCCACAGTCACCGCAGTAGAACGCCAAGAAATCTAAACCTCAGTTGAGCGCGAAATGTCTGTGGCCCACTGTGTTTCCAACAGCTCACTTGTTGGCAGAAATCGGCTCTGAATGAGGAATCACCGCCAGCTCCCACATTGACTTTGAACATGTTGGCGTGAGCCTGTAATGGAAACATCGCGGATTGTGCAACAGCACCGATTCCGGGTTCTTTCGAATTATCAGAGGTTTTTTATTTTATATTTTTCTAAAGTATGCGTTGTAACGCATAAGTGTTTCATTAATACTTTTAGTAACATTTAACTACATTTTCAGTAACCAAAATAAAACTTTTCTTTCCTCTACGCACATTAGAAAAATAAGTTTCTGCCCTCCAGACAATGCAAAAGAACCCGATTTCAAAAACGAATGCTCGCCAAGTCTATACGAAACACTAGCTGGTCAATTTCGTCCGCGTTACATACATAAAAACAACCACACAAAAAACTTTATTTACAACGACCGGGAATTGGGCATACGCAGAAAATGTAAGAACATAAAAATCGTGATTGGGGGGGGGGGTCAAATCGGGGACAACAAAAGAAATCGTGTGAAAGACCTGGGTAAATATAAAACTAACGTGGCTATTACATTAACTAGGGCTAATTAATCAAAGGCTTTCGGGCATTATGGCGCTTTCGTTTCGTCTTCGCTTGACGAATCGTCGCTGGAAGAGTCCGACGAGCTGGAGGTGCTGCTGCGTGGCGTGTGTTGCACGGATTCGTAAGCGTCAAGCTTGTTGAGGTAGTCGTGGATCGCGTGCACCGTAGCTGGCTTCATCTTGTAAAAGTCCATTTCGAACCCTTCGGTCAGTCTCAGCTCCGCCTGAAAATAAGATAGTGACGGTAAAATGATCGATAAATAGAAATGGCCACTGAGATTGAGACAACGGCCCAGTCGGCAAAATTATACAGAAACATTAAAAAATCCTGACCATTTCCTCGCCGATTCGAATTAGATTTGCCACTTCGACCAGTTGTACATCGTCAAGAGTGGTAATTCTCTGTATGATCCCATTCAGTTCCTCCACAGTCAGCGACGTGACTTCCGATCCGTTCGAGGAGACAACCTACAAAAACATATAAAAAATGAAAGATAGCTTACCTCATGCGGTGGCCTCTTACGAATCTTTGGCGTCGTAGCAGCACTAGCTGGAGCATTGCCGAGAAATTCATCAAGGCGCTTCCTCAAATCAGTGGGTATTTCCTTGTTCCTCTCGGCCAGGGCATTCAGTTCTTCTCGGAATTTTGTGGCTCTGTAGAGCCAGTTGCGCCTGATGTCGTCTTCCTTTGACAGTCGGTCGAGGCACTCTTGAACCGAAAGACCGCCCAGACGGGGTTTCTGAAAAAAAAGAAATTGAACAATTTAAAAAATTACCTTGGGCTTCGATCTTGGCTTGCCATCCTCAAAGTATCTGTCCCACTCCTTCTCGACAAACTTCCAAAGCTGCTCGCCACACACGTAGACCATATCGCCCGGCCGGTTGAATGCCCAACAGTTTTCGCACATGAGCTTGAGATCGTCATGGAACTCCTCTGCGTTGATGTATTGCCTAAAAACACAATAATTGACGAGAAAAACCAAAAGCATACTTGTACGACAGCTTCTGGCGTATAGTGCTCAAGTCCATTGGGTGCGTGACGATGTCGAAGTAAGTCGGGATCTTTAGTGCGACCGGGTCCACGGGCTCGTAGAACGGCCAAGCAAATGTCTAAAACGAATTTAACCGCAAAGAATAAATCCGTACATTGCATTTGCGCTCCAGAAGCGTATCGAGGAGACGCTGACAGGATATCAGCTCCAACGGCACTTTCCCCTCGAAACGCGGCGGCATTTTCTCATAGTTGAGCGAGCTGCGATGACCGCGTTTGCGCTTCGGCTAAAAAATAGGCTTGGAAAAGGAATAGAGATTGGCATACCAGCAGAACTTCACTCCCGGAAGTCGAGGGCGAGGCCACCGAGCTGGGCGTCATCGACGAGGCGCTGGTGGAAGTAGCGGCGTAGACTGGGCTTGCCTCCATTATCGTTGCACTTCACGAGGCAGCAGAGCAGCCTGAAAACAGTAATTGAAATCAGAAAAATAAATCAGGACGCAACAAATAAAAGGCTGAACGGTTTGAACAAGGTTTCAAAAGGGATAGAAGCCAAAATAACGCAAATTCACCGAGTTTTTTTGCAAATTGGCCCGGCTGACCGAAGAAATCTAAGTATGAATTGTCAAAAGCAACGAATCTACAAGCATTGCAAGTGACAGAACACAGTTTTCTGTTTTCCATAATTTTTCAAATTTTGCCGAAATCCGGAAATTCAGAAAAACCCCGAGCAGGAATTCCACCGTATGCGCGGACTGCACCGGAATCCGATGTCGATAGGAGCCTCGCGTAGTCCCATCAAACCCAAAAAATCCGAGAAGCTAGAAAAAGTTGCTTTTTCGCTATAAAATCGTGGAGTTGTTCGCCATTTTGAAAATGCAACTCCTGAAACTTTTTTCTAGCCGATTTGGCACCTTTTTCAGCATCTTTTTTATATCTTGAATGCTCGGCTTTCGTCGGATTTTTTGTTTCCAGGCTTGATGTATGTTTTTAAATAGGGTTATGTACTTGCAGGTGTATTGTTCAAGTGAAATGGACATTTATCTGATAGTTCATGTGACGCTAGTCTACTTTTTCGGGGGTCTTGCTGCCAAACCGGTGCCGTAGGCGTGCTTTGGCTCAGCTAATGATTTTCAAAACGTATTGGTTAGTCTTGCGCTTTTATATTTTATGTAGATGGCTGTATTAATAAGGAGTGGGCTTTAGGTGAGATTGGATCGAACTCGAAAGTCTGCACAAACCCCATCTTTCAAAAATTGCTCTCAAGGGCCGATTATGCGCATCTTTGGCCGGCGCTTCACAAAATCTAGATTTTACTTTTTCCCGAAAACCCTTATCGTTCAGCAGTTTTTGAAAGATGGGTTGGCAACTTGAAAGAGAACCACACCTCTTGCTAGGATCTTTTTTTTTCATCTACTTTTCTCGATTCCACAATTCCAGCCGACCCCCATTCATCCCCTCTTCGACCCCGCGGGTGTTTTGGGCATGCCGACTCTCGGCTGGTGGTCCCGGCCGGGCGATAGAAAGCGGGCCGACGAGAAAGAGAGCTAGAGAATAAAGCGGAGGCGAGCCCTCCCCGGCGGCGCCCGATATTTGCATACGAGTGTTCGGCTGGCACCAGCCGGTACCCTGGCTCGAGACTCTCGCCATGGCTAGCCGTCTGTGTCTCTTATTCTCTAGCGTTGTTTAGAGGGGGGTCCAATTCTCTGGGTCTCTGTTGTCTCGACGTGCGTTTGTCTGCGTCTAGGGTATCGTAGTGTAGAAAAGTTATCATGGTGCTATGGGCGGTCTCTAGTATCCGTAAAATCCTCTTCACGTTTTAGAGTCTCTGGTAAGCTTGGATTTTGTCTAGGATCTAGAATTTCTAGCTGTCTCTCGCCCTGCGGACTCTTTCTCTCGTTCCTACCCCAAAATTCCCACCGCAGATAGCGCACCGGTCTGCGGCCCCCAGGCGCTTTGCGGGCTTCGCGTTTTGCGAGCTTTCCCCGAGTTTAACACCGAGATTTTTCGCTGGCGGCGATGCGCCTGACCAGGGGTTGGGGTGTGGTGATAAAGGGAGAATGGTGTCAACGACATTTCCAAGGGGGAATGGTGGCCCGGAACGGGATGTACCCCCGGAAAAGTGGACTGACTGTTCGCTGAGGTTTCGCGTTTCTCGAATGATAAGGGTGAGAAATGAAAGGGAGCGATTCGTTCGAAAGGTATAAGAAACTGGAGAGCAACTCTGAAAATACCTGACACAAATCCCTAAAAAATTTTTAGATGGAGAACTGTAAGGCGGTCGAAAAGCTAAAGGAAGCAATTCGTTCCAAGAGAACGTCTGCAAGCCCATGGATTTTACATTTACGGAAATCGCGGCGATGCAGCAGTCAGCCATAATCCCGACAGTCAAAATACCGGTAATCAAAATACCGGCAGCCAAAATCCCGACAGCCAGAACCCTGTTCTTGACGCCAAGTTTCAATGTTACCTCCCTTACACAACAGTTTTGCGTGTCGGTATTTTGGCCTGTCGGGATTTTGACCTTCGGCTAAAGGTTACCGGTATCTCGCGTGTCGGGATTTTGGCTACCGGATTTGGCTTGAGATTTTGGTAATTGCGTTATGGATGTCGGGCTTTTGGCTTGTCGGGATTATGTCTCTCGGGATTGGGAAAGTCTGATTTCGGCTGTCGGGATTTCCACTCCCGGGAACATGATTGTCGGTATTTTGGCGTCTTCCCGTTGCGACAAAGAATTCTCATGAATCCTCAGGAATGGCTGCTTCCGCGATAATTGAAAGTTTTTCTTGCAGATACCTTTAATATTTTTCGGTCCCTCACCTCTAATATCCACTCACCCTCCCCAACCCCGAATATTTTTCCGATCCCATTTTCCTCCTCCCCTTCCCCCACCAACCCCTCTTATAAGGCCGGATGCCCCAAAAATGGTGGGCTGTGGCTGGGGGGAAAGTGGCTCGGCGGGGGTTTGTTCGGTGGAAGGCCGTACTGGGGTGTCTATCGGATCCCTCCGTAGCCGTTCCCTTCCCTCATACCCTGAGGGGGTGCCTCTGCCTCCTCGCGTTGGTTCGTTGGAGATTGTTTTCGGGTGGCGCGCGCTGTTTGTGCGCCTGTCCTTCGCGCACACAACGTGAATGACAGAGATAGAGAGAGAGAGGGAGATGTAGAGAGCGACAGAGGGAGAAACACACAAACAACGCATACACCAAAAGGCCCGAGGGAAAAATAGGGTCGCCCACCATTTTTGGGGTCGGCTGGGAAGGCTGGGTACGGTATTGGGAAGGGTGAGAGCAGGAGACGGAGAGAAAGCGAGAAAATGAGTTTTCAGGACTTCAAGCTGCATTACGAATCTGGTCAGCTTGTAGCCAGAGGCTAGAGATCACCTCGAATTCAGCGAGAAGAGATGAGGGAGAGAGAGAGTGCTAGAGAGCTAGATATACAGGCATTTTCGACCCAATTTTCGAAGCAATGCGTTTTTTCATACTTAATAAGCTCTCTCTCTCTCTCACTCACTCACTCACTCTCTCTGTCTCTCTCTAGCGCACTCTATCTCGCTTTCCTCTATCTCTCTCTAGCTGCCTCGCTCTCTCTCGCGCTCTCTCTCACTCTCGCCGTCTTCCTCTTTAGCTCTATGGCTCACCAAATCGCATTTTGAAAATTTTGAGTACTCCATTTTTTAGCAGCACCGTAGGAATCGACCTCGGCCTCTTGCTCCCTGCCACGCTAATCTCTCTCTCTCTCTCTCTCTCTCTCTCTCTCTCTCTCTTTCTCCGTCTCTCTAAATCGTTGCATCTGTTCATCCTTCCACATCCCTTTAAAAATTCCCTCCCTTGATAGAGTACGCAAATCCTGGAGGTTCCATCTCGCCAGGGTGCGCGACGAGAGAACACCGGAAATCGAGAGGGACACGCCTAGCTAGTGAGCATTCGAGATTGAGAGGCACCAGACGTCCCTCCCACCCCCCTGGAGGCACCATTTCGTGCCAGCCGGCTGTTTACCGCGCGCGCCACGCAACTTGGAACGCCCCCTAGCGCGCGAGAGTCCGAAACCCCCTTTTTGCCCCCCGCTATGCAAAAGCCCTGGGGGCACGCAAAATTGGGATTGATTTTTCGAGCGGAGAGTGAGAGAGAGAACGCGAAGCTCCGCCCCCCAGGACCCACCAGCTGGCACCAAGGCCCCGGCTTCTAGCGTCCGTTCTCTGGAGCCGTTCTCGGTTTTGGGGGGAGAAACTGGGAGCAGGCCCACGTGGACAATTTGCGGAATTGCGCGCGGATGATTGGGGGCCAGGGCAGCTTTCCGGGGTGCGAGGGTGTGAAGGGCCAATTATCGGAAGTGTGCATGCATCGAGAATTTTGGTAGGGGGTACCGTGGATGGCTTTAAAGGTAAGGGAAAGGTAACTTAAGCTTAGGCTTGAATTAGGCTTGGGCTTGACTTAGGCTTAGGCTCAGGCATAGGATTAGGCTTACACTTCTGCTTAGGCTTCGGCTTGGGCAGAGTCTGAGTTTGGGCTTCATCGGGTAGGCTTTGGCTAGCTGACACCCAGTTCGTAGATGACTCGTAGCTCCTGGAATATCTCGACGATCGACGTCTTCCGATATCGATAGCGATAAATCTCATTTTAAGGGATTAGGAAGTGTCAGAATCGACGTCTATCGTGGACGTGGTGCGGACACGTTGCGCCCCAAACGTGTTGACGAAGTGCGTGCGCGTCGTGTAGACCCTAATGTATTCCTTTCTTTGCTCCTGACTTATGTTGAGGATTTCTAGAGAGATACGGTAACCTTGTTCGCACCTTGCGGAGCCGTTTTTGAATTTCTGGTTCCCCTTGCCTTCTCCACCAATTTTTGACCTAGGCCTCAAAAATTTGCGTTCTCGACCCGGGACCACGCAAAACCATTTTCCATAGCGTCCATCCCGATCCCGGGTCCCGGGCCCCCTGGGGATGAAAAATTGGTGTGCAGACCCCGAAATTTGCATTTTTGTCGCAAACCACGAGGTTACGGGGGTGGGAGAGAGCGAGAGAGAGCGAGAGAGAGAGCGAGAGAGAGCGAAGGATGTCATTTTGGTTTTAGCCCCTTCCCAGTGACCATTGTCGGGGCCCTCGGCTGGTGGCCCCCCGGCCGAGGATTAATGGGCTGAATTCAGAAAAACCACCGGGCCCCTAGCTATCCTCTTGCTCTAGACGTCCAGCTGCCCCCTCCCCTCCTTCTTAGCTTTGGGGCTTGGCACCGATGGGTTCGGAACCATTTTTCGAACCCCCTTTTTGTGCCCGCCCGCCGTGGGGGGAGCTACTTTCACTGGAAAACGGCTGCCTGGGTCATTATTTTCCCTGGTGGTGTCGGCGTACTACGGCACACCACAGCGGGGTGTACGAGCAGAAGAAGTAGAGGATGTGAGCAGAAAGAGAGAGAGAGAGAGTGAGAGAGAGTGAGAGAGAAGAGAGAGAGAGAGAGGGGGGAGGAAAGAGATAGAACGGCGCTTCGTTTTGTTACAGTTTGCTGAGGGTAAAGAGGAGTGTGTGCGGTCGGTGCACTGGAAATCGGGTAAGCTTTTTTTAGACAGAATGCGCAGTTGTTTGTAACTCTGAAATCCCTAAGAAAATGATAAAGAACGCTTATGACGTTTAAAAATATGCTTGATGTAAAAATGTCTGAAAATCTACCGTAGTCAGAAGGCAAAAAGCAACTACTAACCTATATCACAAAAAAAACCTGTTGAATCGGAGGCTCAAATGGTAAGGAGTAGAGTGGCGTACCGTGTGTTGTCCAAGGGCTCCTACGTGTATAGTATATCAGCTACTTTGGAACCTTACGAATACGTTAGGTTCCAAAGTACGCCATAATACCATGTAAGTCTAGCAGACATTCAACCGTTCTCGTTTTGTACGGACCTTTAAGACTTCCACAGACTTTCTATCAATATTTTGAAAGTAAAAAGCCTCAGAAAACTGAATACAGGCCATCGCGGTCCCGTTAAAAACTACGACTTTTCAGGACCCTCCAACCTCCAGTTTTTCCGACAAAACCTACCCCACGCCCAAATGTGACTTTTCCCCTTGCTCCTGTTTCCAGCTGGCCCGTCATAAATCCCGCGAATTCAGATAGGATCTCGACCGAACGACAGCCACACACGGCTTCTACCCTCTCCCTCATCCACATTTGCATCAAAAGCCGAAAGCGGTGGGGGGCGTAGAGGCCAGATGGTCGGTTCGAAACCCTTTCCACATCGACTGCCCCAGGCAGAAACGCCCACTCGAAAGCTCGGGCTAATGAAAAACGACCAATTGGAGCAGGAGGTCGAGCTCACATGCAAAAAATTCGGGTTTAAAGGAAGTGTGAGACCTGGTTTTAGTCGAAAGAGTGAGAGCGAATGAAAAAGAAAGACAGAAAGGGCGAGAGAGAGAGAGAGAGAGAGAGAGGGGGTAGAGAAAGCGAGATAGAGGAGAGAGAGCGAATGTATTTTTTACGATTCTGACGAAATTCTGCCCTTCTTCCACACCAGTTTCATGATTTCGGCCTCGAAAAACACAGGCGCCAGCCACGAGGCCCATCGGAAGCCGTTGAAGCTGAAGAATAATTGGAAGCGTCTCCCCTCCAGGACCCCAGAAAAGAACACGCCAGGCTTACTCATCGCGTTCGACCGCGGCCCGATTGAGAAATCCGCCCTGGAAAGGCTAGAAGAGGAGGAAGAGCTATGGTGGCTTACTGGGTTAGGCCATCCAGTATTTAGGGTTAGAGCTCTTCTGTTTGAGTCAACGTTGTTTTTTTTTGCTGGACAAAGGGTCAACTTGCTACAGTATGCCGCTGCAACCCCCAGATGTGCCGGAGACGGAATTTCTTCAAGCAAAAGCGTCAAGCTGCGAATTTTCACGTTAAAGTAGCTTTTACAGGGCATCTCGTCTGCCCCTTAAAGGTACTAGAAAGCGCGTGAGTCGACCCCCTTTGTCGGCTAGGTATCGACAGCTACGTCCGACTCCAAATAACGCTTCAAGCTTATTTTATCAGCTACATTTCAAGCAATCCATTCTGTAGCAGCCATTTAAAAAGCCTCGAATGGATAGAGGGAGCTTGAGAGATCGTGGGCTTCGCGCGTAGCGACCAAGACCTAGTGAACGAAAGTGGTCGATTTACAGTGTTTCCAGTCCCTTTAGGCATTGTTTTTCCTCGATTTAAAAGTTTTTCGCCTCAAAACTCTTGAGGTCTTTCTGGCGAGATGCCAAATTCCAAATTTGGTAGTCGACGTGGCACAGAATCCTGCCCTCTCGGACTCTTTAATGGTGTTCTGACAGCGGCGCTGTTTTTCCGTTAATTGTCGAAAGAATTTTATTCAGGCAAAGTTAGAGAGCAAACAACAAGGAAAGGCGCAGACATGCAAATTTTCTCAATGAATTCCAAAAACCAAAAACCGCGCTGCTGTCAGGGCCCCTTTAAACCCGAAAAGCCCCGATTTTCCAGCCCCCCTCCTCATTAGCGACTCTACCCTTCACATCTCATTATCCGATTTCTTCCCCCTCGTGGTCCCTTCTCCGCCCCTTTAAAAGAGTGTCCCCCACCCCAGTCGGGGTTTGGTTTGTGCCCTGGGGGCATTTGTGGGGTGAGGCTGTCCCCATCTACCCTCCCGTTCGTTCGTTCGTTCCCGGTGGGGGTGGCACCATGGCCAGCACCCCTCCCCCTCAACTGTCGGCTCCCTCTCACTCTCCCCTTGTCTCTCGCCCACCCCTGGCACCCTAAACAACAATTCTCCGCCGGGCGGCGTTGCGGGGGGTGCTCCTCTAGGGGGGCGGCACACCAAATTTCAGTTGGTTTGTGTGCCCTGGGCGATCGGGGGGCGCGCGCGACCTTTTCAGCGTGGTATTTTTGTATTTTTGGTTTATAATTTTTTTGTATGATTTTTTGAGGGCAATTTTTTACCGTCAAAAAACCGCCTTGGTTACTGTAACCCTATCTATCTTTATACGTTTGAAGTGATTTTTAAGGGTTACTGTAGCCATTTTTTCATTTTAAAGCTTTGAATTATTTTGGTTTCCAAGGTTTCCCTATCGTTTCTAAAACTATCTGACGCCTATTTTCTGCCCATGTAAACTGTAGCCTGGATTTCCATGTATTCTTACGTCTTTAAGGCTTTAAATACCTTTTTGGGGTTACTGTAGCTATTTTTGGCTTGAAAACTTGGATTTTTGCAATTTTCCAAAACTCTTAGAAGTTTTTTTATAATTGAAGACCTTATCGATTCTATTTTGTCTCCTTTAAAACATAACAATTCTTGAATTTGCCCAATTGTTCTGTGTGTATTTTCCACCATTTCAAATTACAGACATATCCCCAGATCATCCGAACTAATCCACTTCAAGTTTTCGCCCCCTCCTCCTCCCTTTCCAAATGGTCAGAAATCCGCTCAGCCGGAAACCCCAAAACAGTACATTTTTTCTTATTTATGTTTTCGGCTTTACTTGGCCCTTTTGAAAAGGTTTACACCGGATTATAGGATCAAGCCATTAATGCGCGAGGATTATTTCAGACGGAATTTTTTCGGGATTTTGAAAAAAGAGCGGATTATAGGATCTTAGGGTGTTCCAGCTTTGTTTTATGGTCTGAAAAACGGATCAAACTTTATACATTTGAAAGCCATTTTCTAGTATTAGCAAACTATGCGATACTTTAATAAGTTACGGTCGCTAAGGTATCTGCTTTTACATTGTATAACGCTCTAATTCCGCCAAGCTCCACTTTACGAAACGTAGCGTAACGTAGCATAAAAACCATATAATTTCTAGATATTTAATATTTTTCTAAACTTTTTTTCCACCCCTCTCGATCTATTTTTCACTTTCCATTTCTTCTGCTTTTTAAAGTACGCCGTACCACCCTGTTAAAATCGTCCTTTTACATCTGACCGCCGCTGACCCCAAATGTTTTCTGCGGATTTTCTTGGCGGGGATAAAACTTTTTCTAGAACTGTCCCCCAGCCGAGCGTATTGTCTTTTTGTTTATCGCAAAATATTAGAAAATTGAAATGTGAAATCACGTGGGTCACACTGTAGGGCAGCTTATATTTTGCCGCCGGCCCCGATTTGCACGTCTCTAGTATCCACTCGGAGTAGATTGAGGATGAAATGTACAGCACGAGGTGTGAACTTGGTGTGTTTTTAGGTTTTCTGAAAATAGGTATAAAAACCAATTGAATTTTTGGGATTTTTGAGTTGCCGGTTCCTTTAAAATTGCAAAAAATCTCATTTAAACCGGTGTTTTTGGCCAATGTTGCCTTGCTATTAGGTTGTTTAGTGGATCTTTAAAACGGCCGATAAAATGTGTTCGAAATAATTTTAGTTTTCTTTTTCTTTAGCTCCAGCTCTCTCTCTCTCTCTCTCTCTCTCTCTCTCTCTCTCTCTCTTTCTCGCGTTCAAAAACCGCCTTACCGTAGCCCCTTCAAAATATCTGCCTCAAACCACTCGATCATTTCTTCCCAAGCCCCTTAATCTCCTATTTTCTAATTCACACCCCAGCTACCGTACCCCCTCCCGATTTCCCCAATTTTCCGGCTTCCCAGCCCCGCAGGCTGTCATGTTGCATTTTGGGGTGGCGAACGCGCAGCGAACAGCCGGCTGACCCGAGAGAGTACACAGAGAGGAGAGAACGCAGACAGAGAGGCGAGAGAGTGAGGCGAGAGACGAGACCCCAGACGACATACCCGGTGTGGCAATGGTGCAAAACAAGGCACCCCGCACCAATTGGTACCATTCTCCAAACCCCTGGGGGCAAAGAGGGAGAGAGGGAGAGGGAGAGAGCGAACCCCCGACACAACAAAATAAACAATGTGCTCGGGGGGTGGGGGATATTTTGGGGGATCTGGAGGCAAAATTTAGGTATCTAGTTAACAGAGGATTCAGTTTTTTGGAGGTCAAGGTGATTTTTGGCGTTGGCAGGAGTGGAAAACTACTGTAATTTTGATAAATATTAAAATAAAAACCATTAGATAAATATTCAAATAAAAAATCTTAATCATATTTTTGGATTTCTGTAAACTCCATCATGTTTTTCGTGATTGCTGATTCCTTACAACGCCCCCGCCCCAAAAAAGCACTTATCCCGGAGAAAATAGATTGGATATTTCATTTCATTCTTCAAAATTTTTTTCTAAACCACCCCCATTCCATAATACACCCATAACGCTTACTTTTGTTTTTCCCAAAAACCATCCAAAATACATACTGCCCACGGTAATCGCGCAAGAGCACTCTCGGAAAATGAGTTTACCCTGGATATTTTATTGCGATTCTCCGAGAAATCGGAATCCCGGGGAGGTCAACTTTTCTAGGGTGATATTGCGGATCGAAAAATTGAGTTTTGGTACACGCTTATTTATAGTGCAAACAATGATTCGAGGGTTTTGATTGAAAACCTTGGGGCACGTGGGAAAGTGCAAAATCATCAAAATAGTTGTACTGGACTTTAGATTAATATTTTAAGTTTGATGGGAGTTTAAAGGAACTCGAAAGACAAGATTTCAGCAAAGAAATTTGAAAACAAGTCGAGGCAATAATAAGGGCTAGAAAAAGCAAAAACTGTCTCTCTTTATGCTGTATCGCTCTCTCTCTTTCTCTTTTGTCTCTCTCGCTCTCTCTTTCTCTCACTTTCTCTCTCTTTGGTCTTTCTCGCTCTCCCACTCCTCTCTACTCAGTCTCTTGCTCTTTCTCCACCTAGTGCGCTCCCTCTCTCCTTCGAAACCTAGGTGTCACAGTCCCCTTAAAATCCACGATATCCCACTATTTTTTCATACATCCCCCCAGTCCATTCCATTCCGGCTACGGCAAGCTCCTCAGTACACCAGATCACTGGTCTACTACCCCTTCGTTAATTGCCACTTTTTGGCCTGCCCTCTCCGAAAAGACCCGAAAACAATGAAACCAAAAAAACCCGGGCTCGGTGAGTGACCGCGCGCACTTGGTGCCCTAAACAAAACGCCTCCTCTTTTTTACTAGCTCTCTCTTCCTCCCTCTCTTCCTCTCTCTCTCTCCTCTCTCTCTCTCTCCTCTCTCTCCCCTCCTTGTTTTCGTAAACATCTGCAAAATAACTGGGGCCAGTGCGATTGAATCCGCGGCGGACCGCATGGCCCATTCCCCAAAATAGCAAAAAGTGGAGGTGAATGGGCTATAAATAAAACTACTCAGGTATCGAAAACTGGAAAAAACTACCGTAGTCCCTGGAGGGGAAACCTGTAATTTGGTGTGAAATGTAGTTGAGTCATGAAACTGAGAAATTTGAGCCGGATCTCTGCGTTTGACGAATTTTGGACCGGATTTTTTGCAATTTTTCAAGCCTTTTGAAGCCATCAAACACCATTTTTTGCCGGTTATTGAGCTGTAATAAGAACGTGTCAATTGGTGTACCGTGTGGTCGGCTTATTGCATACCGTAATAGGTGGAGCTGGGATTTTCCAGGGCATGGGGTTCTGGAATTTATGCTTAGTTTTCATGAGCCGGAGATCAGGGGAGCTGGATATCTAGCTATTTTTGTAATTGCGCAGTATTGAAACGTTAAGATATTTTTAAATTTGGTGAGAAACACAGCTGGAGATTCATATTTATTCAGCTCAATAAACCAATCCGGTCCAACCGGTTATTTTCAGGGAATTTTTGTGGCTTTTTTAGCTTTTTCCCGTGGGTAAACACCTCGAATTGGTGACTAACGGGCTTTTGAAACTTGTTTTTCTAGATTTTTTTGGGACTAAAGGAGCGTTGAAGGCAAGCGAAACAGCGGTACACGATCTGAAAAAGCTAAAGGAAAGCGCTAAAAACTGATAAGCTTCAGAAAAAGATTAGGTTCACTTAGTTTTCCACTTTCTGAACGCATTTTCTGTAAAAATATCCGATTTTCCAGATTAAAAGGTGACGTGCAGCCTAAAATCGGACTTTCTCGATGTCGGTGCCAAAAATTTCCAGATTTTTGTACCATTTTTGCCTTTTCCCGGGTCGGAAATGACCTTGTAAGTGCCTTTAGTCGACTTTCTCTGAGTTCCCAGTCTTTAAAGGTATTCTACAGTATTACCGGACTCTGAAGTAACCCTCAGATGCCTAGAAGAATATCAGTTTCCCAATTTCCCAATGTATTTACCTCGTTAGATACTCCCGGGTCCAAAATTTTCCCCCACCCCCACCCAGTTGACCATTCGGCAAATACCCGGCCCGTGATTTGGCATCAATTTTTTTGAAGAAAACTAAAAATCGCGAGAACCGTCGAAGGGCATTCTACTGCTACCTATCAACAAGTTTTAGGGGCTCGTTTTAGCAAACCAGCCCAGAAAAGAGCCTTTCAAACCGCGGGCTGGGAAATATTTGGGTCACGTGGGGGCGGGCGCCCCCCGCTTTTTTGCGCCTTGTTTTCCCTGCTTTTTTCTGGAAAACACCGGAGATTGCGGGGTGCGTTTCGTAAGATTTCTTAATGGAATCCTAAAAGGTGGTTGGCCCATTCTGATCACCGTACAAAACTCCACACATTCTGGAGGGGTGAAAAAACATATTTTCTCGGGTAACACTACGAAGAGCACCTAAAAACGGGCGGACTAGTGGAACAGCCAAACAGCCGGAGGGTAGGGGAAAATACCTGATCTACTTGAAATGAAATAACGAGGGTGAAAAGGTGACAACACCTGGGATTTTTGAACATTCCAAGGCTCTCCGAAGCGAAAATACTAATTTGTATATTTTAGCGTATTTTAACGTTCCTAGCATCTGGATGCCTCGAAATCGGTATATTTTCAGCATTATTCACCGCAAAATGAACCCGAAAATTTCAAATTATCTTTGAATGATTGATTTGATTGAAACAATCTTTTTGGAGTCTTTTACGGTGATTTTTGGCTTCATAAGACCCATGAAAATTATAGCATTTTTCTGGGATGCAAGACATTATTTTTTAACTTATTTTGCAAATTCCCGGATTTTTAAAGTCATCCTGACCACATAAGACAAATGCCAGGTCCGAGGGCAACGGTAGAACTTATTTTTCTCAAAAATGCCTTCCCTATTTTTCCATATTTCCCCCATAAAATCCCCTTCGCCAAACCTGGCCAGCTGAACCACGTAAACCCCTCAAAAAATAGTGGTTTCAAAACCCCAGCCGCCCTGCTCGCATATGTTGATGTGGCCCGAGTGAATTTTTGCAAAAATCTCTGAGCCGGGAGTGACGAGAAAGAAGAGAGAAAGAGAGAGAGAGAGAGAGAGAGAGAGACGCAGGCGCAGAGAAAATCGGGAAACCCCCTCCAGAGATAAAGAACGAAAATAACCCCGAAAAGAAGAAAAGGGCTGCGCCAAAACCCAAAAATACCCGCCCGCTCCGCTCCCCCCTTTGGACGTCCAAAAAAACAGCCACGTGAAGAGGGGGGAAAGAGACTGAGGAGAGAGAGACCGAGTCACTTTTTCGAAAACAGGCTTGCACTTTCGGCTCGAGAGTGACCGGGGTAGACCTTTTGGCACGGCGCCAAATTGCGTGCCCTTTCCCGCACCTAAACCACGCCCCTTTTTTGCAGGCTCAGCTGGTCTGGGCGGCACCCATTTTTTGGGCCCATCCCAAGGAAAAGACAAACCAAAAACACAGCAGGACTCGAACAAGACTCTAAACATTGCCCTTTCACTACCGTAACCCAAGGACTATTGCTACGTCACTGCGCTTTGGGCACCTACCGTACTCTTTCCTATTACGGGATTACTACGTTACTGTACGACTACATCTTCCTGTAGGCTGGACTGTATCGTACACTTTGTACTACTAGACCATTACGCAGCTGTACTCGCTACAGCCTATCGTAACCTTATAGTGTTACGCGACTATACTCTGGACACTCTACCGTACCGCCTACCACCCTATACCTATCAATTATGACAAGTATAAGCTTACCCCCGTTACGCTCGATGCAAACCGGCGGATCGAGGTTCGGAATTTTTGCCGTATTTTTGGCTGTCCGGAACTTTCCAATCTTCTCTCTCTCTCTCTCTCTCTCTCTCTCTCAGTTTTTAACCCACGATGCCTACGCTACGCTACGTTTCAAATTACGCTCATCTTCAGGTGCCGGCTGGATGCCTATAAATACCACCATCACGACGCTTCGGATCTAGTAGACGAACCGGCCATGTCCTCCACATTTGACGAGGAGCATAGGAGGTGTGTAGATTTTTGCCTTCAATGGACCATTAAAATCGAAAATTATGGATTTTTGCCTTCTATGGGCTTTGTAGATCTCCAAAAATCACTGTTAGTGTGACGATAGACGAACACCTAAATTGTAATAAATTTGCTTCAAAAAGTAACAGTTTTTTAAAGTATGCTCTATATAATTTCATACATATTTTTCATAATCCTATCCCACTAAAAAAAACGATAAATTCATCATCTCCGCCCAATCGGCTCTATTTACCCGGCCGAAACCGCCATTGTTTCCCTCACTCCGCTCAGCCTCGGCCATGTGATTTTTGAGAGAGAGAGAGAGAGAGAGAGAAAGAGTGAGAGAGAGAGAGAGCGAGATTGACAAAGTGATTTATGAATGGCATTTCGACATTTGAAAAATTGGCTGACTGCCGAGACAGTGGATCGGAGATCAGAAAAATACCGTAAGGCACCTATAAGACAACACTTTTTTAGGCCAACCGAGGGCGGTTGGACCCCACAGCACCACGAAGCCCTCCAGCATCTGGCCGCGCACGCACCGATTCAGGTACGGTAGCCAAGGGGCAGCAGTTTTTAGGGTGTTTTTCATGGGACTCGCGTTTTTTATGGATGTGAGTCACTGCGGGGGTTCTGAAATGTCAAAAACGTGACTGGATGAGTAATCGGAGGTGTGAAATTCCAAGAGAAAAAGCTGCGGAAAGAGCAAAAGCCTAAGCCCAGCCTAAGCCCAAGCTTGTGCCTAAGCATAAGCCCAACTTTCCAGGTCGGCACCCGCTGCGGCGACACGGGCACCTCGCCCCTCTTCCAGCACCTCCAAACGAGCCGATGGCTTCATGGTGTCCCATTTCCGGGGCTCGGCGGAGCGCTGGGGCCAACCCCAGCCACCCCGCAGCCATTTTTCTCCCTTGCTCATCTACCGACCGCTCAGCCCACGCCGCCGGCCTTCAACTTTATCCAGGAGGAGGCGAACAAGACGGTGGGTGAAGCTTTGAAAAATTGTGTCTAGCTCGCTCACTCGATTTGCCACTCTCTCACTTTCTCTCTCTCTCTCTCTCTCTCTCTCTCTCTCTCTCTCTTTCTCTCGCGCTCTCTCTCGCTCTCTCTCTCTCTCTCTCTCTCTCTCTCTCGTTTTTTCACACCGTCTTCATCTACACCCCCAAGTAGCTGTTCAAATAAACACCCACCCGAATCCACGAATTCCACTTTTTTCGTATTGAGCTATTCCCGGTATTTTCCCGAATGCCCTTTCGAATTCCCAGCTCACGATCCCCCCTAAAAATTGAAAGTCAATTGAAATTCGGGTGGGGGCGGGTTTTGTATAAACACTTGATTAAAAAAAACAAGCCACCGGGGCCAACGAGAGTGGCAATGAGGGGGGGGGGCACATCTACCTTTTTCGCAATAAAAACATCAAGTGCATGCGGTCGGTCAGCTGGGGGGAAAACCCCCCAAATACACAAGGGGTGAATCCCGCACCCCACGCTGTTTGTTAAGCCATGGGAAAATTGGGGAAAAAAAGAAATGAGAAAAATGGGGGATCTTGGGGGTACTGTACCAGGTCGTGTTCTATTTAGCAGCACTGGCAGTGATAAGTCCGGGGAGGGGCGAGACGAAAAGAAGGGGTAATTTTACGTTACGTACGGCTTACGGAATTTAAAGTATTTTGCGGCAAAAACAGGAAAAAACTATTAGAAGTGAATCTTACCATTAAACCTTTTAAGACGTTTTCAAAAGCCATCCAATAATTATCTTTCTCAAAACTAACACAAAAAAGCTTAATTTATTCTATCTTAATGCATAATTTGGCATGAAATATACCGATTTAATTCGGTTTTTAAGGATATACAGGGTATCCCAAAAAAAACGACCCATCTGGCATTTCGCCGTATTACATCCAATCGGCCCCAAATTTGGACCAGTGGTGTATCAGGCCGTAAATAACGACAATCCTGAATTATAGCCCTGTAGCTACAGTAGATCTCGAGTTATAACAAAAACAAACTTTATTTTCGATTTTTCATAGGGTTTTCGTGGAATTAGACCCCCCAAACATTAAATGAAAATGATCCGGTAGGTCTTCTTTACCTTCAGAAATTTTTTGCAAAGTAAAATTAATTAAATAAGCTTTGATTTAAGCGATTTTTACAACGCAAAATTACCCCGGTTCTTAAGCAAAATTAGGGATTCACAGCCGGAAGTCGATGCAAATCGATGCAAAGTCCAAAAAGATAGCCGAAAAAACTGTTCAGAAGTCCGGGAAAAACAGTATTTTCGTTATACCTTTAAAACTACTGTAGCTATGGGGCTGTAAGTCAGGATTGTTGTTATTTAAGGTCTGATACACCTCTGGTCCAAATTTGGGACCGGTTGGATGTGACACTGCGAAATGTCAGATGGGTCGTTTTTTTTGGGACACCCTGTAGAGGACCACCCGCCGTAAAAATACTGCGAATCGACCTTTAACACCTGTGTTTGCTATTGACGAAGTTTTTAACGGTATTTAAAAAATTGCTGTAATTTATTAATTACCAGAGTACAAAATACACCTTTTTTAGGGTCTATTTTTGGTCATAAATCGAATAATTAGCATGGACTTTTACCTCTCATCTCCTGCTTTTTCATTGCCCATTATCCCACCACCCCGCACCCCCCACTTGGCCCCCAACCTCTCAAAGCCCCTCTCCCCGAACGCCGTTCCCAGTGAGCAGGTGGCCGAGTGGTTAAGGCGTTGGACTGCTAATCCAATGGGATTTTCCCGCGTGAGTTCGAATCTCATCCTGCTCGAACTTTTTGCTTTTTGGGTGAAAATGAACTTGATCGCTCTAGAACGGTTGTGGGATGCCTAATTTTGCTTTTTTTTCAGGTCTCCGAATGGCACGCGGCCAATAATAACACGACGCTCGGGGAGCAAATCTGGAAGGCGGAGAAGGAGAAGGAGGAACAGCGAAAAAGGGATCAGGATCAGAAGCCCAAGCCGGTAGGCTTCTGATGGATTGCCGTATCCCCAAAATTCTCATGCCAATTTTGAAACGCTATTGACTCACCGGCAAAAACCAGCCGGGCCTTTTCCGGGGACCCCCCTGAATTGCACTTTTTTGCGGGACAAAGAGAGGCTTCTGGAGGGGCTTTTCCCTGAAATTGCTAGCCTAGATGAGTCACATCTTCTTTTTTCGCGCTTTCGATACGAGATGACATCACCGGAAAAGAAATGGCGCCCCGCAAAAAACAACAAGCAAAAACCGGTGTATCAGCTCGGCTTATCAGTTTTAGGGCGGCTGGGGGCGCCAAAAATAGCATTAAAAGCACGCAAAAAAAAGCGTGGTCGAAATTTGAGGGCTCAGATTTTATTTAGTATTTTGAATTCCTAAAAAAACTTTAATAGCTTTAAATTATGCAAATTTGTAAACTTTTGGTCCGAAGATGAAAAACTTGCATTAAAAAAAGACATTTTTGGCTCAAATTTGGCTAATTTCTAGATTTTTCCGATCTACAAAAATTACATTAAATATACCTTTAAAATTTTAATTATGCTAATTTTAGACGTTCCTCATCGAAACCTCTCCCCTGCCCAGCTCGCCCTCCTCTGGCAAGGAGGACAGCAGCAGCGCTCGACGACTTTTGGAGCCCAGCTCATCGTTGAGGTAAATCAACCATTCCGATACTTCGGATACATGACGATACCTACGACTTCGATTTTTACTGGATTGACTCTAAAAACCATAAACTTTTTAGTCCTGAAGAGACGAAGTCTCACAGCCATCCCAGCTTCACCGAGAGCCACTCGGCTACTGATTCCGATGAGGATGGCCACCGGATGGAGGTGAGGAACTTAGCGTAGTGTAGCGTACAGCAGAGTACGATGCCGCCGCCTGTTATGTTAAGACGTACAGTATATTAGCGTACCGTAGCGTACTGCAGGGTGTTAGCGTGTAGCGACCGGTACTGTAGCGTACTCTTTGCAATCTACCATAAGTAAATCATCATACATAGAAACATAGTACGGTAGCCTACCACACTCAAACACCACTTTGAGTTACGTAAGGGTACTGTAGCGACTCATACGCTGAGTTACAGTAGCGTACTAGAAGTAGTGGAGCATTCTGTAGCAGAGTACTTTAACTAATTTTAGCTTTTTCAGCTTGATCACCCCTTCTCAACCCCACCCCGGCCCACCGGAACTCGCGAAGAACCGAGCCTACGTCAGCCTACCATTTGCCTACCCCCAAGGCCGGCCAGTTGCAGCGCTAATGGTAGTTCTGCTTGAAGTTGTTGATACTGGATTTTTTTTTGTAGTTTGCACAACTCCGGAACGCCGAAAGCACTCTGTGGACGAGGAGGACAAGCCGAGCCCAAAGATTCCGAAGCTTGAGGAGCCGAGGGAGGATGATGCATCGTGAGTTGGAGACAGAGATAGAGAGAGAGAGAGAGAGAGAGAGGAAGAGAGCGAGGGATAGAAAGAGACCTAAAAATTTAGCCATTACACCCCTAAAACCGGTACCGCGACACTTGCGGCGCGACACTTGCGCCCGACACTTGCGGCGCGACCTTGAGGTTATTTAGTATAAGCTATATAAAAATAGTTCAAGGTGTTATTTTATAAGCTGCGTCCGAATTTCGTATTAAAAAAATTGTAAGAAGTCGGGTTTGCGACAGAAGTCACTCAATTTGGAGGGAAAGTGGCTGGTACTTCCTCCGCTCTGCGACTAGAAAAAGGCTTCGTGCCACCCGGGGCCTAGTCGCTTCGGATGGGTGCGAGCTCGTACAGTGTTTCTAAATCGGGGCGCCCGAGGAGCGCGAAGCGCCCAGGCCCCGATTTAGAAAGAGTGAGCGCAGCCCATCCGAAGCGACGCCCACCTGCCTGACGCCCTCAGGGGCATTCCGACTGCGGATCGTTTAAATTGCTAATTTTGAACGCAAATACAACAATTACAAACAAAATCCGCGAAGAAATGCCGAATTTACAACATTTTAAAATAATAAATACTGCGCCGCAAGTGTCGGGCGCAAGTGTCGCGCCGCAAGTGTCGCGCCGCAAGTGTCCGCGCCGCAAGTGTCGCGCCGCAAGTGTCCGCGCCGCAAGTGTCGCGCCGCAAGTGTCCGCGCCGCAAGTGTCGGGGAGCCCTAAAACCGCCTAATTTAGATTTTTCAGAAGCCTCCTGCTCAACTTCTCTTCCCAGAGCTTCATCAACCCCACCCCGCCAGCCCCGATCCGCGCCGAGGGCTCCATCATCTGCCCGCGCCCCATCCACTCGGACGGCACTCCATTCCTCCCCCTCCTACCTCAGGCTCAAAATCCTCATCCTCAGAACGGACCCCAGAACAAATTCCAATGCGCCCTGTGTCCATTCTCGTGCGCCAGCAAGTTCCACTTCAACTCCCACATGAACACCCACGGGACCATCAGTGCCAGATGTGCGACTACACCTCCAGGACGGAGGGAAGACTGAAGAAGCACATGCGCGAGTCGCACTCCGAGGCCGAACGAAAAGCCAAGGGAGTCGAGATGGAGGCGGTGAAGGAGCCGAAGGAGCACAAGCCGATGCTCGACACCTCAAGCCAAGCCGGCTTCCCCCAAGCTAGCCAAGCTGATCAAAAAAGGGGGGTCGACATCCCCATGCTCAACTTCCAGAGCTCGAGCTCTCGAGCTCAGACTCCACCAGCACTCAGCCTGGCCGGGTTCTTGGACTCGGACAATAACAACACGCTTCAAACGACGATGGCTAGCCTGATGGAGGCGGTAATCAAGCGGTGAATTCTCAGGCTGGACCTCTGGAGCATCAACTTCACCGCCAGCCGACCTCCTTGGCGGCGGCTCGGGCTTGAAGGTCTACTTGGACTTGGAGATGATCAACAAGTTCCTTCTGCGGCTTCGGCCTTGGATCAGATCCGAGCTTTCACGGAAAATACATCGATGCCCGATGCGCCGACGTTGGCCACGGCGCTGGGAGCCGTATCTCAGGTGAGAACTTGGCCCTCCGGGTTAAAATTACGGTAGTGGGGCGGGGTTTAGAAATCGCTATGCACTTTGGGCCCTATCTTTTAGTGGTTTCCAGATTACGGTATTGTCTTGTTCTAATCACCGAAAATCTTTCTTTTGTTATTTGCAATTTCTCTTAGTGGAAATTTCTGGCAACAACTTCGACCGTACTTTTCGGATTACGGTACCCTGACATTTTCTATAAAATTCCAAGTACTTTCCATATTTGCAACTCGAAGCGTAATGTTATTTTGGGATTATGGTGCCTAGGTCGAATTTTAGCAACCTCTCTCGTAGTTATTAGTTTGTTTTGCGACCCCTTTTTTAAACTTTTTTGCCCCTTTGACCTAGAAAATGGCCAGTTTTTTGGAGCAACTGAAAAACATTTCTTTGCACCCGATTTTTCGCGTTTTTCGCGTGGTCGGTCAGCTAATCTCCGGATGCGGGCTACGGTAGCAGTTTATTTACTAGGCGTGACAGGGAGAGGGGGCACGGATTACGGTAGCCGGGAAAAAGCTCTGAAAATCATCAGAATTTTTCTGTCTTGTTTGGACAGAGCGCTACGCTACGCTCCGGGGGTACGGTAGCTAGAAAGTTAGAATTTTTCAATTTCAATAGCGATTAGCTAGATTTTAATTACGCAAATTTAAATCCGGATTTTGTCCTTTATTTCTCCAAAAAAATTAGTTTTGCAAACCCAAGAAGTATAGATACGGAATTACGCTTTTTCCATCAGTTTTACCCTATTGAAGTTACTGTAAAACTGAATAAGGTAGCGGAGAACTTTAGACTTTTATTCCGAGACGATACGATTAAAATACAGTAATCAACGCACCTTAAAACCCCCAAATTTTACAAAAAACCTTGCACGTTGAGCGGAACTGTTCACCTTTCCCCCTCTTTTTGCGGCTATCAAAAAAGACTCAAAACCTCTTCGGGCTTCTTCTCCTCCACCTCCTCCTCTTCTTTTTTGGGGGTGAAGCCCGAGCGGCACAAACCGCTACTTGCCCTTTTATCGGTTTCCCATCACTCCTTTCCCCCTTCTCGTAGCCCCTTGCCAAGTTTTGGAGCCCACGGTGCGTACCGTTTTTTAGGGTTTTGCCCCCTCTCTTCCATTTCCGCTTCTGCTATCTTGTCCCGCCAGCACCATCCGGTAATTCTTAAAAAATTCCTCCCGGGTCTGCGACAGTCCCTATCGGGTTTTCCGATTTTTTCCGGCCTTGTTTTGATGAGTTTTGGGTTGGCTGGGTGCCAACTTTGGGCTTAGACTACCAAAATTTTCAGATTTCGATTTCTTACGTGTTTTCCTTAGTTTTCCTAATAAATTTTGGTCTGGCAAAGTGCCGAAAGCAGACTAGAATTTACAAAATTTTTGGAATTTCGATTTTAACGTTTCTTGAGGAGTTTTCGATTAATTTTCGCTTCACAACCTGCTGAAAATTGTCTAGAAACGACAAAAATTATCTAAATGTTTATTTTCGGCCTTAATAATTATTTTTAAGGCTATTTTATGCTATTTTTTCAGGCAATGACCCTGGGCTCCCCGGAAAAATCTGAAGCCTCTCCCACCAAAACGGAAGGATCATCGAATGGAAGGACACGGAGTGGCAAGCAAAAGGTCTACAAATGCAAGCAGTGCCCACATATTTCGATCACAAAGGTGAGGATTAGAGATATCTCTTCTCTCTCTTTCTCTCTCTCTCTCTCTCTCTCTCTCTCTCTCTCTCTCCCACCTCGCTCTACCTTGCGCTCTCTAACCTTGGTTTTTCAGGACGAGCACTGGACCCACGCCCGTACCCATATCCCCAGCGACAAGCAGATGAACTGCCCGCAGTGCATGTTCGTGACGGAGTACAAACATCACTTGGTACGTTACGATACGATACTTTACGATACCTTATGAAAACCTACGTTACTTTACGTGATTTTACATTGCTTTACGATAACTTCATTCTATCTCTGTTCTCTTCAGGAGTACCACATCCGAAACCACCTCGGCTCGAAGCCGTTCCGCTGTGAGAAGTGTGCGTACATGTGCGTCAACAAGAGCATGCTGAACTCGCATATGAAGAGCCACAACAACGTTTATCAGGTATGTATTCCTTGCTTAATCTCACCTTACCGATACCTTTCCAGTTCCGCTGCGCCGACTGCACGTACGCCACCAAGTACTGTCATTCCCTGAAGCAGCACCTGCGGAAGTACAACCACCGGAAGAGGGCTGAAGATGGCGAGCCGGCACCGTCGACACCACAGGTAGGATTCGGAGTTAGGCTTAGGTTTACCACAGAGTTTTTCGTCTATTAATGTCCGTTTCAATACTACTTCCGCTCTCTTAAAAATTTCACAAATCCATCAAAAACCGTGGGTAAATATTGGCCACGTGCCAGGGGAAAAAAGCCCAGCCTGACCACCCGATTTCCGTTGGTTCCGGCAGTCCTGAAAAAAATTATGTGGCGCCCCCGATAAAAAGGTTCTTCAAATAGTTGGGTCTCTCTAGCGATCTCTCTCCCACCGCCCCATTTTTTTCCGCGTTTCTATTTGCCCAGAGGGCCATGTGCACTTTGTGTTATTTTGCGCGCTCCCGGGCCACGTTCAGGAGTAGTAAAAAAGCCTAAGGAAAAGGGCGCCCACCCAGATCCCGTCTGAAAAAAAACGTGACTTCGAAATGCGGGCGGTCCCACCTCGGCCAAATTCACTTGTTTTTCAAGGAAAGGGATGCTTCTTGGTGTCTGATTTCCAATGAAGAGAGAGAGAGAGAGAGAGAGAGAGAATGAGAGAGATATGGAGGATGAAGCCGTGACCACATTGCCCTCGTGGGAATAACAATGAAATTGTGGATTTAAATATGGGAGTCTCGCGGGGCGATTTACGGTTCTGTAGCCAGGTCGGGGAAGCCGGGGGAAATCCGCTAAAAATGGGCACGAGGTTACGGTAGGGATTCATTTGGGACTACGGTAGCTTAAAAATTTATTCTAAAATTGGCCTGAAGCCCTAAAAGTCCATTTTTTGAAGCCTGTAAAGAGGTAAAAAGTGGAAAATTGACCGGTTACGATAAGGAAAACCAATAAAAAGTGCAAATATTAAAATCACTCAAACTAAAAATAAATTAAAATAATGATTTAATTCAATTTAATACTATGCTTATTAAGCAAAAAACTAAACTTTGGCCTTTCAGACAATCGGCTCCTCCGACTCGGCCTTCCAACGTCTCTCGGAAAGTGTCGGACTGAACGGCTTGAACGGATCGTCCAGCGTGGAGATGAAGCCCCCGCCTATGACCCCAACAACTCTTGCTCAAAGCCTCGGCCTCAGCCCGTTCCCCCAGCAGTCCCACCTCAACTACCCGAACCCGAACGGACCGCTGAATATCCTGTTGAGGCACAATCCGGTCAGTCGTGCTTTTTCTCGCTGGCTCTCTCGCGCTCTCTCTCTCCCGCTCTCTCTCGCTCCCTGTTCTCTCTCTCTCTCTCTCTCTCTCTCTCTCTCTCTCTAGCTTTCTGGTTGATTGTTGCCCGTACATCGATGAAATTCTTCATTTTTAGTTGGATCAACTTAACGGCCTACTCCCGAACTTGCCGAACTTGCCGAACCTCTCGAACTTGTCGGGATTGCAAGGACTTCAAGGACTTCAAAACCTGCAGCAACTGCAAAACATTCCTGGCCTTCAAAACTTCCCCCAGCTGTCCCAGATGCCGTCGGCCCCAACGATCCCGTTGAAGTGCACCATCTGCGAGTACTCCACTGGTTCTCAGGTGAGAGAGAGAGAGAGAGAGAGAGAGAGAGAGAGAGAGAGAGAGAGAAATGTCTAACTTATTCCTTTTGCAGGAAGAGATGATCCGCCACAACATGACCCACCTCAACCTGAACCTGTTGGCCCAGCAGGTCAGCCAGGCGAACAACCAATTGCCCGTGCTGCCGCCGTTCCTCTCCCAACTGCAATCCCCACGATGCCCGCGCCAATTAAGCCCCGAATAGCCATGATAGTGGGATTGATGTGGTGAGTTTCCTAATAGTTTCCGCTAGCTTGCCAAGTCAAGGATCCTAAAGCGTCCTGCTGCTTGCCTCTTCCTAAATCGGTTCCTAATGCTTTGTGCTAGTCTGCCACCCTGGAAAACGCAATTTCCTCAAGAATCGATGCTATATTGCCCTATCCAATACCAGCTTGGGCTCACTTCTGGACGGTGATTTTAACCTTAATGTTCCAGGTCAAGGAAGAATCAGAGGGCCATCTGAGCCCCGAGCGCGGCGAATCCTCCGGTTGCTCCTCCTCCCCAATGCATTCATCCGATGGAGAGGATGCTGGCCAGGGGCGGATGCGGAAGAAGCGGAAGTTGGAAGAGATCTCAGCCCGACTATCCCAGGGCAAGAGCCCTTCCCACATCAGCAGCGAGGGCAGCCCGGTCAACAATAATGATGATGAGGTGAGGAGTGTCTTTAAACTTTAATGTGTTTTTAAGGTGGTGTGAGACTCGTTTTACATTGGTTTCAAACTCCCAGCTGTCACCGTACCTTTAAAACATTGCTTTCTTCAGAGTCTGGTAGCTGAACCGTCCTCCTCGCCGTCGACGGCCCATTCTGAAGCACAGCGTACTCCACCCACGATGGCGCATCCGATGCCCAGAATGCCGAATATGGAGGGGCCGCTCTCGATTTTCCAGCAGGCGTACTTGGCGCATCTCAACTCGCAGCTTCAGGTGAGAGAGAGGGGAGAGGGAGGGAGAAAGAGAGATAGACCCACGGAAAGCGAGCGAGACAGAGACAGACAGAGAGCGGGAGAGCGCGGGAGAGAGAGAGCGAGAGAGAGAGAGCCAGCGAGAGAGAGAGCGAGGGAGCGTGAGAGCTCGGAAAAAATATGTATTTTCTAAACCAATTTTTCAGTTTTGACCCCCGACGACCTCGACTACGCTCCATTCCTAATTACGGCTAAACCCTCTTGATGCCGTCACCGAGTCAACCACCTCGTTAAAGAACCCCGGAAGCGTCTTTCGTCCGAAGAATCCCAGTTTGGCAACTTGCCAATTTTCCAAGCTTGCAACCCAATGAAGCCATGGAAAAAATATTCAAATTCTAGGGTTCCCGGTCCCTTTCAAAACCCAGCCTATACAAAGCTAGTTACAGCTAGTGATTGCAAGCTCGAATTGTCCACCCTGCCCGATGTAAAAATTTCCCAATTCCCCCGATTCGTCGTTCGTTTACCAGTTTTTTTGCGATTTTTTATTTTGCGTTTCTCATCTTCCACTCAGCGCTTTCAGCCATCAAATCCCATACTTTCTCAATCAATTACCATACCAAAATACTACCCTGCGATTCGATCCAGATTTTTAATTTTTCTACTGTATTTTTGGCCTTAAAAAGGCTCTGTTCCAGTTCTTTCACCCAGTTCTTGATTCTTTCAAAAACCCCATACCGTTCTCGTCGCCCTGCTAACCGGACACTCCGGAAGTCTTTCACGTTTTTTGCCGCTTGGCGGTTACTGTATTTGTCATTTTTGCGGTTTTAAAGGCGTTGCGAAGGCTGGAATCCATAGGAAATTGGGTTTAGTAAACTTTAACAAAACTTTGCTTTGAAGGTACCCGAGAAAGCTCAATTTTTCGAAATCCTGATTTTTAAGGGGTTTGCTAACCCAAAAAATCTATGGAGTTCTGACTTCACAATCCCTTTAAAGCTAAATTATCATTTTTTTAGAAGTCCTACTGTAAATACGCTCGAATTTGTGATTGCTGAATCTAGTTGAGCCTCAACTCTTTCATTTTTCCGAAAAATTCAAATTCACATGTGTCATTTAACCCATTTTCACTCAACAAAATCGATTCGACAATTTTCCCTTTTTTTTTGTTTCCCTTGCCTGTCACTGTCCCTTTAATTTTTGTAGTTTAAGTTTCGAATTAATTAAACCTTTCTTTGCCATTACTGGTCCCTCTGAATGCCCAATAATTGTCGCCTGGCCCCCTCCCATTAATGCGCTCCCGAAAAATCTCCAAAAAGCCGTGCGTGTGCGTCCCCTCGAGTTTTTCCTCTTGAATATTACCGTACCCCTGATTGCTGTATTTTTACTTTTGCTATATGTATATTTTCCCGCGCTTCTTCTCAAGACTCCTCAGGGGTTTATGCTAATCATTAACTTTTTGTGACTTTGAACAATCTCAAAAACTCGTCTGGGACATCTACCTCCACTTGTCAAACTCAGGATTCGCAATTTGTGTTTTTTGTGTATGTTTTACCCTGTTTTTTGTATATTTATTTGCATCCCCATTAACTGATTTCATCAATTTAATTGTCGAATAAATTCTGAACAAAACCGAAGTAGTAGATGATAAACATGAGGATGAAACTGAAGAGTATCAGAATGACAAGGGTGCCGGCTTCTACGACAGAGCACACAGAGGGGAGGTCGAACTTGAGGAAGTGGGACATGCCTGGAAATTCGGGGGGTTTAAGGGGGACGGGCAACGCATGACCAGGGATTTCAAAGTAGATGGAGTGGCCAGGGTCTATCACCATGTTAAAATTCTATTTCCTTAGTTTCTATTTTATTTTATTTTGAATTTTGTCGAAATTCTTTCCTTTCCAGGGTTATTTATGGCAAACATGTAGGAAAGGTGAAATTTCAGCGTATTTAAAGCTTCACATGCTTACATGTAACTCTTGAAAAGATAATATTCCGTAATTTAAATTCTACATCTTAACGTAATTATCCAAGGGTCGTCATTGTAGCCAGGATCAATCAAGAATTGTGTAAGTTACCAAAGAGCTTTAGTGCCCCGTAGCCGTGAAGGCAACTTCAAAGAGTTCCACCACTCCATAAATAATTCAGAACTGTCAAAAGCAGATCTCGTTCCAACAGTATAATACTTTGCCGCAAGAACAAGATACTTACCACTCTCCGTAAAGCGTATCGTGTTGCTGTTTGATGACATGCTAAAAAACGCGAACAATTGACTTTCGGGAAATTTGACGCTCTTAAATTAAGCAGGTCTGGTTTTTTGAATTCGCCAGGCGCTGTGGATTTAAGTAGTATGCAAAATTACTCACTAGGCAGTCGGATCCATCGGATAATGCGGGTATGGTTGGCTCGACTTTCTAGATACCACTTCCACATGGTAATCTTCTGAGGGAGTAGTGGGGCAGCTCGTTTCGGTAATCATTCTCTCTTCCCCTACGAGTAGTACGGGATCGAAAACGGACTGTCGATAGGAGCCGTAGCTCAGCGATAGTTCTTCTGGTACTGAATATAGATAATTGTTAATTTTTGGTATCCTTCCAAACCTGGCGGCAATTCTCTAAATGGTAGCCTTCTCGATCCAGATGTCACTAGCAGTTCGGTGGGTCTGGGCAGGAAATCGACAACAGCCAGGGCAATTTCTGGAGTTGGCGGCCTAAAAATGGAATAATTTAATCAGATTTTCATCATTCATAAACTATTTTTAAACAATGCTATCATAGGATTCCTTTAGCTTATTTTTCGTGCTGCCAATAGAGGGTTTTTCCTAGTTCCTTTCTCTGTTCTCTCTCTCTCTCTCTCTCTCTCTCTCTGTCTCTCATTCTCTCTGACTTTGGTTCTTTCTGACTATATCTCTTTCTCTATATCTCCGGCTCTCTCTCTCTTTTTCATAACCTCACTATCCCTCACTCTCCCTCTCTACGCCCTCCCTTCTTAATTGGATTATTTGGCCTCAAATTTCGAGAATTTGAGAATGTATTATTTGGCAATCCTTCTAGCTTCCGTTTGCACTTAATCATTGCATTCTTCAACCCCCTTGGACCACACCCTCGGCATAATCCAGCGATATGGCATGCTCTTTCCCCTGTCTCCACCTTATCAGAATGCCCAGGCTGCGTACGAAATTTGGTTTCTCTTTCTCGACTTCGATTTATAGCATCACTCCGATAGAGACAGTCTTTGATTCATGGACATTTTATTACACGTGTGTTTTGCTAGGCATTAAATGGCAAAAAAATGCATGGCTTTGCGGGCGGGTTCGCCAGATTTACCGCTAGGGGAGCTCGTTTTTCAAGCTAATTTTTCACGGGTCTTTTTGTTCAGAAAAAAGGCTAATAGGAGCCCTTCTGTATGTTTCAAGGCTTTAAGCGTTCCAATGACAAGCAATGGCTACTCACTGCTGGCGCTTTTCTGGCTCCGAATTTCATCTATTGTTCCAATTGTTCTTGAAAAAGTCTAATATTTTCTGAAAAGCCAAACCTTGGTATCGCATGTGATAGAAAAATGAGAGAGAGAGAGAGAGAGAGAGAGAGAGAGAGGGAGAGAGGGAGAGATAGGTTACCTTCAAAACCGATGGAGAATCAAATACCTTTGCGAGCTGCGAGCCGCCGCATCCACTTTATAAGCATAAATCCAGAAAAAGTTTCAAGTGCTCCTTTGCTAAAATATCCTCCCGAACCCAAAAATAAGAAAAACCATCCAACGTGTTCCCTTTTTTTGTTTTATGGCTTGATACAAATTGCTTTTTCCTGGATTCCACGCTATAAAAATAATGGATTCAATAGCCTCCCACGCCAGTGTTCCCTCAAATATTTGCTCTGCTCAATTTTTTTTCTTGGCTCCGCCCCTTCACGTCTATTTTGTCCTTTCGCCTGGTCTCAATTATGGCTCGTTTTAGGAGGATGAAAGGGCGTGCGATGAAGATATTCTTATTTTTGACTATAATCGCTATGGCTGTGTTTGGATACTTAATGGTGTATTCCCCAGAAATATTCGTGGCTTTTGAAAAAGTGACACCGACGCCAGAGACGGAGCAGAGTTTGAAAGATCGTATATGTCCGTATCCGCTGTTGATAGGTGGGTTTCGGAATTTCTTATTTATGAGAATTCTACGTTCGCGGCCTAGATTTCGTTTAAAGGGACTAGCAAGTCTATGAATTTAGTTTTTAAAGGGACTGGCAAGTCGTAGAGGTGGATTTTTTGCTATATTTATTGGATATGGATTTACCGCTCCGCGGCACGCCACGCGGACGCTGCGCTTGGTTCATATTACGAAATCGTAACCCATTATGCCATGTAAAGCCGTGGTGCGCCTTGCGCGTCGCGTGTGCGACAAAATACATACGGAATCCAAAACGAAAAAATCCATAATCCGGCCTTACACGTTCCTTTAAAGGCGTGACACCAGAATTTTAATGGAACGACCTCAGGTTTTATAGATTTATCGTTCTCTATGTTTCCCTCTATCTCTTTCTCTCTGCCTCTCTATTCCCCCTCTCTTTTTCTTTTTCGCTCGCTATCCATCTTAATACATATTTTAGATAAAAAGCCCTCAAATCCAACAACATTCGATTAAATCAGAGCCATTATGGCTGGCCTATGATGAATTCTGCCCAATTCGAAGGATGTGTATGTGTTCACCTGTCTTTTAAAAACTCACATTTCTAGCCAATCCCTATAAAAATACATATGTCCACTTCTCGAACATCACTAGCGAAAATTATATAGAATTCGCGCTTGGAGAGAGATTATTACCTAGGTATGTCCAGGAATTTACATTATAACTTTTAATCCCATGTTTTTTTAGGTTCATTGAATTTGAAAAGCATCCCACTGAGGCACTGATGGTCCCAAAAAATATTCCCGAATTTTTGAGATTCTGGAACATGTCCAAAGTTGTGAAGTGCAAGAATTATAGTAAGTGTTTATGACATTGAAAACATACCAAGGTTGAAAAGCCGCTTCGCGACTTTTCAACCCTGGCCCTGTCCAACTCATAATATTCTTCACTCTGCATACGTTTCTCGAATTCCCTGCATTGAAAAAATGAAAAAGGCCCCTCTCTCGCATTATATATAGGCTACCGTCACTTCCGGAGTATGCTAATTTTTCATAACAAAGAGATCGGCCGATTTTTCAACAAAAACTTAATTTTAATGTCGAAAATAGCAGAATTTGCAACATTTGATATGCGTGCAGTCATCCCAAAACCATTACGCACCTAATGACGTATCATACGTCGCTTAATACCCTTCCCTTCTTGAGATATCTTCCGGACACCCTGACGGAAGTTGCATGCAAAGTAGCACACACACACACAAACACACATACACTATTTTTTATATATTTTAAAACATATAAGTCTATTTAAATTTACTTAAAACGGTTCAAAACTTATGCAAATTTGCAGATATGCATCGATCAATCGGTTCTAAAAATGAAACGCTCCGGCTTTATTATGAAAGTAGGCCAGTTGTTTCTCTTTTTCTCTCTCTCTCTCTCTCTCTCTCTCTCATTTTTCTTTTAGCCAGAGGCCGCACCATTTCAAAATCCCGGATCCCCGAGATTTGGGAGTTGCAGCGGAAAATGCAAAAATTTGGGATGAATCCAATGCTGATTTTTGGATCGTTACTAGGTAATAAGAGTACTTAAGTATTTTTATCTGATTTTAGGTTGGTATCGAGAATGTACAATATTACCTTCCACCAATGATATGGATTTCCCCGAATTTTGGCCGTACGTCGAAAACGGAACTAATATTTATCCGTTCCAGCTGACGAGACGGCTGGGAAAAGTAAGAAATTTTCTAGCACTGTTAAGCTGTTTAAAAGTTGACCTTTAATTGTCTGCCCTTTAAATTGAAAAATTCTGCATTTTTCCCGAGACTAAAGGCCAATTCGGGCGATGGGCAAATAGTAGATTCTAGCCTGTCGGTGTTGATACAGCCGGGCAAAGATTGCGAGAACGGGCGCGGGAAATCTTGGTCCGCCAAATTTTGGTCTAGAGAGTCTAGCGTATCTGCATGGGGATTCCTAAAGGTAAACAACAAAAATTATTAAAGAAGGCCGCCGGCAGAGTTCGGTAGAAGTATTTTGAAATAAGGTGGCCAAATAGCAGAGATCATTTCAGAACGGCTTCTAAGGTAGGCCAGCGAGCAGAGTTTCTTTGGGAACAAAAGGTAGAATTTGGATTCCCGGGTTGGTTAGCTAGCAGTGTTGTTTGAGAGCCATCCAGCACGGTGGAGGCAAGCTAGCAGAGATTCTTTGAGAAAGCGCTTGGTGGGACAGGCAGACTAGCAGATATTCTTAAGGATACATCTTATCCGGCACAAAAGCAGCGCAAACGTAAAAAAGCGCAAAAATACCCTTTTCAGCTCCCGGACAGCCTCGAATTCACACTAAAGCACAAGATTGAGGGCTTTACTGTCGATTTATTCTTCCTCTACGATGACAAGAATATTACTTACATAGCCTCACAACATGGAAATTTGAAACGAGTTCGATTCGTGTATCCAAGGTGGGATAATTTAATTATTAAAATTAGCTTTTCTGTAGATAAGCTATTTAATTTAGACACGTAAATTAACCAAATGTCAGACCGGAAAAATTATTTAGGGAGCTATTCGAAGAAACCTGCTCCGCCGAGCTACATGGACACATTTTCTATGTGCCCTGCCGAGCCGAAGAGGTTATTGAGGTCATTTAACTTTGAATTTACCAAAATTTTGCTTTTACTTTAATTAAATAGTTTTTACTTTATTTAAATTACTTTTATGTTTTTTTCTAGCAAGAATACAACAAAACATGGACCAAAGAAATCGTTGCCGAGAAATTCGCGTGGACCGCCGTGCTAAACAAGGAGGATTTTGGGAAATGGGACTCGAAGGAGAGGCAGGATGTGGAGAAATTTTATTGATCTCACCAATATTTTATGTTTTTCAATTTTGGGTATAATTTGATGCGGGTGTAAAAATATAATAGGAAGAAATTCGACAATAAAATATTTTAATACCTCTTTTGGGTCTTTAGCCTGGTTTTGAAGTATTATTACATTGCATTTTAAGAGCACTTTTAAAAATTTTTTAAATCGAATGACCGCATACCTTGGTGGTATCGACATTTCAGTAGACGAAGATTTGGATGAGAATTCCATCTCGCTCATCCGCTGCCTCGGGTCCAGAGTGACCGAGATGATCGAAGTACGGGGGTTTCCGGATTCCGAAGTCATTACGCTAGCTAAATCGGGAGCTACAGTATGCCTCAAAAAAGTATTCAGACGTTTCGCGAAACAAACAAAAAATGATTTGAAAGCTGAAAAACCCAATATAACAATTGTTCAGCCATTTAAAAAGCGCTGAAACAGCCTTGAATTTTTAAATTGGACCCTTAAAAGCGTATATGTAAAATATGCAAATGAGCGGAGGAGTGTAAACAGTAGGGGACTTTTCACCTAGCATGGGGCGTCAGGTTGGAGCGAGTCGAATTTCCGGATGGATTTGATCGCTCTCCCTTCTTGTCCATTCATCCCCACAGCTGCCCTCAATCCTAACCTCCCCCACACTTCGAGCACCAGCTCGTCGCACACCATTTGTGGAGGGGGGAATACATACACTACGCGACGGTACGCTTGACAGGGTGCTTAGGCTTTACTTGAAGCTTCAAAAGCCGGAGAAAACACAGTACTGATAAAAAATAAAGTTAATTACAGTACCAACAGTGCTACGTACGAATACGAAACTGTACGCTTAAAACTCGTGGGTTTTAGAAACGATTTCGAGCTGCAGAAGCCGGATACGCCGGATGTGGACCTAAAATAAAATTCTTAAATTTAATTTACATATCGTAGTATGACGTATGAGTACGAGACTTTACGCTTAAACGGGAAAGTTTTATGATAGCTGTGGGTTTGGAGCTTCAGAAGCTGTAGACGCTTTCTGTGGATCTGAAAAAAATCCTCTACGGGGGACTGTGTATTCCTGCAAGCTGATATTTGCGATACTAACAATTCAATTTATAAATGGCATCCCTTTATGACCTTTTAATATCTCTGCTGCTCAATATACGTTAAAAGGCCTACTATCATCCGAGATTTTACAAACTTCATTTCATATGCTCCTCTTTCCGCGTAAAAGCTGGCCCTTTTCGCGTCACACAACAACACGTGGAATCAGTTAGTCAACACTGCCCCGCAAAAAAGCGGCGACTTGCCCACCGCTTCCCGCTTTTCTCTCTCTCCCTTCCACTATCTTGGAAAAGAGAACACATTTCCCGCCGCAATAAATCGCGTAATCAATCCATGACCGCTGGTTACAACGTATTTTTGAAGAATTAAACAAATATTCTGGTCCAAAATTTTATTCCTTGGATTTCCAGCAGCACAACGCAGTTATGAGTAAGTTTTTTTTAATTTTAATCAATTAATTGCTAATTATGGAGCGCACCTAAACGGCGAAATTTCTATTTATTGACAATTTTGGAAGCACATCTGACCTTTTAGGGTCAAAAGGAATTTAATGGACGGCTTTTTAAATTCATTTCCGCCATTTCTTAGTGCGCTGATTCGATATTAATGCGTCCGCGAAAAACATCTGGACGCAATGTTATTGACGCAGGGTTATGAAATGTATCAGTCCAACTTTGATTCGTCGTCAAAATCTAGGAATTTCCGTTTTCTTAACGAATCTATTTTTAGTTTATTTCAGTTTCCGCCCTCGCCTGTCTCATGGAGTTGCCGATCGTACTTGGATTCCTCGCCGCATTTCTGCCGCTACTTGTCTATGCAGCACAGAAACCCCAAAAACGAACGTAAGGAAATTTCGGACAGGATTTCGGACTAACCACCCTTTTTTATCATGCCAAATAGACAAACAAGGTCGCGACGCAACCGCGCGCGGCGTGTCTGGATTCCTTTTATGGGTTAAAAGATCGAATTTTTTGATTTTGCTGCAACATTTGGGATCTTCAGGGGGTTTGAAACATCCTGGATTTTTTACTTTGCAAAATTGGCCCAAGAACCCCAGAATTACATAAACCTGGAGGCCCTAGCAGGTAATTCACGTGCGTTAAAAAAACCTGTTATTAACAAAAAAATCTCCGCTTGCGCAGGCTATTTTCTCAATTTTAGCCAATTTCCCGGCGGTCTCATACGGCAGTCATTTAGATTTTTTTACCGAAAAGTAGTGTACGACGTACAAAAGTAGCGATGTTTTATTAGTTTTTTTTTCAAAAAACAAAGCAAAACCGTTTTCAGAGGCGCCCGCGGCAACGAGCTCCCATTCCTCTCCTGTAGCGGCTGCCGGCTACCGTACAGCAAAGGAAACTCTGCATCCCGAACCCCAATGATGTTGAGAAATGGTACGATCCGATGCTCCCGCTGCGTCCAATACAGCGGGGCCCCTGCCGCCAAAACAGCTGACTTCATCACCGAGATCCTATCCTCTGCTCCAATCGAGTTGGAAACCGGAAGCTGGTTCTGGATCTGCAAGTTCTTTCCACTGAATTGTCGCAGCTGTCTCGGGACAGAGAATCTGATCGTACTTTCCTGCGGCCACATTAGCTGTGAAGGCTGCCGACGTCGCTGTCTGGAGTGTGGATATGGTACCCGAGCAGAGGTTGACGGGGAGCTGATGCAGTTTTATGAAGCGTACGCAAAGGTACGAATCTCAAGACTACTCGTCAATAATTTATGGTTAACAGGCCACCCAATAGGCTTCGCTGTGCAATTTTTTCGAAATTCTTATTTTCCAAAAATGAGTTTCGAAACACTTCGAAAAAGTGTATTTCGGAAAGATGTTTTCGAAAAATTATTGTCCGCCGATACGTAAGCTCTTTCCCCCAATAGTAACTTTTAATAATAAATTATAGTAATGATAGGTTTATTGCAAACTAGTTAAATCATAAAAACCATGAAAATGTTCACAATCTTCCAAGGACATCTTTTTTTTGTATGAAAATGCCCCTAGTGCGGGCGTCAAACCGGGCTCTTTATCTTCGAGAAGCGTTACAATGGGCCTTAGCAAATAGAATATTTCAATTAAGGTAACCACTGACCTCACACAAGCTGTCCGTCTTCGAAGCCTCGACTCCGTGCGCCGATGCTCCAATTGCCCACGTGAGGATTGGCTGGGGGAGATGGTACACTGTCAAGGATGCTCGACATCGCTATGTGGATTCTGCGCCGTGACGCAACACGCAGATCACGCCATCGAGCCACTCTCCAGTGCTGAACACCGGGCCAAAAAAAACCAGACATTGGTCCAAACCCTTCGTCAAATCCAGGATCGATGGTCTGGTTCTGAAGAGATCCCTCTGCCAAGACGAAGACGTCCTGTACTCAGCCCGAAGCAAGCAGCTCGGACTTGCAAAAGATGTAAAAGGATGGATCCGATCGAGTACGGTTTCCAATGTACGGACTGTGATGAGAGGTGCTGTGGAACTTGCACGGCCCTTCAGCACCTGAAGCATACGTTTCAACCTCTTTACATTGCCGAGCTCGACGACTTAACCGCCAAAACCCGTGCCCACCTCGATGGACATCACGAGGGATTGGCTAGAAATATCTACGGAATTCATAACATGATCCGAGATAACTTCCAAATCCTCAGCAATGCGCATCGACTTGCATTGGCATCTGTGAGTAGAAGAAGAGACTATGCAGCTGGGGACAAAGTGAACCAAGCCGTCGTCAACGCCGCCATCAATTTCGAAAGCTACCTGGAGAAATATCTTTTTACTTCCCGACTTTATAACGAGCAGTTGATACAAATGACTGAAGCGCTTCAAGCGCTGGCGTAAATAAATTGATTTTTTGCAAAACGTAACTACATATACTCATTTGACTGCTCAAACACATGGAACCAAAATGCTGAAAATTGTGCAATTTTTAATGTAGCCGTGCTGTTTTGTTTGCATCAATCTCGTTTAAGTCTCATCTCGATATTTCAAATTTATTCATCAGCAAAAGTTAACAATTATGGTATTGGTCCAAGTCTAATCAAAGATCGCTCGTGCTTTCCTCATCGGCCAACGGCGCGTCGGATATGGCGGCCGCATACGATCCCGAGTTATTTTCTGATGCGAGCTCGGCTTTCCGTGGGGGAGGCGTAGGTGCTTGAGGAGGTGGTGTCGCGGCCACGGCCGCGTTGTCATTCGGATCCTGTTCGTTGCTTTTGAAGACAATTTTTCTGAACGGCTCCAACCGCCAGAAGCCCTTTTCTGTATTCGCTTCTGGAACATTCTTATTGTCATTTGCATCGACCCATCTTCCAGGAATGTCATATGGGAAGATGACCCATACTTGACAATCAAGATTTTGCCGCTTTCCTTGTCGCGTGCTGTCGCTGGACTCGACCTGCGGGCCTTTTCTTTTTAGGCGCTCGACCAGGAGGCGTTGATTCTTAGTTAAGCGTACATAACCTTCTCGCTTCCTCTGGTTCCACTTGACATAAAGTATCTTTGGTCTCTCAGGCGGGACTAATTGGATTTCCTTGCGAAGCTTCACGAATTGTTCGCCATTATGCGCCTTATTTGTGTCCCCATCATCGATAGCCATCTCATTTTTCAGGCATAGGTATCGGTGCTGCATTTTTCGACTTCGGTCGATATACAGCCGAGTCAGTTGCAGATCCTGGTCGCGGTTCAGTAGAATCGAGAGATTTTCTTCTGAAAACCGTTTGTTTACCTGACCGTCCGCCCACAAGACTACCTTCGATCATATGTTTCACAACTTCCCAATGTTGTTTTTCAAATAGTCGCATCGCGTCATCAGCGTTCCTTTTTCGAACGTGCATTGGGTCAATGCTAGAAAATTTGTGATTGCAATTTGGGACAGTAGGTTTCGGATTCACCGGATTATTATCCGATATCAAAACCAATTTCCTCAAATAAAGCTATATTAATAAAATAACGGGTTGAGATCGCGGCGCGGGAATTTTTTGTCCAAGAAATATCGTCGTCGGAGAAAACCTACCAGAAATACCATCTATTCAGCTTCTCAATTTTGCCCGAACAACGGACACATCCGCCACAACCGCACAGCGAATGCTTGATCCAGTCCCAGCCTTTTATGCAACACAAGCATGGGCCTAAACAGAAGGATAAACAGAGCACCATTCAATGACGAAAGATTGATGGCTGTAATTAAAAATTTGTTTATTAGGAGCGAATATAGGAGTGAAGAATTTGAAAGGGCTTCCTACAAGTCAAAAAAACGTCTTTCCATGTCAAAGGCATGAAAAACTAGAGGAAAAACAAAATGTTTTCGGCGCTAACTCGAGTTTTGGTTGCGACGGTTTTTGGGAATTTTCAGGCTTAAATGTCGTCGTGCCCCGTACGGCATCTAATTTAAGCGAATATTTGGGCCAATTTTCATAATAATAATAGTGGGAATGCTGCAAATTGCCACAGGATTCCGAAAATGGCATCCGAATGCGAAAATTTGCGCGACGTCACGTTCAAAACGGTAGGATTGGACAACAGACTCGGTCACTTTTGGCCGTAGCTGACTATTTGTCAGGGTTCAACACTGACTAGGTGTGTTTCTCAACAGGTACAAAGATTCAAATGTGAAATATTGCAGGCGATAGCAAAACTTCGCATCAATTCATACATGGCCCTATAACGCTTCAGTTTTAAACAAAACTTACAGGCGAGCAGCACCACCATTGATACAAAACTAAAAGAAAATGTTTTTATTCGTTATAAATTGACTACACCAAAATGTAGAGCGCATCCAGCGGCGGTGGTACGAACGGCTTAGCCTCGTACTCCACCATCTTTTTGTACCACACACGGCGCCAGCCGCTGGCCTGCTTTACCGTTTCGAGCTCGACGCTATAAATTGTGACATTTTGCGGTGTCGGCATCAATATTACCTTAGTACCGCCGTCAAAACGTTGATCAAAATTACGGATGCCGTCAGCGTATACGCAAACATGCTGATCGGCATCAGCCATCCTTTCGTGGCGCACTGCAACAACCCTCCCTAAATTTTGCCGACCCTAACCTGCCAATCATTCCATTGGTATCTCCAGACGGAGTACGGCAGGGTGCAATTTTTGACTTAACGAGTCATAAAACTAAATCTGCTTCTGAACCAACTATTTTTGTGTTCTTCCTCTATATCACCGAATGTCTCCCAGGCTCCATTCCTGTAAAATGGTGCTGTTGAAGACGAAGAAGAAGAAGCCCTACGTGAAAAATTGAAACACCCAGCTCGAGTTTTCGGTATCGGCTCCCATAAGAACATACTGGAAGCCCATGCTCGTATTGTTAACTAACCGCGATTTGGCTTACCTGGGATGAAGCATAGGTAAGCCAGAGCACTAACAAAATCCCGGCCACAAATACAAACACCCGGAGCTGGAAGTCCAGTTTATGCAAAATGGCTGAGCTACTATGACTACCGTATTTTTCATGGAAATGAGAATGTTGCTGAAGACGGGGTGGATACTGAAGACGCGAAGAAAAAGTATCGCTGACAAGACGAAGCATGTGAAGAATAGGAGATCACTCATTATCAAAATTCTGGAAAGATTGGGGATAAGAAACCAGGTTTCACCCTGCAAACTTTAATTGGTTTTTTTTTAAATTAGGTGTTTGATCGTGATCAGTCACACGTCTACAGGGTGTCCCAATAAAAAACGCCCCTCTCTAACTCGACGCAGAAGTATCGGTAGTTATACGATCCGAAAGCCCTTGAAACGGCGATTTTGCAAAAAACTTTAAAACCTTTTTTAAAACCCGATTTTTTTCACCCAAAATTTTTGGGAAGGCCTCTCCCCACAAACCCCCGGTCTCTTCGGGAAAATTGAGGAAAATTTCTATAACCCCAAAAACGTAAAGTTTAAAAAAAACGGTGGAAAAAGGGGACTAAAAAAAATGGTTTTGAAAAATTTGCAAAATAACCATTGAAGGGTTTTGTTTTAATTCCTTCCCCGTCCGATTTTGGTTTTTGGGGTTTTTTTAGGGGGACACCATTTAAAAACCCTTTAACCCTTAATTCCTGAAATTTTAACATATAGGCCCTACCTACGATTTTTGGGAAATTCATCTCGCGCACGTTCTGGCTAAAATTGGGCCTTTCGAGAATAAAATTATTTTTTTTAAGGAAAAACTCCCCTTTTAAACCCTTCCAATAAAAAGGAAAGTTGAAATTTAACTTTTTTTTTAAAGGTTATTTAAAAATCTCCACAATATACACAGCATTTCTTACCTGTTTACCGGTGTCGCCCATGGGCCCCCCAATTAAAGGGTTTGGTTTTTTCCCCGGTTTTTTCAACGGGCTTTGTCCAAGCAGCCCCCATGATTGTTAATTTTGGGGTGAAAATAGGGTTTTTTGCGCCAGAGGGAAAGGGAATAACTGGTAAAAAAACCGGGGTTTTTTTTTTTTAAAAATTTTCTCATAAAAAATTTTTCCTTTATGGTGATTTAAAGGGTTTCTATTTGACAGCTAAAAAAAGCCATAACAAACAACCCCCCCGTAAAAAAAGATCCCCAGCGTTTGGTCCTGAATAACTTTCCCCCCTCGCGTCCTTTTTTAATATTGAAGGAAATGAGACTCCCAAAAACCAATAAAATCTGAAAAAATTTTCTTTTTCCCTTCTGGGCCGCAAACCGGTGGAAGGATATTTAAAAGGGGGGGAAAAAGTCTGATGGGGGAATCCGTTTTAAAATCCCAAAATTTAAAACTGTGTTTCTCATCTTTCCTAAAAAATTTTGGATGGATTTATATTGATTGAACATGCGGCATATTGAAAGGTGGTAAAATGAAAATTTCTACACTAACAAAGGAGTCGCTTTTTTTCTTTTAGTTTTTGGGGCGGGGCTTCTAGTTCGATGAAAAAAATTTAAAAATCCCTTTTCAAAAAATGCTATCAAAAGGTTTTTGGAAAATTTAATTTAAAAAATTCCCCTTTTTTTAGTTTTCGGGCCCCTTTTGGGGGTTTTTTTGGGGGTGGGCAGGG